>CAJOBZ010000072.1:602500-1202500 GCA_905332375.1 Pieris macdunnoughi | reverse complement strand
TTGTGAACTATTTGAACTTGGAACTATTTGCACCTTAAAGTACTTTTTCATATCATATCCCATGAAGTTATCTTCTATACTCTGATAACAAATTAAGTAAATATCTTTCATTACTTTACTTTTGGCCTGCGAAATTGCCTTAGGGCTACAACATGCATACATAGTAATGAGAATTCTTCTTGTGAGAGTGAATACACTTCAATTATCTCGTATTATATTGGATCTGAAATAGCATTTGTGTGGCCTCTTGAGCATTCTTTTAAAACATGAAATAGAAACCATTTTAAGATTTAAAATTGAATTAACGCATTCTTCAGTGTTAAAATATCACGAGGATTAAGGCATGATGAATATATTCTTCGTTTAGGATCTCGAACAGAACTAGACTGTATTAAATTCATACATTGTATTTCAATTTCATTACAATGTTTTACAAGAACGAGCTCTCAAACTAAAACGAATCGTAAACGCCATTATAATGTAGATACTCGAATAAGTTGTAACTAGGATTCTCTTGTAAATGACGTAGTATTTATATGTTTTAGTTCGTATTTTTCTAATTTGTAAAGTTTACAAAATTAGTGCTAAACACTGAACGGAATATAAAAATCTGAGTTTGGTTGAACATTGAACTAATCATGTGGAAAAGGTATAGTTTAAGTGATTAAAAAATCCAAGAAGAAAGTATAGAGTCAAATATAACAATGTATTATGTAGGTACTTAGTCAAGCTAATATTTATATTTACAAGAACCAGTTATTATATAGTCAAACTTTTACGAAGATTAGCAAATTACTTGGGAACGGACGCGCCCATAAAGAACAGTCATACGGACATTCCATTGGTACCCAACTTTGAGTGGGACTGCGGCCTCTTTGACAGTTGTATGAGAATATCACTCTCTTTTTACCAATTTGATAGTCGGTACGTACCGTCCAAGTATCCCCACCTGTATTAATATGACTCGATGGTGTTAAAACAAGGCAGTGACGTAGCAGTGCCGGATGTTATCGTCAGGCTCGGGGCCAGTATAAATTCTGACACAGGGCCTTGGTTTCTTTTAGGTATTACATAGTTATGGGTATTTATATAAAAAAAAAAATAAATTCAAATAAACTTTTTGGCCAAAAAGTCATGGATCAAACGCAACTAGGGATAGCATCAGCTGCAAAAAAAATTTCTACGGGAGGTCCTTAAGCTTAGCTTACCCCAGCAGAGTTATAATAATTTATTTTGCGTTTTTATGAGAAAATTGACTTTTTTTACTATTTTTTATTAAAATTCGCAAAAATCTATATCTTTTTCATAATATCCACTAGATTGGTACTGGTGAGTCCTTACGTTAAACATGCTATTTATGGTTCTTTATTGGTTGTATTGAAGATAATATTAAGTTTTACGGTATACATTTTTTTCAAATCATAACTTTTATATGTTCAACTATTTATATATTAATTCTAACAAGCCTAAATAATTTCCAGTGAGGAAAATAATTTTCATTGTGAGGTGAACCAACAATTTCGTCACTACCCCAAAATCCAAGACCTCTTTCTGCTAAAAACTCGATTACTGAAATGATTCGTTCACAGAGTGGCCTCAGATATTTTTGCTCTGTCTCAATTTGGCTCACTAGTTGGGAATCAGTATATAGATTTTGAGGTTGAAATCAAGTAATAATTCTGCGTGCTTTTATCTTCTCTTTGGCAGCAACATGATATAGCTAAATTAGGATGAATTTGTCTCTCTTCAACCACATCAGGACTTACAGAAAATGTAGCTTCATCAGAAACGGTAGTATTATATCTTAATTTATGTACAATGAGATGCAACTTCTGTATCTTCTGATTTACTTTCTGTAGATTCAGCAACAGCAACATCACTCTGAATATTAAAATACTCGATCAGCTTACGTGTTTTTGATAGAACAGCGTTCTACGGTAGTAAAGATATTCAAGGAAAATTGTATTTGTGAAAATTCAACGTTTTAAGTGAACACATAAAATGTATAATTTTTAATTGTATAACTTTTTGTTTTGTCATTTTTAAATTCCCCTCCTTTTTACTTGATGCTCTAAAACACCTTGCTCTTAATCTACCGTTACTAGCTTTTAATAATAATACAATAGCCTTTAATAAAATAATCTCGAAACGAAAAAAAAGGTCAGCTATATACTCATAAAATGAATAGCTATATTTTATATTTTATGATAAATCAACCAACCACAGTGGAAATTTAAATAGTTCGCCTGTTTCTAGAACTATCATACTTATAATCGATATTATATTAAAATCGATTAAAATTAGTACCAATCTCGATACAATTAAAAATTTATACATATATAAAAATAAAAATCTTGCCGTTTCAAGGGTAGAAATAACATGCTAGTCGAAATGTATCGATTATAATTAAAATTTGAAAATTAACGTCAAAAAGTTAAATACGTACTTATTTTTACGATTAAACTTGACGAAATCGAGTTTATTTTTATGTGCAAGTGGTATGCAAGATATTTTACGCTCTTATCTAATACTTTTTTATTACGTTCAGACAGGCTTTGGAGCGCGGGGACCCTCTTAAAATTCGCGGGGCCCGTAGCATTTGCTACTGACTTGTATGTGGTTAATCCAAGGCAGGGACGGAGCAACCTAAACAACTCTTCAGAACATTCGCCATAGTACTTTGTAGAAAAGGTCATAGAGACGCAATGTCTCTGCGTAGAGAGAGATAATCACGCCGATCAGTAAAACATTGGAGATAGTCAATTCGACAAGCCCTTCGCTGAATTTTATCAAAAGGAATAAGCTGGTATTTGCGAGCCCCGGCGGGCCCAGAGATGTGACAGTATTACATATGAGGTCGTACTTGAGCCTTGTAGAGCTGCATACGTTGTATCTCAGTGAAATACATTCTACTTTTTGGAAGCCAGTTCAAGAGTTCAATAATATGTAGAACGAACACAACCTTGCGGCAACCAGCTCAGCTACCTGCATACTGACGATCACTAATTAGCTGCAGCTCCAGATCTAGCAGAAGCTGCCTATTGTCGGAGTAGCTGTACGAGTACCGGAGTCAACTCAGAAGCACATGTCTTAAGTATGATCGAGAACTGTATTTCTTCCGGGATAAAAACCAGCATGAACTATTAATTAGTTTTTGTTTGAATTTGCGTACACAAACGCTTTAATCTATATCGCCATCAAATTTATTGCCACAGACTTCCTCTTAGATTATTAGCAACAGACTAAGTATACACAAACATTGCTCAATTTGAAACAGTCTGGAAGTACTCCAAGCTTTGTAATGAAGCGACACCAATTTAGTTTCACTACAAGTGACGTGCAGTGTCGTGACAAATTATGTCTGCAATTTAAAACGGAGTTTAAAAACATTCTAATGTATTTTTGTAAAGACTAAAATTTGCCGAGTACAGTTTATGAAACATTTCATATAAATTAAAAACTATGGACATAGTATGGCAAATATCTTTGCAGTCACCAACAGTAAAATAGTTCCTATGCAAATCTGCATATCGTGTTATGTAAAATGGCTCGTACTTTTTTCAAAGGCGCTTTAAAATTTTCGTCGCGGCGATGATATCATCATAAATTTCGTTCCGTACTAAGTTAAATCCTTTAGCTTCTTAACTCCATAACGAAACGCTAATATTTGATTTTCTCTCTCCCACCTTCCCCAACTCGGTAACGTATTAGTAATGTTTGAATTATTGAATATTATTATCTTTTTTCTACAACTAGGTATAACCTATTTTTACTATTTTCAATTTATTAGTACTTCTCGTTATTCCATGTTTTATAATAATAAAACCGTGCTTTATATTCTCAAATAAAAGGATATTTCAAATACAAACTACGCTTTCAGTCGTATTGTGAAGTTCTTATTTCTTTACATGTACATTTTATATAATTATTTTCTTTCGCATATAATATTACGAATAATATAGCCTACGGTTCTAATACGTGTAATATTAGTTGTAAATAATATTAGTTGGAAACAAAACCTCAGAATACATTTGGTTATAAAATCTATCTAGCGGATAAACGCGTAAAATTAATAATATCATAATGAAGTTCGTTATAACGAAAATGTAAGCAAAGACAATTTGGGGCATAAATTCATAAAGTTGTCTTAGCCGCGGGCCCACGGCTTACAAAGGCAGGCAATTATTCTACTGTGTAAATACAGAGACTTTCATTGTTAATTCGCTAAGAGATTTTGAAACGTCTGTTATACCTTTTAGAAACTTTGATAACCCTTATAGCCATATATTTTAAAATAAAATAAATCAGTGGCGCTACAACCTCTTTAGGTCTTGGCCTCAGATTTCTGAATCTGTTTCATGATCATTTTTCAATCTAATAGGTGATCAGCCTCCAGTGCCTGACACACGCCGTCGACTTTTGGGGTCTAAGACATGTCGGTTTCCTCTCGATGTTTCCTTCATAGTTCGAGCAAGTGTTAAATCCGCACATAGAACGAAAGTCCATTGGTGCACAGCCAAACCTACGACCTCAGCCTTGCAATTCTCCCTGGTTTCATGAGAGTCGCACGCTGAAGCCACTAGGCCAACACTGCTCATATATTATATTATACCATACATTTTAGCAAAACCTATATTAGCCATATCAATATTAGCCTTTAGTTGCAAACTCGTCCTGTCAGTTACGAAATGGCCACTGAGGCTGTGGCTCTTGTTTAATTTATTTTTTATAATAGGTACATACTTTTTAATTTTCATTATGTATTAAAAAGTATGTATTATTGAATTACCTATAATTAAAGCCACACAAAATCTTTAAAATAAAGTTTTAATTTGTATTTGCACTTTCCTCATTACCAAAAAACCAAATCCTAAGCGTACCTTTTCGGAAACTACTTGTTTATTCGAAATTCAATTACCTCTGAGCCCTCGGGAATTAAAAAATAGCAATTCCCTGTGCAAGTAGAGAATTCTTTGAGAAATGTGTGTTTCAATTTTATTTACGAACTCTAATTGAATAGTTGAGCAATATTAAATAACTTGAGGGAAAGTCTTGAACAGAACTGTGTGAGGCATTGGATTGTACGAGGTTTTTAATATTATATTTATTAATTACTCCACTCATTTATAGAAAGACGTTTAAGTACTTTTATATATATATAATATATATATATAGTTGCGAAAAAGAGAAATAAATCCTTTTTCTAATGATCATACACGAGGGTCTCAAAGTTTATCTTTTAAGTATCACTGTATATTTACGAACACGTCAAAAATATTAATTTAAAATAGTTTCGTTCGAATTAGGGTGTACTAGGTCTATACCTACATTCAAGAATATAAATTTAAAAATTCAGTTTGCGTAATAGTAGAAAGTTATTTTACAAATTCACATCAAACACAGAAAACGAATGAATTCTTTCCATAATATTATTCGTAGTACTATTTAGGCTGTCGGATTGTAGCCGACAGGTGTAGCCAACAGCTTCGCTTGATGGCGAAATATACTTATATACTTTTGTATTTCTGGTTATGTTTTTTAATCGTAAAATAATGTATAACAGGGATACTTTTTATGGTTTTAAATTAACCATATGCAAAAACTCTTTATCTCAAAAATATAGAATATTATACTTTTGGCATTCGCGTCTATTAGCGTTTATCGCTATCTTAAGTATAAAGATATAGTTTTATTAGTGGCTGAAATAATACTTCAAAATATAAAAATATGTCATTATTGTGGTGGCTTATAGAATGGAAGCTTGCAGCTGATAGTAACGCAGTTTTTGTATTTCCTTGAATTTTAATAACGAATTTGTTTCTTATAAAATTAGTAAAACATACATTTCAGATGAATAACCAAAATATCTGAATAATATTATATTTCTAAGATGTGAAGCAATATTAAGGAAAGAGCAACACGTGATGTCTAATTAATTACAATGCAACAAGACAGTTTCACAGCGTGTAGCAGCGAGGGAGACATTCCTCGCTGTTAACTCAATTACGTATAATATAGTATTATTTATAAGATTTTGTTTGCTATTTGTTTAAATTATCTCCGTCTTCTAACGATGACTGTATTTAGGTTTAAATGTTAGTAGTACAAATTCAATACAAAATAGGTTAAAATGAATTAAACAAATTTACACTTTCAAAAACTGTAAGCCGTTATGAATCCCTACAGAAAAATATATACATAAGATTTTAATTTCTTCTCAAACGCAGGGGCACACAATAAATTTATCAATATTAAGAACGAGAATATATTTAGAAACACACAAATATACAGTATTTACAATATTCTTTACCTACATAGTAATAATTAACAGATAGATAAATGGAATACTAAAATACATTTCAGAATTTGAAAGCATCCCAATAACATCCCATTCGGCCGCTTGCCAGTCTTTTATAGCTTGCCTGTTGGCTCCAATATTTCAGGAAAATTGACAGAGGCAAGACTGCGGTGGGCGCAGCGTGGCGAGAAAAACTTCCAGCACTTTTTGGCAATGGAGGCCATGGTGTTCAAGGGGAGTACATATGGGCACTCCTAAGCGAAGGCTAATGTCTTTTATGGATTCAAGGTCCAAAAGGGTGCCAGTGTTTGGCGAAGTAAATTATTAAGCTAATGACAGGCTTCCCTAGACCCTACTGCCACCAGCCTTGCGTGGTCTCTAATTCAGATGAGACCTAATAAGTTTGGAAATCCACTGTTGTTTGATTTGCTTATTCTGTATAACATCGCCTATATACAAGAAGATCTCAGCGAACCTATGAACCCACATGCATGTAAACATGATCTAATTTAGTTTTTACATTTAGACAAGTATTCTATTGTATGGTGAATTGTCATTCTATGAAACAACGAATGTATAAATAGTGTTAGGACATTTAAGTAAGAATATAAAACTTTAATTTCCTTTAATTTAAAAAAATATAAATTCAGAATCTAATTTTTTTTAGTTCTCTATTTTCGTTTATATAGTATTTTTGTATTTTAATAAACCGTTGGAAGAGCGGAGTACTCTGATTTACAGGTCTTAGACTTAGTTCAGGGCCTCCAATATCTGCTACAACAATGCAACTTGTTAATTAATAAATAATGTAGATTTTGTCGACAGTTTTAAATAAGAATACTATTCCAAACTTTAATATTTAGTACATTAATGTGTGATTATTGCTATAAATCAAAATAAGTTAAAGCATAGATAACCACCGAGCTTAAGACATTTTATGCGAATTCTACTTATCTAAAACTATTCACATTTATTAACAGATTAAATATCTTTGGCCATCGGCACAAAACATTTGTATATTTAATTTATTACATAACATAATGTAGGTATACGTGTTTAAAATGAAAAACTTCGTAAATTTAGTTGAATCTTCTAAATCTTCTTATTATCTTGATATGATGCTATTAGATGGTTCTTAACTCCGGTAACCTAGCTTTATGATGTCAAAATACTCATACAGCTAGATAACCAAAGACAATTAGCCAATCTATATAATCTTCTTTCGACGAAACTCTTCACTTCCGGTCGTTCTTCTTATTATGTTCCGTAATATACTGTATTAGTATTGATCTGCAAAAAAATCTATTTTACACAATATCTATTAATAGATAAGATATAATATACCGTTTCATTATAATCTTAAGTAGGTATGCTTTAAGCTTTTAAGACAAACTTTATAAGCTTGCGGCGTGTAGTATTAGGTTTTATGTTCGTTGTGTGAACGACACTAGACATATTAAACTTATATTTTATTCGAAATTAAAAAGCAAATAGTTTTTTAAATGTACACTTCTTTGACTTATTTTGTTTCTCAATTCTTTTATAGACATGTAACAGAACCTCTAAAAATTAAATAATAAAGTGGGTAACAAAAATTCCTAGAAGCTAAAAAATCAGTTTTTGACTAGTCAATTTAAAATAAATCGTTTGAAGCGCTTGCGAGCCTTCTGGCAGTGCGAGTGTCCGTGGACGGTGTTATCACTAAACATTAGGTGAGCCTACTGCCCGTCTGCCTCCTGTAGCATAAAAAAAACAAAACGACACGTGCAATATTTTGTTAAGGTACCTTACACATTGATAAAAATGTTTTATAACAATGTATACAATTTTAGCCAAAACTTATCTTTGTTTAGGCTACACTTTAGTATTAATATACACTAAACGCAAATATTTTGGTTATAGTAACAGTGCAATGTTTAAGACTAATACTTGTTTGTGTTAAAAATCGAAATGACCTTTTTATTATTTGTTAGAAACATAAACGTTAACTCTCAATAATTTTTAACCTGTTACGAACAGTAGCTTTAACAGGTCGGCAACACAAATTTGGCAGTTTTCACGTTAATGATCTATAAACAATTCGTGTTTTAACTAGTAAGGTACTGTAAGGATTTTACAAAAAATCTAATATAAATGTAAATTTTTTATGGATGTTGGACCAGAAAATATCATGAATTTTTCCTCTTGCACTCTGAAGTTTCCACTTTCATGATTATACCACGTATTGAATGTGAATTGTTTGATTTTCTTCGTTTTCTCAATAGCCGGCAATCTGAAATTGAGAACAGATGTTTTTAATATTCAATTTTAACATAAAGTTATAAACGGATATTAACTAACTGCAAATAAGTTAATGCATTGCACACATAAATTATTATGCATTTCAGTAATATGCAGTTTCGTTACATCCAGGGACATAACTGATTCCTGTTTCATGGATAATTATCCAAACAGAGACGTAAGAATATAAGTTCTAAACCTAATAAATTTTTGTTGGGAAACTAAAGCAGAGCTTGATCGTAATCTTAAATTCTTTTATATCTATAGAAATACATTTATAGCGAATTTATAGCGCGAGATACTAAACTCTTTAACTGGTTGAGTAAGATCCTTGTTATTTAACTTATAGACAACAGAAATGCGAATAAATGAATCATGAAACGTTTAAAACAAAATTGGAAAGAGATCACAAAGGAGACAATAACCAAAAGTTTCATTAAAGGCGATTAGATCTTGAGTCCTGTAGATCAATTAAAGGATGCCTCGTAAAGAGACCCGAAGCCATTGTAATTTCATCCTTTACATAATAAAGGATCAATCGCAATCACTTTTATATATATAGCTATATAGTAACCGTTATTATGTGAATTTGTTAAGGCAAACACAAATTTTACGGCAATAAAACATTTTATTATAGTTATTAATGTTCATTAAGAGATATCCTATTGACAGGAATGTATTATTCTATTAACGTACACAAATATAATCAAAGTATCCAGCAAAATTTAATCTAAATTAGCTAACCAATTATACAATATAACATACGTTGACGTTTATATGAAGAACATTATATAATAGAACCTGCAAATATTGTAAATTGACTGTTTATTCAACAACGTAGCATTAAAAAACGTTTCCTAGAATTCAAATAGCGGATGACCTTACACATTTCTGATAAACATTTCAAAACAAACAACGAGAAAAATCGCATGAATCGACTAAAAATGGACGTTGAATAAGACATCGCATCTACCTCTGAGTGCTAATGAGTTGTGTCAAGACTCAAGTGTTCATAACATTGTTAACCAAATATATCAGTAACCAGAATACATAGACCTTGCTCCTAGAGTAACTCGTTAAAGGTCACAGCGATATACCGCGGTTTTGTGATCCAAGGACGTCAACAGTGATTAACCGCGCTGTTAAAACCTCACATGTCACTTTCGTAGTCTGTAGCGTTTAAGCGATTAATTATGTGCGGGGAAAATGTAGTCTTTATTCTACTAGTATTTTTATAAAAAGAGGTTTCGAGGGGCCAAAGTACGTTGGTGTACAAATGACCGTGACTAGACGGAAAGGAAATAACTGTTGAATTTTCCGCAAAACTTTTTAATATATTTGAGGCTGTTGTTAGAATTAAGGTTGTTTCCTTGTTTGGATATAGTCAGATTTTATATAATAACTTTGTATTACTGTTTCAATCTACATTAACATAATATATTAAATAAATTAGTACAATTTGAATAGTTAAAATTACTTTAGCATTACTAAAGGTAAATGCAATAAAATTTTAAACGTCAGAATACCAAGAAAGATTTACGTGTCCGACTATTACGTTATTACCATGAAGAGCCATAACCGTTACATCTAGATAGACTTTATAATAGGCTAAAACCTAGATTCAGATGAACGTGACTTAACTCAGTTTGCAAACTTCCCACGATTTCCAATTAATTCCTTGCTCTATGTATTTGAAATGTAAAGCATATTGTTATCATTTCATACTGCAACTTTGCAAGTATCGTAACGATTTTTTTACTACACTACGTTTTAATTTAAATATGTATGTTAATTCCATTGTTCATTAAGGATAACAAATTTATACAAAATTTCGTAAAACGTGTCAAAACTTTAGTAAGTAAAATTTAAAACATAGCTAAAATTTATAGGTAATTTTAAAATGAGAATTGGAAGCATCTCAAATGGAATACAAGAGTCATTTCACCTTTAAATTTTTCCTTAGATTACGGGCCGTAGCTTTTGTTTTCTTCCTCTCACATAATTGCAGCCAAAGCATTCAAGTGACAAAGCAATTACAGTACAATTTATATCTATTTATACATACGCTATTCAATTCCTGCAAGTTATCGAAATCGAACTCGGTGGTCACGTCCCCACAAGGCAATTCCGACAAAAACGCCTTATTCAAGTGACGTTCGCACTGAATACAAATAAACATTGTTCACAGAGTCGAATTCAAATCGTACTTTTTAAAACACACTTCACGCAAAGCGAAGGACGAAATGCGTAACGCCAGTCGTGATATCCTGCTATTCTGGAGTATGGCCATTGTTTTAACTATTTATGTACATTATTTATTCATTACGGCTAATTCATATATTGAGTTATATAGAAAGTTTAAACGTGGAACAAATTGAGTAAGATGTAACGACTGTTTGTATAGAGCTTCTTAAGTAGAAGGCAGAATTTAAATTTAACTAACTTCTCGACTCGCACATCTAGAATATCTTTTTAATATTAATCAGTGTCAAACTACACATGCCAATTTACACACAAACTGTTAATGTTTCATGATAAACCGTGAATATGATGCTTTATAGTCCAATGTGAAATTTACCATTTAATATATGAACTGTATAAATGAGATATATAATTCTTAGACTGCATAACGTTCATAGCACGAAATCAGGACGGTTGCTACACCGATGCTGTAACATAAATAATTGGCCAATTCCGAGCTGTGCAATATCACTTTGTGACGAGATCGCGACGGAAGATAAACTAGAATATTGGTAACATCACATGTCTTACGTTTGTGTCATATTTGTATAACCCGAATTATAAACCGAAATATTTCAGGTCTGCTATTCCAATATTTGTAGAAGATACAAATTCTAACAAAGAGAGTTTCTATTGAAAATAATTGCCATTTAATTTAGTGGGTTTAATAAAACTTGTTGTTTGTAAGGCTAACATTTATATTTATATTCTATAAATATGATTGCTGCTTTGGACATTCATACTGTCAGAAAGCTCGCAAGCGCGTTGCCGGCCTTTTAAGAATTTTTTTTTTTTTATATTTATTCAATAATAAGTTACATTTTTAGCAGATATTAGAGCCCCTGAACTAAGTCCTAATCTGTACATCAGGGTACTCCGCACTTCCAACGGTTTAAGAATTGGTACGCTCTTATCTTAAAGGAGTAAGGACCCTAAGTCGACTTGTTGCGGAATTACTTCACTGGGCAGCTAATTCCTCATAATGGTGGTGCGCGGGAAAAAGTGCCAGCTCATCATGTTACTTACGAGTTTTTACTATGTGCACGTTTTTATTCAAGAAGAGTGGCTGTTTTTTAGTATATGGTTATTGGGAGGCGCTAAAAACTACCAAAACGTATAGAAAAACCTATTAAAATGTAAACCTTTATTTATTTCTCTTAACAAACTTCCACTAGTTGCCCGTTAGAGTGTTCTTTTGTTAAATAAAATCTAGTGATATTTTTCTATATACCATATAATTTATGAGCAAACCTCGCCCCAGGTACCAGTCTAGACAGACAAGAATGAGAACAGTCGGCCAGTTATCGTCGTTATTGGAAAAGTGCCTTAAAAGGCGGAGCAATTGATGTTGAAACTCGTAATGGCTAACCAGTTTACAGGTGTTGCCATGAAAGATTTTAAATTAGGTTAACACGCCCAAACCCTAATGTTATAAACAACGGTTTTATATAATTAACAATTTAGGAAACGCTGGAACGAAGCAAAATTATGAACTGTGTGTATTTCTAACTATTGCAGACTTGTACAATTATGTAACTAAGTTTAAATTGTAGTTGAGGTGCTATTTCTAAGATATATCATAAGGACATTGGATGAAGGTAAATTTGAATCTAAGAATTCATACACTAAAGGTTCACGTAAATAATTATGCAAAGATACAAGGAAAATATAAACTAAACTAAAAATAACAAGTAAATTGGAATGACTTGTATCTACCATGATTAACGTAGGACGGAATATTTTAACATTATATTAGCACGCAATATCGTTCATTCATCAAATAACTTAATATTAACAAATTAATCATTGGTTGACGTATAGTTTCTTACGTTCCTAGGGTTTAGTACAAATTATACTATACTTTTAACTTTAGCTAAATTGCTACTGATTATATTGTATGTAGACAAATATTTATAGGTTAGTAGTACTGACACGTGGACAGAAGATTGAATTTAATCATAATCCCGTTTTATTTTTTGAAAAAAACTTTCCTGAAATCGACTTTAGTATATATCTCACTATTAAGCCGCTGACAGAACCTTATTATAAAATAAATATTCACATCTATTCGAGTTAAAATATGCAATATGTCTGAATATATGAAGTGAACGCCTCCGAGCATAAAAAATCAGTCACGCTCTGAAGAACTGAACACAGCCTTATGAAAAAACGAATTCCAAGATGAAATTAACGATTTTGCAGCGTTTAAACATCTTTATGACAACAAGCTCTTAATATAGCCTTTGTTTTTAATGCGTTCCGACCACATTTTTCAATGGCGTACCAGGTGGTTGGAGCGAACGGAAACAGGTGAAACGTAAAATTATCAATTACGTGTTAATATTTGAACCTGTTTTCAAAACTTTTTTAAGCATCATACACAAAAGGTGGCGGCGAATTACGATTTAGAATTGACTTTAATATCAGGCTCAGCGTAAAATAATAACGATACTATTATGTTTTAAACTACATATTTAAAGACGCTTTTGCAAAACAAAAGGCACCTAAATTTACATTTTATATTTTGACTCTGTTTTATATAAAAATAAAAATAAAATTTTATATGTAATAACTTTATATAACGCTAAAACACACACGTACCCAATTGCACTATTTCACTAAACAAACGGTGTAAACTTCACTAGTGGTTGATCAAGACTGACCGAATATCTTGGCCTGCCTCGGCCACGCGGTAAATAGCCTTCAAGGCAAAAGAGGGGAAGAATAATACGCTTGACAGGATCCCGTGATGGCACAAGATTTTGTCGGCAGGTGTACCCGTATACCTGCGCCAAATAAAGAGATACCTGCGGACTATTCGTGATTTACACCGAATATTCTCGAAGAGATTTTAAACTGAATGTATTTTAGCTATTATACACCTTTATAGTAACATTAAAAAAAAATGTTTATATACAGAACAACTTTGTAGTATATATAACATTTATATACTCCCAAATAAAACATGACGCGATATCGAAATATATAGTATAAAATTTTATATACGTAAACGCCAATTTTACCTTTTTTAAAGTCCCTTAAGAATGGGTAACTTTTAATTTATAATAAAAAATAATAATAATGCATCTACTGGGAAAATATACTTTTATTCACGAAAACTCCTACATTACGCCCTCGGCCTCTGTGATGTCGTTTCAGGCCATTAGATGAGTTAAATAGGCGAATTAAGCTCACGAAAGCTCACTTACGTAATAAACCAAATTTACCCATCAAATTCATTAAAACATTTAAAACATTATCTCCTTAATAAAAACCAAATTTTAAACTAATTAAGATAATAAAAAATTCATTAATTTAATATAATAAGGATAAAATCAAGTAATAAAACAATTTCCTTCTAAACTTGTCAACAGTTTGAAAGTCAAACAAAAACATTGAACTTTTGTGCAATGGCCCTGAGCTAAAATGTTAGAATAAAAATGCAAGCGACACTCAGGTCGCCCAGCATTAGGACAAATTCAAGGCAAACTACGGCGGTGACAAAATTTTAATGACATTATTTGCATATATTTGGTATAAAGACTATTTTGCAATTTGATGCATCTGCTACTCAGAATACGTTCACATAATCATCTACGGCCTCGCAAAATAATAAACACGAACGGTTTCCATAAATTTATATAAATATGTATGTTTTGTTTTTCACTATTATGGTTTTATATCTGTAATGTACCTATGTATCTTTATTCAAATTATTTGTCAAAATATTTTAATAAAATTTGACCGGAGTTGTTGCTTTCCTCGCTCAACGTATAACCAAAGGGACCAAACTTTTTAAATTTGTTTTAATTTTCTTTATATTAATTTTTAATTATTTTTTATTATTACTAAATATGTTAAAAAAATTGTAAATACTGTTATTAACCTAAACACAACAATCAAATATATAGTAAATATAATAATCTATATATGGAAGCGTGTTACATTTATATTGTTGATAGAAACTATGTCTTATGCTTTTAATAGCCTTCATAACATCGTGAAGTTCTACGAAATACGGTTGTACATTTTCAGAACAAGAACTTTGCAACGTGTTAATAATCCTTTGTAAGCTCAAAAATCACAATACGACTTATCTTCGGTTTTACGATCACTCGAAGGAGCGAAGAAGTCCTTAATTGTTGTCTTTTGTTCAAAGTCACAATTTAACCGCGCCGTTGAAGGGCTTTCTTTTAAAATAATGACAATAGGACGTAAAGCAGGTAGTAACTTTTGAAGGCTCTTAAGAAGGATAATGTTTGCTTTAGAGACATGTAATTAAAGTTTCCGTGTTTTGAAGTGGGCAGAGACAAAAGACTTGCCCGTTCAAAACTTACAGAAAGAATAATTTCATACCTGTGCAGTTTTTTTTATTAAATATGAATAGCATAGAAACTAACATGTACTGTTTAATATATTTAAAATGTTAAACGATAAAATTGAGGTTATGAGAAATCTTAGTGAAAACTCTTTGTGGAAATTTACTTCCATAGAAATGTTATAAATTCAAATTGCAATAGACTTTTATACTAACGAAAAGACTAAGATATATAGGTACGTAGTTAAATAATTATTATATCCAAAAATTTATACCATGCGAAATAAAACTCAATTAGATTTTATCTATCTTTTAACTATGCTGATACCTTAAACAAATCAGGTTTTGAAATACCAACACTAAACATGTATTAAAGAATCATAAATTTTAATGTATCAGTGATGATCAAATACAACCTTATTGAGTCGACATAAAGGTCACGACAGCCAGCGTGCGAACAGCCGATTCAGACATAGATATGACTATAGCCAGCCCGTCTTCAAATCGTGATCATACTTCTAATGCACTCCGAGAAACTGAGCTATCCATTTTTTAACATTGTTAAAGGATAAATAATATTTGTATATTACATTCATTATTCCTGTTTATGTAGTCCGCATATTTATTTTTATTAGAATATAGATTAAAACGATCCATTATAATCCTCGTTTATATATCCAGTGCTTTTCTGTATCTTAAAAAGGCAATTAAATATCAAACTAATGCAAATGAGAAAAAAATTAAAGCAATTTGAATTGAATTTTGTTAGACAATGCTAAGGCAGTTTCACATGTTCGTTCACGGTCGGTGGCTATGTAAATGGTGTGTACTAGTTGATTCTTCACGAAAATACTGTTAGTACAGAACATTGACATTAAACAATAGAACAGAAGGCTCCAACTTATTCATTTCGTAATAACAAAGATGTTTGGCGTGGGTCGACGCACTTGAATATACAGAAAAAAAATATACGAATAATATTCTCTATTCACACATTAATAGTGCTGTTCATTTACAAAAAAACTTTATTTACTGAAACGAAGTTAATGAATTAAAAAAATATTACAAAAACAAGTAGTTTTTGATATGACAATATCAATTTAATTTTAAAATATTTAATTATGAATTTAGGAAATATTGTAGATTCACAAAATAGGATACACAAATGTAGCCCAAAGAAAAGCTAAAAAAATACATCACATTTAACTCCTGTAATATGAAAAAGTCACAAATGACAAGAGGAAGCAATTTCCCAAGTCAAAGAACGAGGTTAAATTAGAAAAATCCTTAGATCTCATGTCACAAAGGAATATCTTAAACGTATTTTTCCGAAAAACTTTAGAAAAGAGCCGTTAACGTTTTATGTAACGTATCCGCATTGATCAATATAAATTTAGTGTAATTAAAATAATTTAATAGGGAAATATTTTAAGAGCGTAATATCTCTATCTCTATCTCTAGAAACTGGTTTTACTATCTAATTATTACAAGTTGTTTTGTGTATTAACATTCCCCTTACATATTTTAAAGTATTGAGCTTGTTATAGGTTCCGTGTAGTTATTTAAATTCTACATATTACTGTGTAGCACAGACGTTGTCGCAATGAATATTTAAAGACCATTAGGATTTATAAACATTACATAGTTTTACCAAGTACCGACATGCATGGCCATCTGCAGGGCTAGTTGTGAAGTCTTACCATTCCTGGTCCCCTTGAACACACACAAAAAATTTCATCAAAATCGGTCCAGTCGTTTGAGAGAAGTTCTGTCACATACACACGCACACAAGAAATATATATATTAAGATGTATAGATAACGTCAATTAATATTTAAACACCCATTACTTGATTTATAAATAATTAGAATATAGCATTCTTTCTTACAATTGTGCACATAATGTATGGTTCCACTGCACGGCAAAATAGTTAAAGTTTTCCAGAAGTCAATAACTTTTGTGGTTTCAACACGGAGTTCTTACAAACGTTCACGGTTACTGAATATGTAAAATACTCACACATATATAACGATAATACAATATTAGCTAAAGGGACGTTTCCTTCATTAGAAATTAGATAATAAGTACCAGTAGTAGTATATGGTAATACATACGAAAATAGATAATTATAAGGCTTAAATAGATAATTCTTTAAAAGTACTATTCATAAATTAAGAATATTAAATTCTTAATTTAGACTGAGGTATTACGTTGTTGATAAATAACCGTTATATTTCTATTAAATTCAGGATAAATCACTAACATGGACATAATTACTTATAAGGGCATACAACGTAACTCTAGGCTATTATTAAAACTGGTTTGTTTTATTAGTATTGCTTGCAACGTTGTAATAAGCTACCTAATTAAAAGTTTGACAATTTTATATATTTTAATACGAACTAAACTTATTTATTTATTCCTCAGAGTAAAACCTAGACAGCAATAAAAATTAATCAAATCTTAAGCTGGAACGTAATGACGTAATTCCGTATCTTGGTGCAATTTACAACGTTTTCCTTATTACTATCTATATATATCTCCTTTATAATATTATTTTTATAGAACTGATATATAAAAAACCGAAATTTGTTTTCGCGTAGAGTCCAGAATCAACCCCATGTAAAAGACTTCAACGCGCTCAAATTAGCTTCACGCAGACGCATGCTAAGTAATTATTCTTGCCCTTTGATTTACAGGGAATTTTAATACAAATAATTGTATATATAATACAATATATGAAATAGGCTCACTTGATTTGAGTAATAAATGACTTTCTATAAGTATCTTGTAAGCAAACAAAAGCATATTTCATAGAAATATTGTTTGAAATATTTTTATTCAGTATAGTAGAGATAACCTTTAATAACAAAAATATCAAGAAGGACTTTTTTCGTAGAAATATATTTGATAACGTTTGTATTGCTTTCTAAGTCCACAGGAAGCAAACCACTTTTCTTTAACAATAATAATATACGCGATATCTCCGTAGTGAGTATACAGCTTCAAGTTTCACAAGTTATTCATTAAAGTGTCGGCCGGAATTAGTTTCCAACTTTCTAATATCGTTTGCCGTCTCGGCGACTATCAAATGTCTCAGGTTACGTTACAATCTATACAGTATACACTTTTCCATTTAAGTGTACCTTACAAAGTTACAATGTTCTAGATCTTATGGACTTGCAATCTTTTAAGATTTTTGAAATCGTAATAACTTTTCACAGTTCTTTCAGCTTCATCAATTGGCACACTGTACTGATTTCCGAGTTTTATATCTCTTTCTCAAAAAATATGAAAAGCTCTTAATTGCGACTATGTCCATTGACTCGTGTTTACTACAATACTACTTTTTGCTACTAAGAATAACGCAACGTTCCAGACATGAAAAGAAAAGTTAGAGACATTATTCTTTTAAGAACTCTGTTGACAGACAAGAAAAGAAAAGAAAACGATTTAAGTATTATTATCTTTAGGAATATTACTAGCAGGTGGAAAATGAACAAAGGTTTTATTGAATGTAAAACTAACGCGTGCGTCATACGTAGCACGTAAGATTTCGGCGAGTTCATAGCGGTCAAGGCCTGCCGTGGGCAGTCTTACCTACCCGGATATAGCCTAATAATACCTAGCACCTAAATTGAGATTGTGAAACAAGTTTGAAATGGCCGTTGATAATTTTCCGGTTTTTATTAAAGTCTGACTAAACTTAATGTAACATTGATACAAAGTGAATAGAAAATTAGCGGTATGAAATATTTATTGGGAAAAATACGTCCACCAGGGCCATATTAATTACCACATCAATTTAATACGCATTATTAATATTTTCTTACCTCAAAAGATTAATAGAATATGATTTATATGCTAATATTAAAAAAAAGTATGACATTCGTTACATAATATTGTAACTATTATTAAATATCGAAAGATAATATTATATGTCATACAATACGTATATAAATATATATAGACTTGTTATATAAATATTTAAACTACTTGTACTACAAAGTTTACGTAACATAAGTAACTCTTAATCATTTCATGAGATGTCGTTAAAATATAAAGTTTTGAGAAATTTGAAATAAAAAGATGCAACTTACCAAAAAAAGGATTTATCCGACGACCAGTCGATCGGAAAACTTATAAGACGCCGGTACACGTTTTTAACGAGCCGACTACGTACCGGTCACTGGTAAACGTAAACGTGCCAAAATAACCAAAAACGCAGTAACACGTCCCTGTATACACCCAGGGCACATGTAAACTGTGAGGATGGTAGTTACCGCGCTTTTGGTCGTAGCTGTATAGGTATTGATTGAGCGCGCGGCAATGCGCGGGCGGCGGCAACCGGCGACTGGCTGAGCGGCTCCCTCCTTCCCCCGCGCCACGGCCCGCCCCTCCAGAGCATCACCGGCCACGATGACCACAGACAAACCATCCGAACGATTCAGAATTCAAATTTTAATTGCTTATACGACGGTTACGTTGGCGAAACATGGCCGAAATTCCATGATGGCGGCGCGAGTGGTGTGATTCGCGAACTTTCCGTGTATGAATCGTATCGTACGTCCTCCCAATTCAGGAGATATCATGCTACTGAAATAACCGGTTCTAATGAGACGGCTTGACGGTTTATACAAATTGTCGAACCGTTGACTTATTTAGGAGTAATTACATATGAATATGGAGTGGTTACACTGGTTTTGAGATAGATCTTTGGTATCGGTAGGAGTCGGCGTCTCTAAGGATAGTTGTGAGAACTTGAAGCGATCGTTTGAATACATACATTCTATTTAAATTAACGGATATAACTTGATTTTACTCTCGCGTGTCACCACCATCTTATGTCACCAGTTGAGTTATGCTTACTTTATTCACGCCTAGGGTGAATTACTTTCTAGATGAGAAACAGACACATAGTTAATATAATATAATAACAGGTGTAGATTATTTTTATTTATTTTGGGACATATATACTCAATCTAAAATACGATTGATTGATGATTTGATGATTTTTTCTGAGTGTGTATCACTCTATTTTTATATGCAAGTGTTGGTCAATCTGTCATATATTTAAAAGAAACCATCCCCCAGACTTCGTAAAATTCTTATATATCAAAAACGCTTACGGCGCCAGTAGGCTAATAGAACCCGCTTAAATGCTTGATTTTTTGCTACACTTTCATAATGAGAGCTAAAGTACGGAACTTGATTGATTTACAACCATTTTATATTTTAATTATTTTGGATCGTGAGAAGGTTGGCGTTGTTGGCTACTTGGGGAGTTATGTGGCAGGTTACATAATGATTATAAATATTGGCAATGCCAAATGAAGCAGAATAAGAAAGAAGAAATAATAACTAAAGCGTAATAAACACTCATATCTGCGTTTACGCATATACGTATACTAGTGGACCCCACAGACGTTGTCCTGCATGATATTTAAAGCGATTAGGATATTAAGCAAAGTATGAAAGTACCGACTGCAGTGCCATCTGCCGGGCTGATTTGTGAATCTAAACCATTCCAGATCCCCTTGAACACACACAAAAATTTCATCAAAATCGTCCAGTTTTGAGAGGAGTTCAGTCCATACACAGAAGAAATATATATATAGATAAGCACGACAGGGGTTACATGATTTCAAACAATTACGGTTTTCTTTTGTACCGGAGTCTATAATCAATCATTCGTAATTGTCAAATGCTGCTGTAAAATGTACTATCCAACCACCATTAAAGAAATATCCTATATCCTAACCTAATCAGGATCCTAATTTTGTATACTTGCATACAGGATCTCTAGTTCTATCGTGCCACTGAGTTGCGGTAACCCCAATGACCTAAGTACTAAGTCTGTCTCACCATTTTGCAACTTCCGCAAAGGAATAAGGTCGTATGAGTCAGTCAGTCACGACGCGCCACTCCGCCCTCTATTGTACTCACTTTGATAGATTTTACATTATACAGGTATATTGTGCTAAGATATTCTCGTACCAACAGCGATGATATTTAAAAAAGACTTAATTATTATTACAGTCTATCACCCCACTACTAATCCCAGCTAGATACTATTCTACTGTCTTGTTGCTATGCCGTGTTGATTTAACAATAGATAAACAGGTATGAGAATAGTTAATAATAAAAACAAAAATTCAGGATTCGTTGCAATTACGAAGATATCTTGCATATAGAACTCGGAAATACTAGACATTAAGGACGAGACGTTTTCTACCTTTTAAGAAGATATTTTTTTACATTAAAAAAAACGCATTGTTGTTACTAATGACAAATAAATGTATTAATATCTTATTGAAGGAGAGCCAACTTAATCTAAGTATGCATACAAAATGCGCAAATCATGGTCGACTGTTGGTCTCGGCTTAACGGTATTATCTTATGTACCCAAGCTAATGCGAAGACGTTATGTGCACTTTTCAAAGATTATAAGCATAAAATCAACCGCTTTTTAATGGGACGTTTTTGCTAAATGTTAATCCAGCGAGTCGTCAATTAAATAAGGTACGAGATATGTCTACCTCAATGGTCATATATGGAATTGGCATTTCAAATGTGGCGACCGATAGGTGCCAAACAGATATAAAAACATGTGTTTGTTGAATTTTTGCAGTTTCTACCAGTGTATAAGTTTTTTTTATCTATATACCACTGTAATTCCCTTCACCCACCTCTACCTGAGACGCAAAATCTGGCTTCGGTAGGTAACTGATACCTGCGATTTACAAAGAAGAGAGCTAAAAACGAACACCAATAACAAATATACAAATAATTGCGATATCATGTTTCAAACATTATTAGGCTTTCTTAAATTTTAAATTTCATCAACATCACCTTGATGGCTGGAAGTCTTCCACAGTTCACAAGGCATTTTCTTTTGCGAACTAGCGAACTGTAGAATCTACTCCCGGTGGAAATCTTCCCTGAGGGATACGACCTCCAACTATTCAAAATTGGAGTGTACTCCTCCCTCAAAGGCCGGCAACGCACCCACTAAAAATAGGTGTTTATGGGCTGCGATGGCTGCCCCCTTAAGGTGTCTCGCAGGCTCATTTGCACCCCTATTATATACAAAAAATACTACCCCCGTCCGTCTTACTCGTACTCTTTCTGTCAAATTGTGTTTACGCCTTGATGAAAAGAGACAGAGGAGCTGCAATTAGACTGATTTATTTTTATTATTGTGAAAAACGTCTACCACAGAATATAACGTACATAGATGTTTTGTTTATTTATTATCACTTACATTTTTACATTATATTTATATTGCGACTAACATTCTTACTATAATATTATAATAATCATACTAGTGAGTTATATTTTACATCATAATACTTTTTAGTTTTAATTCTCGAAGGTATACGCCTGTCATCCTGTCATGTTTATGACGAAGATTAAAAATAAGAAACACGATAGAAAGGCGGTCCTAGAAATGTTTAAGCTTTCTCGCAAAGGTGATATGGGGTGTTCTCGATCGTGACTCGCTCTTACTTATACTTTATTGCTACACGGATATAACTGTAGTTATATTAAAGATACGTTTTCTTGTTGTTTGAAGACTACTCCTTCTGTTCGATTTGCTGTATTTTTGATATAATTACTATTATGTCAGTTAATTCGTACACAAATCCTCCCATTTTTAGGTAATATTTATAAGAGATATAGAAGTAAACTCTATTTTTACTCTGAACGACTGAACTCTAAAAGTTTCTTTTCAGCGATATATTTATTTGTAATATGGTTTTGATACATTTTGGTTACTATATTATTATAATCATATCGTCTTTAACTTCCAGTTTAATTTCGCTTCGTTATTAAAAAAGTACTTTTGAAAAAGATAACTGTGGCTCATGTCACTTTAAGTACGATTGGTTTAAAGACGCTCTCAATAAATCGCAGTTAAGTGACACGGACCACGTTTTCCTTTTAATCCCAGGTAATTGGAGTGACGTGATATTATAAATAGAAGAAAAGTTCTAACTCACAAAGAGAACGAGGTTAACAACTCCGTATATTAGAATTTATGTAGCGTACACATTGACGACCCTTGCTCTTTAAGCTTTCTCGTTATAAACTTAATAGCGTCTAAGTAATACGGTAGCATATTATCTTAATATAAACAATATTTATAAAATCCTACAATCTACGACTGCAATCAGTACGATGACGTTAGACCCTGAATCGCGCTATCAAAGTAATTTCGACCGCTAAAGATATATATAACCTCTACGACCTTACCGATTGAAGCCTTCGGCCAGACAGTGGGTAGACTGGTCGAGTATCCCTTAAGTTTCAATCATCGTCGAGGCAGAATACGAAATTCCACCCGTATCACCTCGACGTCCGCCGTTCAACAACTGAGCGTTTTTAAAGGCAGTTTTTGCCGCGCACCACCAGTTTTGGAACCAGCTGCCCACTGAAGTATTTCCGAACCAATTCGACTTAGGGTCCTTCAAGAAAAGAGCGTACCAATTCTTAAAAGCCCGGCAACACACTCGCGAGCCTTCTGGCATTGAGAGTGTCCATGGGCGGCGGTATCACTTACCATCAGGTGAGCCTCCTGCCCGTTTGCCCCCTGTTCTATAAAAAAAAAAGTTTGTAGGAAGAGCAATACCTTTTTTTCTCTGTACCATCACGTTAAAGCTGTATGTCTGATAGTGGAGTAGGTAACAGTTCAGCGAAAGGAATTTAATAAAATACCCGTTTGATTTAACTACTTGAGATCGTGAATAATGATGATTGATCCTACCACCTAGCATAAGTAGTTATTTTTAACTCACCTGGTGACTCAGTTCCTGACGCAGAAATAAATTCTGGAGTCGGTAGCTACATAAGTCTTTAAAAGTGATTAGAGATAAGTTACTGCGTTAAAAAATATTTGGTATATTTATTAAACATAAGAATTTGTTTAATTCTTTTTGATTATATTCATTGTAAGAATTTTTTATTATAGTTCATGAATATGTAACAACTTCAGACAGTAACTTTCTGCATTTATATGAGAGGGCTGTTCTAAATTATTGTGACTCGGTATCTGAGTCATGCCTTATTGCGAATATACACGGATATCGTTTGATACCAAGTATTTTGTATATAACTTTACTAAGAATTGTTCTGAATGACCATTATTTACCAAGAAATAAGCTCCTAATGATTAAAAAAATGTGTGCGTATACTAGGTGTGCACACGTAAGAAGTGAAACTTCTTTATGACCTTATTAGAAACTATTTCTTTAAACACAGTAAATTTTGATACACTGCCTAGCATACAATTTACAAATTTATTGCTGCAAATCGCGATTAGCAAATTTCAAGTCGAAAATGTAATCCGTTGTCAAACTTCAAAGTCAAAAACATACTATATGTCATATTTTAACGCCGATAAAGAAGTTTGACTTCGAAAATGTAATCCGTTGTCAAACTTAAAAGTCAAAAACATACTATATGTCATATTTTAACGCCGATAAAGAAGTTTCACTTCAAAAATAACGGATTTTAATGTAGAAAATGGATCGTTTGAGGTTTTAATTTGTAAAAACCTCTGGAAAATTATATTGTCAAAATATCTTACTTCGTAGAATGTAAATAATTTTATTATGTGTAAATGTTTTCACGAAAGTAATGAATTGGATTATCAATTTCAACACTTGCTTCAATCTGTTATTATTATCATTATATGGGCTCAATGTTCGTATAATATAACATTATAAATTAGTTACACCGTTACTGGACCACAGAATATAAATTAACAGTGGCTTCCATTATTTAAAGGAGTTCATACGAATTCGATCACAAGTATTAACTTAAGATTATCATAGTTGTATAATCAGATGGCGTAATTATTCGAACATTTAGAGCTAGTTTCATTATAATAACGACTTGCGTTTAAAGCGATACGAAAGTATACGTTTTTCAATACTGTTATATAAGTATACTATGTTAATAAATTAAGGGTCAAAATGGCGTGCGGTGAATTGTGAACTTGTTTAATATCTCTTATAGTATCGAGGTTAGCTACAAGCGGTTATTAACCTTAGGTCATTCAGAACATGATGTTCAGATCTAGATTGATTAGTTATGCTACACCTTGGAATTTGAGGAATTTTCTTCCGTATAACATATTATTTGCAACAATGGAGAACACTTAAGACATATGTTTATTTTTTAATTGTTTAACATTCTAAAACAGTGTTTCCCAACGTTTATGGACCCACCTTTCATACACGTTATTTTTTAAGTTTCTTTAGCTTTGACAATAGTAATTTTAAAAGGCAACGCACTCGCCGGCCCTCTGGTATTGAGAGTGGGTGGTGGTATCACTTAACATCAGGTGAGCCTCCTGCCCGTTTGCCCCCCGTTCTATAAAAAAAAATAGTAAAATGTTCCCTTAATTACGTTACTTGATAACGAGTATCCGATTTTAATACTCGACAAAAAGTACCAAACCAAGTCGGATTTAAATCGAAAAGTCATCGTGTAGGCGGACTTCTTTAAAGAGTATGGCGTAATTTATAAGATTATAGGCAAGAGTCAAAAACATTTGTCCTTTTTCTTTCATTTGTCGAGTCAAAGTACTAAATAATGATTTTCCCTCAGAAAATTGACGTAATATTTCTCATTTTATATCGGATTTTACATTTAAAAGCCTTATTTAGACTGTCAACAACATTACCAATAATTCATTTAGGGCGACTTACAATTTACGTTCTACATAATATCATTGTGTTTAGCTTCTTAAACGAACGGCCATTTATTTCGTGTTTCCATTTGAACACATATATTCAGTGTGTATTTTTGTAGTCGTTTCATTTCTTAAAATATAATATTTACTTCAAACTGATCTTTTGAAAGCAGTTTGAATAAAATATTACTTCAGAAAATAATGACTAACAGCCGATAATGTACTTACGTCAATCGGTATTTTATTATATTGACATACGTAATTTCCCCATAAATACTATAATCACATTAACAAACATGATCTCATGTCGGTCGAGATATTTACTTTGCATAATTATTTTAACTTAAAGCAAATCGTTATTATCTAAATAAGATGTATTTTCCATTAATTTACGCGACAAAATTATAAGGACAAGCCCACTTGTTTATAATACATATATCAAATCATCATGTTTTTCAAAGGAATTTATTCCGCCCAATGTAGATACATTAGGTTAACCTATTTAGCCATCTTCTATATTTTCAGTAGGATTGAAGATCAATAACTATAGTTAAGCCTTTCACTAAGTATTTGAAAGATAACGTTTTATTTAAAATTATAAGACAAAAAAAATCTAACTTAAACAACTAATTGAATAGATAAAAACCAAATAAAGGCGTGGTATCAATCAATGATTTTAAATCTCTTATCAAAACTTAGACTTATAGAAAAATTGAGTTTTCTAACCAAATGAAGCTTTCTTCGTAGTTTACTTATAAGAATATCTTCTGCTTCAAAAAGTTTACTAAAACATTCATTGTTTACAATAGCGGATCTGGTGAGCTTAAAATCATACACCGATTCTAAAGTAGGCTGTAATCGCTACTTAAAACCTAACGGTGTTATTTGTAAACGACAAATCGGTCTATACTAAAAAGGTTTTGTTTAAGGCTTTTTAGCCTCCCGCTGACGCTCATAAGCCATACCACAAACACGTGGGCGGTTGTAGTTACATGTGAACCGTCCAACGCATCTGCATCGCTCAGGCCATCGACCCCCGGATTAAAACCTCTGTGAGAGCGTGACGTAAGATTCGCTAACCGAAATACCTCTCCGACGTTTCAATTTAAATCTCAAATGTTTGTTTTATTTTAATTTCGTACGTTACATTTTCAAGGTTAGTTTTTGCGTTTGATCTGCGGTTGGTCGCTTTTTTATTATAATCGAGTTATGATTGAAATGTCGTTTATGAACTATTTAGTAAAACCCTAAAAATTGTTTTGGAAATACAAATGCCTTCGTATTCTTTAAGTCACTTGCAACAGTAATTTACGTATAATCGAAAATTACAGTTTCTTTACTACCAATAAGAGTAATGGAAAAGTCGACGGCGTGTGTTAGGCCCAGGAGGCTGGTTGACAAATGATCATGAAACAGATACAGAAATATGGGGCCTAGATCTAAAAAGGTTGTAACGCCACAGGTTTTTAAATATAACAGAAAAGGGATTTTATTATGTTGAAAGTTGGTATTACTTGTAAAAGTACCTACCCTTTTTAATCGATATCAAAAAACATTAACTTGTAGTTTTTTAAATACGTAATATGTATTATCGGACTACTTTTATTACAATACATACTTCTAAGACGGAACCTTAAATAAGTCTTAATTACCAAAGTACTTATAAAACTAAAGGATATAAAAATACTTACCTACTTACCAGCTCTCGTTAAGCATCTCTCAATTTAAAGTCCAATGAATTTAAAAATTATGCGTTAAAGTAAAACAAAACCATGGTCAGTAGACGTCCATAGATAAGTTAAAAGAGACAATGTCATAAGATATGTTCAGGTATTATAATGGTAAATAGTTCCATATAATATAAGTAAAGTCTACTTTATCAGTAATATAAGATATATTAAATAGAGGAGCTTAGCCGCTACTCCGTCGTCTAACAAATGAGGTTCTATGAAATTGGGACTTTGAATAATGACAGCTTTGACTTTAATCTTGACTGTCCCTCGAAAAATAATCCAGAACTTGAAAGATTTTATCATTAAAATGCATTATTATCAACTGACACTAATCAAAATGAATTACCTATTTGTTCAATTACTTTATTTTTCTAGTTAAATTATATGATGCCTGTTATAATTTTGTTGAAATATTTACGATTTTACGTTGTACAACTACTTTATATATGCTTATTATATAGTAGCTATATTTTTAAATCCAAATATAAATATAATAAAAGTGTCTGCTTCATGTCTGTAAGAAATAGGGAGGCTTTTTGTAATTATTTTAATCTATTACTGTTTAATGTTATGCTGTTTTCTATGTGTTATAAATGTCAATAGTCACCGCATTAGAGTAATCTGTAATGGAAGCCTATCTTGTGAAAAATAAAATAAAAAATCATAAAAAGATGAAAAAAAAAATTGTCATCAGTCATTAGCGCAATATTATAATAATCATAAAACAACTATTAGTACGAAACCCGAACACTAAGCATATTTGCTAAAACTTATGAGATTTTTTAATAAAAAAAATAAAATTATTCAATACGGAATTAAATCACCCCTCAGGGTAAAAAGGGACTGGAAAAAGGATTGGGGACTAGCCACTACATATTTTCTTTAAACTCAAAGTAATACGAAGTATATAGACTTTTGTGATTATAGACAAAATTTCTAGTTTTGATACTAACAATATATAGTTGTTTGTGTACAGATTTCTAATATAAAATTGAGTTCATATAAATTAAACTTTTTATGTCCATAATACTTTCCTGTAACAAATGAAGCTGGATACTAATAGGCAATGCGATCTTGATTGCTACACGCTGAGATCATTAGCTAAACTTTAATTAATGGAGAAAATGTTCATTTAACTTACCTAATGACGTACCACTATTTAAAGCTTAATGTTCTAAACTTATTATGAATGTGGCTCAAAATAGCTCGCAAAAGTTATTCAATTTAAACATTTTGTTATTTTAAAGCATTGTTGGTACTAATATTAACACTGAGGTAACAGTGTTTTAATATGACGGAGTGAAAAAGGGTGATTAAACTTCTACGCCCTAAATAATTGATTCTTAATCTATGCTCTAAATTAGAAGTATGAAATATTAATGAAAGGATATAACTTGATTTTCACTCTACTACGTAATGGTTCGGTTTTGGGGGCATAGTATTAGGTGCTAATAAAGTATTTGCTTAGAAAATTTATTAAAACAGAGTGTTATCCTTAACAGATTTGATGTTTTGCTTTATTTATTTATTTCGTACTCCTACAGCTCACATATATTAATAAAAAAAACTATTATACTAAACATATAGCCAAGTTAGAATAAATAATATAAACAAAAAGGTTCAAATATTTACAGATGGTAAAACATTATTCAATACAATTAAACTTTGAGAGTTACACGTGATACGATTCCATTATTATCTTTATTTCACGATCTTAATATTTTCAACTTTCTCAACATTTCCAAGCAAATTCTTGGCAACTTGGTATGGGATTATTATGAGCTCGTTGTGAAGAACATAAAAAGATGAATTTCCTTCGGGCTAAATTCTTGTTGAAAACTATATACCTGTAGTAATTCAATTAACTTGTTAGGATTTAAAATACACTTGTGTTAATGTAAAGTTTTCTTATCAAAGACGCTGTCAGTTTCAGTGATTATTTTTCAATAGATTTTTTTTTGTTTTTTTTTTATAGAAGGGGAAGGAGGTATTTTAAGTGATACCGCCGCCCATTAAATTTAAATGTTTTTTTTTCCTTTTTTAAATTACCCAAATAGATTTCTTAGACCTCCCCCATAATCAAAAGGGAACACAGAGTTGGCGAAAACTTAGTTGCTCATGGTGTACGTGTTCCAGCTCTTTGCAATCAAAGAACTTAAAAAGAGTGACGGATAGGCTCTTGCTGAGAGCTTCTACCCCTTGAAAAACGGTTGTAAATGTTATTTGGTATTACCTAATAGTTATGAATTAATTAATGTTACCATAAATTTATTTAGATTTGATTTAATCTATTAAACACTCCTTTGTCTATAGTCAGCCTTCGGTCGCTTTCGAATTCTATACTGTTTTTGCCCAAGCCAAGCATTTACCGTATAACATAGACACCCTTAAACAAAAGAAGTTTCACCCCCATTTGTCTATAAATCACTGAACCAGCGCTGTATTACAGATACTTTTGTGTGACACCAAGAAGGTAAGGTTTCAGGCTTAACCTCATTTTGAACACAAAAAGAAAACTGTAGGCAAAATAGTCACGATACATAATTAGCAGAAAGCTTCTATTCTGTATTTTCACATATTTATGAAAAGAAAAAGCTTGCACTTATCGCAGTGTGATGTGTCCCTTAAATGGGACCGTAATGATTGCGACACACGTGACGATCCGCGAATGTCAATGAACAGCCCTAGACGTGATGACAAAGAATAATTTAATATATAGATCTGCCAATCGAAAAATTCATATTAAAATGTATCTGGATAATTTTTATAAGTATATAAATGTTTATGAATTTGTTCCACCGCATACCAACAAGCCATTATATAGTTTTGTATGTACATACACTTTTTTTAAGTTAACTTGGAAGAACAACTTTTAACGCAATTTTTGAATTGATACAAGAAAAGGGGAAAAAATTGTAAATAGGCCAATGCACTAGACTCAACACTACAGACCCATTGGCCTGATTGTAATTCATTTAAAGTCTCTATTTTTATTGTTGTTAGGATGTTCAACAACATTACTGAAGATAATTTCTTAGAAATGCTATGTAATTAGTGTAGATTTAAATAGTCTGTAATCTCTGTTAGATTGGAAACAAAGAAACCCCACAGAGTAAAATGCAAAATAGGCATTAATGTAAACAATTAATTCTTTAATCTCGAACCTATATCGGTCCATGCAAATTTACACGCTACTGTTTATCTATAAACATGGGCCCTGCATCTACGAGACACACTGGTTGTCTTTTACTAACTGAAACAAGCATGTATTAAGTAAAGATTTTATAAGTATTTCCGTCTGAGCGTAATAATAATAAGTTTAATATATTTAAGAAGTTTATCAGATATTTCCAACAAAACATTTGAAGTATTTGCTGTTTAATTAATCGAGTATTCGATAGTGGGCTGATCATTTAAAAAAGATCGTAGTTAGTTACTTTATCTGCGAATTAGATTAGTGAATAAGTCAGAAAATCTTTGAATAAAGTAGAAAGTTAAGTTTTTGTTTTCTCTCTCTTTTTTTTAAAAAAGTTTCCGACCAACCGGTAGATCCAGGGTTTGATTTCCCGAGAAACAATAATCGTTTTCAGTTAAAGGACATAAGCTTGTCATCTAGGTACTTTCCTTTAAAAAAACAATCGAAACATATCCAAACCATAAATATCTACTCAACATGATATTAACTCGATGTCAAAATAAAATATATTTGAATACAGCGAGGAAATGCTGCCAGAATTAAAGGTATACTGCCACAGGGAGCAAACTTTTTATTTTTTTTACTTTCTAGTTATTTGTCAAATTTTAATTATACATTTGAAATAAAATTTAAATAGCATGATGTATGGCAAGGGCTTTATATATTTGTGTGGCATATCTGAGGGTGTATAAGGTTTTATAAATATAAATCTGTAGAAACCCCTTTAATCAATAATAACTACAATAAAAACTATTTACCTAATAGTAACTTTTACAATTATTTGTTTGTGATTTAAAAACATTAAATAATCGAAACGATACTTAAATACCAAAAGCAATGTACAATTTCGCGTTTCTTCAGTCGCATATTCGCGAGAGGAAACCGGGTTTCGCCAAATATGGCGCGGAATGTCACAATAGCCTCAAAAACTGGCTTTCGGTTCGCATTCGAGTATCGTTGGATATTAACTTTCGTAACAGTTCAATGGTGGTGAATTTTTCGATATCTTTTTAACTTAAACAGGATTTTACGACGGTATTTTGAAGTAGTGATTTCAATTCTTCAAAAATATTATCCGCTTGTATTCCATACTATTCATACTGCAACTCTTTTTATGTTTAAACTACCCAAAAAAGACAAAGCATTAGAAAAAAATACTAGATATATATGTTGCTATGCTCAATACACGAAGACGGCTGGACCAAACCGAGTATTTTTTTAATTTATTTCTTAAACTCTAAGAAAGGTTTTTTATGAAAAGAAAAACTTTGCATAATTTTTTTTTTATTGAAAAATTTAGTTATTTAGTACTTAGGTTTTTATTCCAAAGCAAAGTCTCTATGGGGTAACAAAATATATCAAAATGTTCGCAAACTCATCTATTTGAAAATACAGTAAAGATTTTTGAATTGTAAGAGTTTCACTTAGTTTGTGGGCCAAACAAGTGGTTAACTCTCACTTTGTGATTGAGAATTCAAATTCCTACTTTGCACCAATTGTTTATCCAATCGGTCACGGAAAATATCGTGATGAAAGCAATTTCTGTGTCCAGTTTTCTGCAAACAAATTCTGTAGTAGTGCCAAAATCTCATAAAAGGTTAGAGATAGAAGAAGCATGTATATAAAGAAATGAATTATCAATAAATCACTACAATTGCAGCACGTTTTACATTCTAGTCTTTAACTATTTCCCCACTATTTTGTGCATACACATTCTTTACATTTTGTATTTGATATACATATTTTGTAAAGTAGGATTTATGTATATACTGCCAAGTTTACATATAATAAAGAACAAGAACTAAATCCTAGTAAAGATACATTGATATTGCATACAAGCCAGCTTTTAATGCCACAATTTCAGTGTGTACTTTATAAAATTTTATTGTCGTACACTGAATGATTTAATGAATACAATAATGTTTTTGAGGTTTTTTCAAAAGGATTCAAGATACAGAAATCTACTGATGTATTTTTAATTAACGACCTGAGTTACAACCGTATTTTGGCTATAATATTTTGCATTAGCTTACCTTTTCATGAAGGTTAGACACGCAATATCGAGGAATGTTTGTAAAATAGCCCTACAGATTCATAATCTTACGTTAAATCCTATTAGTATCCTGCTACAAAATCCCTTTGAAGAAGGTAACATTTAAAAATGCACGAGGAAGAGATCATCAGTTCGAATTTCACCAAATTATCTTTTGAAAGCTGGTTGAAAGTCAAAATAAACCTGATTCGCTTTGCGTGTGCCTATTCCTTATAGGTATTTCAAGAATGATGTTTAAATGTCTCTTCGTGTACTAATTAAACTTTACATTTTATGTATAGATAATGAAAATAATCGTTAAATTCTATTCTCATATAAAAAGCTGGCGCCGATGTTTAGGCGAACTAATCAATAAACCAGTTTACTAATGTAGCCTTTGTACCGAAACTGGCTGGCGGCCATTTCCTTTTAATTCCAGTTAGCTAAACGACGATAATGTTTTGTTAAGATTGATCGTCTCGACACAATGTTGTTGACCCCTCTTTTCTTCAACTAGTTAAATTTATACAAAAACTTTTGGGAAGGGAGAGAGAGAATTAATATTGTCTTCCGCCAATTTTCGTAATCAACTTTAAAACCTAATCTCATTAAAAACATTTGTTTTATAAATATTCATGACGACTGGAATGCTCTCGGAATTTTAATTATTTTTTTAGATATTTAAAGCAAGCTTATCGCTGTCTGATATAATGTTTCCTGAACCATTTCTACTCTGTGCAACTCATGAATTTTTATAGTCTGTAAAGAACATTTGTAAAATACGGTCATGTATTGTGAACCCACAAATCTGAATACAACACACTAATATGCGTACGTGAGTCTATTTTATTTGCTAGAATATATTATGAACGTTGACAGATGACATGGAGCACACAATCCTGGAGGATGGCTACACCCACGCGGCTTTAACATCTTTGAGTGTTGTCACCAGCATATTGAGAAACTTCCGAGACCCGTAATTATGTACATGATTTATGTGCCCGGCTGATTTGTCGTACGAACTATCCATTTATAATACACTTTCTTGTTGTAAAATTTTAAGAGGCTTATCCTATGACTATAGGATTTAATTAGATATGTATATTATATACGAGGGGAGGTCCAAAAGTTCGTGGAATGGAGGGGATGGAGTGGGGATAGGGGCGCTCGCTTAGTGTCATACTAATTGGGGACTCATAATTAGTATATAAATGAAGTTTCAGCCCTATTGCGTCATTCGTTTACGAACACTCGCCTGCTAAACACGTCAATCCGGAAGAAAACTGAAACTATGGAGAAAATTGAACACCAATTGAATCACTTCGAGCCTGAGTCCAAACAAGAGTCCATGCAATGGCATAAAAAGGGGACACCACCGCCAAAGAAATTCAAAGTGTCGGAGTCGGCTGGAAAGTTGATGGCTACTGTTTTTTGGGATTGTGAGGGGATAATACTGATTGATTATAAAGAAAAGGGCAGGACCATAACCGGAGAATACTACGCAACAATACTAGAAAAATTAAAGGATGCCAATAAAGAAAAACGTCGGGGAAAATTGACCAAGGGTGTGTTGCTCTTGCAAGACAACGCGCCGGTTCACAAGAGCAAAGTTGCAATGGCTGCTCTACACACGCATGGCTTCGAATCACTAGTCCACCCACCCTATAGTCCAGATCTGGCCCCAAGTGATTTTTATTTGTTCCCCAATTTAAAAAAAGACTTAAGGGGAAGGAAATTTTCCGACTACAATGAGGTAAAGGAGGCAATTTTGGCTCATTTTGAGGGAAAAGATAAAACATATTTTTACGATGGTTTAGAAAAATTAATTCATAGATCTAATAAATGTATTCAGCTTAAGGGTGATTCGATTTTGATTCCTCCAACTTCGATTTTGTTCCCTTTGGAGTAGAGACTCTTGGGCCGTGGGGTTCAAGTGCACTGGTAGATAGTACCGGTGACCCCAGAGCTGGTGCTTTCCTCGCTCAACGAATGAGTATCGCAATACAGCGAGGAAATGCTGCCAGCGTTAAAGGTACACTTGCACAGGGACCAAACTTTTTAAATTTGTTTTAATTTTCGTTTAAATAATTATTAATTATTTCTATGTAGTTTAATTGTAAATACTGTATATTTGAATGTTATGATTACTAAAAAATAAATTATAATATCTCAGTTATAACTTAATTCATCTATGCGTATAAGTGAGAAATTCCTTTTAAAATATATATTAAAACAAAATCGCTTTTCCTTGGCTCCGCACATAACTTATACATAAATAACCATACTACTTGTACTAGACTTATACAAATGATATTATTGTGTTGAAAAGCATACCTTTTGATGGCAGTTTTCCAAATTCCGCAATACTATAGGGCAAAGACCGCATATATTATTCTTTGTTTCCAACTATATTGGTGAATTTAGTTTTCAACAGCCCTCTAATAAATCTTGGGGTGGCTGTTTTAGAATTGAGTCTCAACGTACGAGTTTCGAATACCAATAAACTTATATTTTCCTTTTCGACAAATATTATGAATACATTAGTAATAAAAAAGATATTATTACAATTAGTCTGTCAATTTGTATCTACAAATTTATTATTTTGTAAAAATATGTTAGTAGTGAAGGCTTCAGCATGCGACTCACATCCCTAAGGTTGTAGGTTCGAACCCCGGCTGTGCATAGACTTTCTGTCTATGTGCGTTTAATATTACGTGCGGTGAAGGAAAACATCGTGAGAAAACCGGCATGCCTTTGACCCAAAAAGTCCACGGCGTGTGTCAGGCATTGAAGGCTGATAACCTACTCGCCTAATAGAAAAAGCAATTGATCACGATACAAAAATCTGAGGCCCAGACCTTATAAAGCTATAGCGCCACTGTTTATTTGTTAAAACGTATAAGTTTCGACTTTATAAGCAAAAATCTATGGAGTAACTGGCCTGACCTGACAAATTCTTTCACCAGTAGAAAGCTTAATTATTTTTGACGTAGAACGGTGATATATTTGACTGTCGCGTGAGCAATTACTTTATTAAAATTTTTATAAATTACTTAGAGTTACACTCTTAAAACAGTTTATTCTAACTTGGTTTTAGAAGAATTTCTGGGATTCATTACTGAGGGCACAACGTTTTAAGAATAATCAAAAATAAATGTGTCCCTTTACCAACTTGGAATGTTATGGGAGTTCACTTTTTACACTAAATTCAATTCTCTACCATATAAAGAATACAAGTAATATAAAAGTTTGAAGGTGAACAAATCTACCGTCACACTGACGCCATTGTTGTAGAATTGAGCACGAAAAACAATTCGTGCCGGTCAAACATTCGACACCGTCCGAATACGCACGCGTTTAAACACAAACCAACACAAATATATTTCTTTTCTCGTAAAATAGTGTCCTAATTGACAGATTTCCGTTAAATATTATTGACACATTCTAACAAAGCTTTGCAAGTGTCAGTGTATAAATTTGTAAAATTATTTTCATAATTTTATTTATTTATTCACACTTCGTGACATTTATACAAAAACAAATATACATAAAAATTATTAATTAAAGTTTACGACATCATACATTATACTATATCTATGGTATATGTTACAAACTCTTTTATCTAAAAATTAGTCATCATTCATTAGTCATTAAAACTTTTTTAAACTTGTACATATATCCACTATTACCATCTTTTATGAATAAAAACAACGTTACCATGGTAACGAAATGGAAAATTACATCTTAAGACTGTTTAAGTTTTAACTTTTTATATTAATTAAAATAGTTGATAAAATAGTATTTACTTTATAAGGTCTGGGTCTCAGATTTTTGTATCATGATCAATTGTTTTTTTCTATTAGGCGAATAGGTTATCAGCCTTCAATGCCTGACACACGCCGTTGAATTTTTGGGTCTTAGGCATTCCGGTTTCCTCACGATGTTTTCCTTCACCGCACGTAAAGTTAACTAATAAGTTAATAATGGATAAAACAGATTAAATTAAAACTAACACTTTTATTTAAATTACTTACATGATAAAAATTTAAACAAAGGCTGGCTTCTTCTTACATAAATTATGTCAGATAAAACTGGAATCGTATTAAGATATCGAAGATGTATCTCAGCGCATTTCAAATAACTGATGTTGAAAGTATCTTTATTCATTCATATGAAATTCTATCAATTATAACATCACATTACTTTATTGCAAAAGTTCAACGTACATTGGCACACGCAGACTCCTAACGGTACAATAATGAATTATAAATCATAATGACAGAAGTGCAAGGCACGTACTCAAAAGACTAAACATTTGTCATTGTACTCGCTTGATATGAAATGAGCAGTATGTTCAGTATGACTTGTATTGTTGTGAATGTTTTTATCGCACAACCGAGATATATGTATTTTGGTTTCACCAAATTTCTGGTTATATTTTTATTCCCGCTGCTCAAAGTCACTAATCAACATTAATGTTGACAGCCAACTTAGTTCTTCTAAGCTTGAATTTTAGTAGGATCCATAAAAGCTTTTCTTTTAAACGCTGCAACAAATGATAATTTATATATTCCGTTTGCCCTACCTCCTCATTATTGGGTGACATCTAAAAATATCATAAACGCAATATGCTATATTGTTCAATACAGGAAGCAGCTTCGTAAATTGCATATAAATGTCATGGACTTGAAAAAGCAATACAAGGCAGATAAAAGAAGACCAAAGAAAAGTCTAGAATACAGAAATATATGTTTTGTAACATATTTGCATTGGCATTTGTTTTCACTTACTCGAAACGGAATAGTATTTTTTAAAGGAATTAGTTTACTGTTTACCGCTAAATATTTGTAAATATTATGACATAAAATAAAAAATAAACTTAAATCAGCAAAAAGTGTACGTAAAATACAAGTTCAGACAGTGATATTTACAAAATAGCTTATAGCCAAATACATTTAGGTATCAAATAACTCGTGTGAAGGTCGGCCGTTACACAAAGACGCCGATAGTTCCCGAAAACACTCGATAAAAAACTTATAGCCGAAGTTACTATTGTCTGCTATTCAGAAAACAATGACCTCTCAAATGGTATTATTATATCTCGTAGACGACCGGCGTAAAAGTTCGAGAAGTGATTTTAGTAAGATTATAACCTGTACTTGATCTTTGAACTCGTGTTACAAACTTTTATACTGGAATATAAATACATTCCAGCATAAAAATGTTCGTGAGTTTTGCTTTTACCTTTTTGCTGTAGTTTTAGTAGAATTCTGGAGTTTGTAAGCGATTCATTATGATCAGAAACATACGCAGTAACGTTATCTAGGTACACACAATAATAGAGTCAGAGAAAATAGCGGGTAATTAAAAGTTGAAAGTTTCGGGGGTAATTCAGCGGAGTGTAACCTAGCTCATCGAAAAAACACTTGTCCCTTCCTAATTGTGTATGCCCCAGTGAACTACAGTCGTCACGGAAGGTGCCTCTCGCCTTGCCTTGATGCGCTACACTTGCCACTTTATTAAATCGTTCTTAGACTCTTCAAGGTTCCGCCAAAAATACAAGACAAGTTATATTACAAGAATTTCTCATTCTGATACTTTAGCTATGCCAGTAGTTAAAAAAACTAACATCTAATAAGTTTTCGTAAAAATTTGTATGAAAAATGTTGTTTTTGGTAATTAAGATTGGCGCACAAATAACGCCAAACATAATGACCAATTTACATTCAATTATTTAGAAACTATCCGAATATTAAAATTCTTTTACAATCATCATAAGTACAGGAAATAGATACTTCTGACTTCCCGAAGAATGTATTTATTTAATAAATAAAATGCTTTTCCATGTTGTATAATAAAAAAATGAGCTCATTTCTAATCGTAGAATAAGTTATGACTTCGGCGTCCTGGTGAATTTTCAATTAGCATTTTGGTACCAAACCAGCTTTCTGTGAGAAATTCTTTAATCTTCATAATAACATTTTAGGGCAACAATAAAAACTAATTACAAAATCTCATAAAATGTGTGATTCGAGTCGTAAATTGAAGAACGGAACCCCAAAAACAAATTGGTCCGAAATCCGAGAACAAATCAGAGTTTGAACTCGTGGGAGCCGCCACCAGCACACGCTCCATGTAATTTCCTAACCGCCCACTTCAAAACAACTCATTTGTATTATTATGTTTAACTAGACTTTTTATCACATTATGACTTTTAACTCTGTGGTTTCACGAATTAATAACGAATGTCAGAGGTAGAAAATTGTTTCTGCGAAGTTACTAAATGTCCAAATGATAATGCTGTAAACCCATTTCTACTAATGATTTTTACATTCAAATACTATAATACAATTATCCGAAACGGTTATTGATTTCTAACGGTTTTTGATATTGATTTCTAATTTGAGGTAAGGCGATAAAAATATTTTTAAACTGATGTTAAGTCAACTTTGTACTACCAGGTTGTATGTCTGTTAGATTTGTCCTACACAGCTTGTATCTAAGGGTGAAAAGCTCAAGAGAAACACATGTAAAATAAACTTTTATTATATTTTTAAGATATTTCATAACGGTATGTACTACACGTTTCCAATGTATCATAAAAAGTTATTTTCTATGAAAAGCCTTTCGGTGAGGTAAAATTGTATGAAAACTTTGTAAGTCCTGAACTGAATATTCATAAAACGCTCTATAGATCATATTATGGAGAAGGGTCGAAAGTTTATTACATCATCAAAAATTCAATATGGCGGACGGCTTGATAGCCAGTAACTTTTTGTTTGGGTAAAGTTTATTGTGCAGTTGTGGCTCAATTATGGGTTATTAGGGGCAGCTGACGAAAAATTACGTCTAGGTTAATATTCCGATTCACGTGATTAAATATTAATAAGAAAACAACAAAATTTATTTTAAGTCTAAATAGCAAAAAAACACGTTACGAAGATATGTGGGAATATTTCCTCATAAGCTCCCAAGTCCCTCGCAACAAAATAAAATTAGAAACAACAACAGCTTTTGCTTTATTTTCCCCGACATCTCCGTGCACCTTTGTCCCGAGGCAAAAGAAAAGACTATCGTAGGAATTTGTATTCATCCCGTGTATGATTTCAAAATAAACGTCTTAGAATACAATGGTCTCCTATCGCGTAGGCTGACTCATGTCCTAGTAGAGCTAGGCTGTAGGCGGTAATTAATAGAAGGAACTTCAAATTGTCTTATACTCGGTGGTATTCAAATACTTTTTCGTACAGCCTTTGTAGCTTTACGCATGACTCAATCTGATATCTTATTAATAAGCGATAAGAAAACAAAAGACTGCCTAATCATTTCGTGGGAGTTTTAAATATAGTGCGACGAAATGTTGGAATAATATCCCTCCTCCGCTGAAAAATCTTCAACTAAAATCAAATTTTCTTCGCAGTTAGTACATCTACTATTTCAACAAAAATCCCACGAAATCTAGTTTTTAAATAATGATTTATCTATTTCTTATAGTAGTTTTAGTAACAACAATTCTTAATTTTAACTTTTTTATTCACTATATACTACACTGATATTTTTACTATTATAATTTTTTCTATTAGTATTATTACATTATTTTTCTTTTTTTTGCGTCTGAGGCACAAACTAACTGTTGTGGTCACTGGAAGAATGACCAGCGCTGTGGAACACGTCTGCTCCACGGCATAATGCTGATCCAGGGCCAGTTACAACCACAACGTGCACACATTACACACTTAAATTGTAGGTACTTTATTCTTTTTCTTTCATAATTTTCTTTTTTGATTATTATTATTATTATTTTGTGTGTTTCCATGTGTGTGTTTCGTTATTAATAAATGTTATGTTATATTAATAACAGTATCGCGTTTAATTTAACTGAATATTTCAAATTCCCAGTAATATTTAAAACTGATGTCATTTAAGCAGTTTCTCTGAATTGTCAGAGTCCTCAACAACACTTAGTTGTCAAATACGGTCAGAGACTTACCTAAAAGAACTAAATTATTAAGTTAAGACACTAATATACATGTACTTAATAATAAAATTGTTACTGCACTTACAATTTTCTGTCTAAAATTAATAATGCACGTATAAATCATAGCGGATAAAAAAAAATAATCCTCATATTATTTATCCATTTACGAATGTATCAATACATAATTATGTTTTCTAATCTGTGCCTGAGCTCACAGATAATATAATGGCATCGGCTATCCATTAGGCACTTTAGATTGGAACCTAATTAATCACTCTGTCTATAATATGGAGTGTAATTAAAGAGCTTTGTTAATCAATGATAATAGTACATTTAGTCCATGAGTTCGAGTCCGTCCGTTAATATGAAGGGCAAACACACGTACATTGCGGAAGAAAACACAAAATTAAGGATGATTTGGCATATCCTCACATATTATAATTTGAAGGTATCCCAGCCACGTCTGTGTGTGCATGAACGCGATATACTTGAAAGGTAATAATAATAATTCAGTAGCGCTAACACCCTAAGTAGCCTCAGATTGCATGCGTTTCTTCGATCACTTTTATTTTATTACAAGTAGGTGATCAGCCTTCTGGGATTTCTGGGTTTAAAACATGCTGGTTTCCTCACGGTGTTTAATAAAAAGTAAATTTCGTTGATGCACAACCATGATTCAAACACACGACAGCAGGGTTGAAGGTATCACGCTTAGGCTACTAGGCCAACACTGCACCAACAAATCGACTGCGACAAATCTTTTTTTAAATTTTTTTTTTATTATTAATTACTTAAGATGTCATGTGGAACATGGTGTAATGATTGCAGCTCCTTACAAACGTTGTGTAAAACAAAAAACTTGGCGATTAAAAAGAGTGGCGGAGAGTTTATTGCTAGTTCTTCTCTTCCGTTCTACGCCATTTATTTGAGAACTGGCAGTAAATGTAAATTAGAAGCATTTAATGTATATTTCTTTTTTGACGTTCATAAGTGTACATTGTGTTACCTATATGAATAAATGATTTTAACTTTTGACTTTTGACTGCTCTTAAAAACTATCAATGAATTTTTATACATTTCCACCATTAGATAGATTTACCGATTATTTTTTAAGAGGTCGCAATAAAAAATACACGCAGGCGTATCTGCAAGCAGAAGCTGGTATTATATTAATCAAAGTACTGATCCGCTCCGTAATCGAAATAGATGCCACTTCCCTTTACTCATTAAAAGTTCCCATTTGACAATATATATAATTCGTTTGCAATTAAATCAAAATATATTGCTTGTTATTCGACGTAGAAATATGACCTTACTGCGAGGCCCATAATCTTATTTAAATTGAAATCTTTTCTGACCACATGAAATCACTTGTGTATGTATGATATTTCGTATCCAATTAGATGTAACGACAAACAAGCCTCATTTGAATGGAGACGTCGAGTTCTATCATCGTATGTGAGGAACAAAGAATTAAGCTGTGGAGGCACGAACGACTTTTGCCCGGACGCTTATAAATTTCACATCAATCACTTCTATCTATACCAGTGATTATTTAAGAATTAAGTTAAGTTATTATTATTTATTAAACAACATAAGGTAACTCCAATTTACATCACACACAAAGCAATAGAAAAAAACAATACTACATACAACAGTAATAAATTAAAATATTTGTAAAAAGACTTACTATTTTCTACAGTATCAGTTCCTGATATGAAGCAAACCTTTTGTCAGTTCACTCAACGGACAATTAAAAACGTCTACAAACGTCTAAAAACGATAATCTAGGTGCAGTTCGTTAATGATTTCCATACATTGTGCCATATGTGCCCTTTTCTAGAGGTTAGTTTTTGCTAAAGGTACGAATAGTAACGGCGGTCAAAGTCGCCTACTAACGTAACAATCAGCCTCCCTGAGGCCTAGGTACTGAAGCACTACAGTTAAACCTTTCAGAGAACATGCGAGTGATTTGATGATTTAGTAAAACCTATGAGGTCTTAAATAGTGGGCAACTTTGATAAAGTTACAGAAAGTATTTTAAATTGAAATATGACAAAAGTTAACTTATAACTTTTATGTAGGGTTTCTGCTATTTTTTCGTAATCTAAAAATTATTATTTCTTCTAGTAACGACTTAATTTAAAAAAAATTTCAAATATTTATTTTTAGATCTTCTCTTATTTTTTAATAAGGTATTTAAAACCACTTACACTAGAGTTGACATTCTTGGCAAAATAACCACTGAATTCCAAAATATTGAATAATTTATTGTTTCTCTAAATCTAATCTCTAATCTTTAAATCTCGGTTCATGCATCGGCTACCTAATAACATCGATCAAGCCGAGGTCCATTTTACTTTCCTGTAATTTAAATGATCCACTTCGTTTAAAATAGAACCTCGAAACGCGGCCTCCCGCGGCTCACCACAGGCCCTAATCACCAGAGATACCCTACAGGGCTGCAGAAACACATACAATATATCGATCGAATTTTAATAATCCTATTATTTTCGTATTCATATTGGGTTTTTATAATTTATCACATCTACTTCACAATTCTGTAAGAATTATAAAAAAAACTTTCATTATATAAGTTCTAATTTTTATTAGAATGTTATCTGTTATGTTAAAATGGAGACTTGTTTTCATTAATTCCGTTAAACAAATAAATCATTCCACTTCAAAATATACGTTTTGATTCATCGAAATGTATCAACGTAAGCAATATTATTGAAACTAGTCTACCCACAAGATCCGGTTGTATACCAAACCTAGCGTTAAAAAACAGAATTGAAATACTGTTAGGCTAAATTATCCTCTTTAACTATGATAAAAGAGTAGGAAGTTGCTTGAAGCTTATATTTTACGAAGTGGGTATCCTGTATGAGGCCTATTACTCGAGGCATCGTAGGCGGCACATAGAAAGACCTAGATTATATTTCAATGGTAATATCTTGTGACTCGTAGTAGCGTTTCTTATGAGTTATTTATGAAACCGCTCCTAAGAACAGCAGTTGCCATACATTTAGATTGAAGAAGTCGTAAATTCAGTTTATCGAAGTAGATTTATTCCCCCGTTTTTATTTCGGAATTTTAGTACCACAAGATAAAATTTAAATTAATTAATCTAAATGATTCGAAAAGAATATAAGGAAAAATCATTTTAATTATTTTTGGAAATTCATTGTGTTTTCTGATTCATTCGTTTCATAATCTATACAATGGAATGTATTAAGATATGATCTTGACCATAGACTCGAGTCATAAACCGAATTGAGAATTTAGTGTTACCATATTAGATTTAGTTAATTGAATATCAAATAGAACTATAATTTAAATATAGTGTTTTATATTTTAGAAAATATGTTTGCACTAAAAATAGGTTCATAAAATACCTATAACAAATTTAAAGGTTCCTGAGAAAAAAATAGGGCTGGAGCCATTTCCTCAAAATATTGCGAGGCTAATACGCTGTGGAAGGAAAGCGCCAGCTCGGAGATTTCCGATAATGCCACCAGGCTTTCGTATCGCGCTTTCGTACAGATACCTGCAAACTTCTTGAGTATTAAACAAGTGTCTAACTATTTTATTTAACTGTAGAATACTGTTTACGTAGATAACTTTTGAAAATAGTTAGTTTTAACTTTTGTAGATTGTTAACTTACAATATTCTGGAACCACAGTTCTAACGTAAATTCAAACTGTGACGTATATGAATACTTAACGTAACTATCGTAAATTGTTAAGGGTACAGAAGTGACACGTAAAGTTGTTAAGAAAAATATCAAAGTAATTTCTGATGTATGTAATTTTACGATGTTTCGGTCGAAATAAGACTCAATATTTCGGGAACATGTGCTCAATATAGCAATATAGATGAATATTATTTCTTAAGGAAAATCCACTATGACGGCAGACGTCGTGTAGAAACATTTCTTGGAATGACTAATATCTACATAATGTCGTAGTGAGCCCTTCAAAATTATTATAAGATTTTACCTTATGAAGACGAAAATTATATCGCATTGAAATTCAAATTTATTACACTCTGTTCAAAAATGTTTTCTAACTTCGAAGGTAATTTGGTACGCAACTTGATGTGATTTGGGTACGTTTATTTTAGTATTCAAAACTAGAAATTTTTTATGGCTTTTATTTGTGCCAACTGGGCACAAGGTTCTTCGCCAGTGTCGTGTAGATGGAGGACGGGGGACTTTAAGGGGAAGAACGTTAGAAACATATTTCTGTGTGTTTAACGATTTTGACATTTATGTATCATTTTATAAACTACCAGACGCATTTTCTATTTAGTTTAGAGCCGTCAATCTAAAGAATGACCTCTTTCATTGCTTTTCGTATTATCACATTCAATTCTTAATCTAAAACATCGCTCAATACTAAGCTGGTAAAGAGAAGCAAAACGCAGGTGTACAAAGTTATATCTACTCATTTAATACAGTTATAATATTATTTATTTTATTTAGGTAGCCAACAGCTTCTATAAATAATACAAAACCAAACGTATAATGAATAATAAAGAATTGCCATGAACGGCCTACCCTAGTAGAATATAATACTTATAAATATCGGAGTGTCAGTGCGTTTCTTTGTGTTTATTAGAAATAGGAAATATTTGTTTTTTTTTTTATGTTTGTAACAAATAAACTCAAAGACAACAAGATATTGAGTTTCATATTGGACGTCTAGGCAAAATACAAAATACCATCCGTATCACCTCGACGTTCGTCGTTCCACAACTGAGCGTTTTCTATGGCAGTTTTTGCCGCACACCACTAGCTGCCCACTGAACCAATTCGACTTAGGGTCCTTCAAGAAAAGAGCGTACCTACCAATTCTGGAAGGGCCAGCAACGCACTTGCGAGCCTTCAGGCAATGCGTGTCCATGGGCGGCGTTATCACTTAACAACAGGTGAGCCTCCTGCCCGTTTGCCTCCTATTACAGAAAAAAAATTCAACAATCTTTCAGCATTATTGCTACTTTATTCCTGAGTAACATTTCTTTTTATTTTATATTTTACCAAAGATTTGTCTAAGCCTGTGTTGGTAGTAAATGTTAAGAATTTAGTAGCCTTGTTTTTTGTATCCTCTGGTTTATCAACTAGATTCTACTTAAAACCATTCTAGGCCCAAAATCGTAAATATGTTTAAATATCATTTAGAATTTCAGAGTTTGGGATTTCCACGAGTGTTGCGTTTATTTAGGTTCCAATCGGAATAGTAAACAATGGAATCCTTTTCCATATATTGATTCCAATTATAATGTTCTTTTAAGGTAGATCCCGTACAATCCTTACGCTCGATATATTCAAATTGTTTCTGTCCAGTAGTTGAAAGTTTTATTTTAAGTTTTTATTTCAAAATAAAAGTATTTTTCACATAGTAACATTTTTTGCCTAGCTACCTTTATTTGTTTTTTACGGCATTTTAGCCTGAATAACAAAATATAAATAATAACTATGTCTAACGCTAGTCTGTGTTGTTGTAGGTTTTTATTTATTACTGTTCAAACAAAGTTTTATAAAGAATTATGGCAATTTTTCATACTAATCTTGAACTAGCGAAGTTATCGTATATTTCAAGATGTAAGTTGAATAATCGATAAAGGGTGAATCGTAAAAGCTGGGTAAGCGCAAATTTACGGCGTCTGGAGTACGGAGCCATAACTCAAGTGGACAATACATGTCAAGATTATAATCTGTGGACTTGTAGCTAGCTATAATATCTATAATAGCTCATTGTCGGACCCGCGGTTATAGGGGCTTATTAAGTAGTAATTTTTTCAATAGACATTTTACGAAATTATCGCAAGATATATGTGACAATCATATGAAGTTTATTTTTTGATGGATTATCTACATATTTTAGTATATACTGGTACAATTGAACAGATTGATTTACTGTCCAACAAAAAAAAATTAGGCATTTGTGCCTTATGTCAAGAAATTCAAATTCAAAAATCATTTAATCATATAGGTAACAAATTGTACACTTATGATTTAAAAAAAAAAGAAATGTATATGAAATGCTTCTAATTTTATATTTTTATAGTTCACAAATCAAGGGCGTAGAACGGAAGAGAAGAACTGGCAATAAACTCTCCGGCACTCTTTTTAATCGCCATGTTTTTTTTTATACAACGTTTGTAAGGAGCTGCAACTATTACACCATATTCCACATGACAATAACAAATTGCATATAGTAATCTTATAATAATATCATATTTTATTTTGCTTACTAGCTTTAACAGGTATGTCACATAAACATTCTTTACAACATGCTCTACAGCTTAAATGGAGATGGGCTGGGTACGTAGCCCGTTATACAGATGACAGATGATCTTAACCAGTAACCAAATGGACTGGTTCAAAAGGAACAAGGGCAGACCAATAGAGCAATGGGCCGACGCAGAGTAGCTGGGAAAAATTGGATGACGGTGGCTCAAAATAAAATAGGGTGGAAAAAGTTGGAAGAAGCCTTCTCCCAGACATGGGCCGCATCTTAGAATAGTAAAAAATTTATTTATACCTATTTTTGTTAAATGTATATCAATAGTATGTGGATGAATAAAGCTGATTATTTATTTTTGATTGTTTTTTTTTCTCAGATATTTATATATCCTTTACATACACTCCTCGTACTGTCATTTATTTTGCTATCGTTAACACACTTCTTCACCGTTACCTAAAACTAGAAAAATGTCTAAGTAAACATAACGCTAAAATTATCGAATCTTTCAGAATAGCCAACCTATCACTATCGGGACCTATCTCTAGCGAGCCAGGTTGCCTCTGTTAGCCGCTTATCTATCAAACAATACTTCGTTTTGTTCCATTGAAAGTTTACTCTATAGAAAATGTCTGTGGAACTCTAATTATATACCTTACTTACGTAGCTATTTATCGATAAACGTAATTACGCTGTGGATATAAAAAAAAGGTGCGTGTACTTATGTACGCGCGTAAGAAGTTATACTTCTTTGGCATTATTAGAAATAGATTTTGATTGCATGCAAATAATTAATTATAATTAAATAATCAAAGACTGGAAAAGGAGTCATTATAGTCAATAAAGTTCAGTTTACATTTGAAAAATTTAATAAATAAATATTTATAATTATTCTCTTACAAAATAAAAAAATTTTATTATTCATATTATAAAATTTTTAACACATTTATATTAATATAATTATATAAATGTGTTAATAATATAATTTGTAGCACATGCTACAGACCTGGATAGCAACTTTCTTTTATTCTATTTAGAGATAGAGATAATTTAAATATAATACCGGTGTCTTCCTTGTAGGTTTCTTTTGAGTTGTTTGGGGATTCTTGTTGATCAGTTCGACATGATTTTCTTTAACCTTTCTTTAATCCTACAAAATAATGAAATTGTTAAGTTATGTTGTCACTGTTGTGCACACCTTTGTTTGGCTTTTTTAGTATTCTAGTTATGTCAAAACTGATTTATTACCTTGTCATTGTTGGCTTTATTTGCTTTTGGGATAGCAATTGTTTCCAAAATGATTTTATTTGTAATATCCTGAAATATATAAATAACATCTATTAATTTAAGTGTCATGGTGAGTGGTTCGCACTCAGGTATTAAGGTGTATTATACCCACTGTCCATTATAAGTGGGAATGGGCTCACTTCTGGCTGGACAGAGTTTCGGTACTACAAGAGCAACATGGATGTTTTGAGGTATTACAATATCTCTAACTACCCTGTAGGGGAATAAAGTATGTGCCTATGCTTGAGAGGTTGAGCCTTGAACATCACCATCATATTTATAATTAACATTCCTACCTCGACACCATCACAATCAAATTCATTGAAATCTACTTCAAACCGTTGCGGTATCATCTCTGCCATATCCATTGTGTCTGGAGAAGGTGATGGTGGCTTTGTTCCACCTCTTGTTTTTGATGTTTCACGGCGATAAGATGACAACTCTTTTTTTTATTCAATTTAGTGCACTTCCACTGAAATTGTTTTTTGTCTCTTGTCCTTATATTTGCTAGATTAAATCTGAAAAATTACATGTTTTGATTAAATAATGTAATCATTTTTTTTGAGATGCAGGTACTTATTAAAATGTTTACTTCTCTGTAATATCGCTCCAAGCCTTCATTTTCTCCTTATTAGTATTCGTGCTTAAATCTTTGTTCTCAATTATTAATATATATGGTCGTAGAATATTTCTAAAAAGTTGCTGTAACAAACGCAATAAACAAAAGTTAATTAAGTTCATGTTTCAGTTTTAATCAACAATAAAACTCGATAATACATACGGATAGTTAACCTCAATTGTATTGAAGCACTCAGGAAGGTTGGCACAGTTTTTTCACAAATATTTTATCATATTAATTAGTATTGATTTAGATATTCAATTTCTGATTATAATTCAGACGCACATATAAAATTCGCACTTGTATAATGAAAATAACTAGGTACTTTTAGAATCTTTTATTTTAAACAATAATTCAAACTCCTATATTTGTTTAAAAGGTAAATGTCATTGTCAGATGTCAATTGTCATGGATATTCAAAATTCTTGTTAAGCTGCTAAGCTAAGAAATAGAATATGCGTGAAGTTAGCTTATATTCTATTTCTTTTGTAGATTGCGCACGCTATAATCACACTCCGAATTTTGTGTCATAGGTGCGCGCGCATCGTAAAATTTCACTCTCATCAAATTTTCATAACGCGCCTAAAGAAGTATAACTTCAAAAACAAAAGACAATCGATATAAGTATACTCATGTGTTTTTATGTTTGTCTCCGAGTCACACGTAACTAAAGATTCCATTGCAAGCATGTTATTCAAGAATATTTCTGGTGACTTATACAAAATTGTAACGCTACTACTGAAATAAGTATTTGAGAATAAAGAAAATTTATGAAACATGGCTTCTTGTTATGAAGCAATAACTTCTATTCAACGCTATTATAAGAAGTTTGAAAGTTAAGAATAGATAAATAGAAAATTTAAAAAGTTTGAGAATGTGGCAGAATATCATTAATGCTGGCAGCATTTCGCTGTATTGCAATATGTGATAGGGAAACGACCAGCTCTGGGGTCACCGTTGTCTAGCAGGCGCCAACCTAAATCTTTAATTAGGGCCTGCGCCTGAACCCTACGTCCCAAAGAGAACAAAAAACTATAAAGGTGTTTATTTTTAATTTAAGTCAAGATAAAATAAAATTAAAAAAAAACAATTTTGATTGAATACACTGATTTGTAGTCTTGATTATCACATAAGTATTCGCAAGAGTGTATTTTCCATGATTAGTTATGGTTTAGGTTAAGTTTCTATCTATCGAATTAGTGTTAACTTCCTGTAATAGTCGAAAATAAGGTTAAAATAAGTTTGACACATTTTGAGTATATCAAACAATAACCAAAGTTACGCGTATCTAACATACTTTGCAGCAACCTGATTAAAATTCTAATTGTACAGAGCAATTTTTCTGCTAGCTGATATAGGTGTTACTAAAAAATTCCTATCTAGATTCCATAATAAAGTTCAGCTTACAAATTACCCACTTCGCATATTCTACTTCCAAGACGGAAAGTAATTAAAAATAACAAATAATCAACATTGTTCTCCTTTGAGAGGCGAACTTCGACTTAACAATATGCGAAAATTTTGCATAAATCTAAAAAGAAAATAAAGGAATGGCGGACGAAGGTATGCATTTTTTCGTAAATAAGAGGTTGGTTTTGTTCCGTGGGTCATTTTGTTCGAATGCCCTCTTTTATTTATGATACGTCACTTTTGACGGTTGAATAAGTGGATTAAAGTCGATGCACTTTAATGCTTGAGAGTGCTTAATGTGAGTACAAGTGGTGGCGAGGGAAAAAACCTGTTGATTTTGTATCAAACGTAGCAGAACATATGGGTATAGCAAATTATATATTTTGAATTATATTTATTTATTTTATTAATATCGTGCATGCTTGCTTTAACAATAAATAATGTTTTGTTCTCACTTGTTGTTTGTTACTTATTCCGCAAGATGGCGCTACCGGTCCAATCACGCGCGGTTTCAGTACTAATTGATAGTTGCATTGGGGTTAATTAACACGTTCACTGCGGCAAGTAAAATCATAATTCTTCATCAGGTGCGGCGGCGGGCCAAAATGCGCCCCCAATGATATTTCCGCCAGTGCGTGGCAGGTCTTTCTAGACCCAACAGCACTAGGATAGATTAACTCTCAGTGGATGCACAGCAGCGTCAGTGCGTGGTAGGTCGATAAAAGCCTGCCGTTATGTTTTGATGGGGAACACCTACAATTTTGACCGCAAGATGAAATATATATTTGTCCCTGTCGAATTTTTACAAACACCTGAGATAATCGTTACGCACCAGCGAGAGGGACATAGATTTCTTCGTCCGCACCAGCTGAAATACCGCGGCAGGCCGATATCGGCCTGTTACGCAGTGAACGTGTTAATTGACATATATAAAAAAAATCCCTCATATGTAATATTCTAAGTTTACTCCCACAGTTATCGACAAATAAATTTAAAACATTTGTTTTTTCTTGGTAGATTTTTTACAAGATATGCTACATAAAGCAATGATATAATAATAACAATTAGATAAAGCTTAATTTATCCTCCACGAGATTTGAGCTTAAAAATAAAATATGAACAAAAATCGGAATTCCAAGAGTATAATCTTAAACTATAAAAAACATTAAGAAGCGATATCTTCACACTTGATCCACTATCTCGTAATTATCTTTATGAACGGGTAAAGGCACCCCATGATTCGTGATATCAGCTTAATAAATGATAGACCACACACAGCGAACAATCGGGAATCAATGATTGAAAAGCCTATTCAAGAACGTGAATCAAAATCGAAATTAATTTGGATTTTTTCTAATTTCACCTTAACTGTTAAGTTTTAAGTGGCGGAATATGTCCTTCTTAGTATATCGGTCTAAAATCAAATCTACAGTATCTCGAAAATAATTCTGACATTTATTTTCCCACACATTTATTCTGTGCATAAAATATGTATTTATTAAATGCATAAAACCTACACCGGATAATTCTACAATTAAAAATATAATTAATCAAATATAACAAATACACAGAAGTTCTCGGCCTTTGGGAGGGTTGTGCGGTACCGGGCAAGTGCTTAAACCGTACATGGAGGACACGGTCGAATTTCTAAAGACAAGCACGAATTATAAAAAAAATCCTATACTTGACGCTGGCTAATGCACAAATCGTGCCAGAGCCATTAAAAAAAATACACAGAAACCATGAGTATATCTGACAGTCACATATGTAATACGTAAAAATTCTTGCACAAAGCGATATTTTACTCACAAATTTGCACGCACTATAAATCGTACAAACATTCATCTTGTCGTGTCTGGGACCGTATTAACACATTTTATAATTGTAGGTGTTTCATTAAATGAAATAAAAGTTTACCCAAGAATCTAACAATTAATGTTGCGTATTGTTGAAAACTCTAAACTAGAAAAGTTGTGTGAGTACAAACAGAACTACATAAATCTATCTAAAGATGTATCTTCTAGGCCTTTATAAAACCTCAATAAATTAGGAGAATGTGACAGGTCAGGCACTTCATGTAAGTGCACACATTGAGGGCATGGGACGATACTGACCTTTGGAGATGTCTCCGCAATTCATTTCAATACCATCTTCTCTGAGATTTTCATTTTGCGATTTAGGATTTACAGTTTTTACTGAAAATTGAAACAATAGATTTCATGTAAAATAATGTAAATTTTTCTCTGTAAATATTGAAATTTTTCTATGTTTATATTGTAATTTGAGTGTTTCTAGATTCAACAAAATACGAAAACGTATAAACTTTAATGAAACTATCATAACTTTCGAGGCAAATAGACGATCTGTGCCTACCGTCCCGAAACAGCAGTTTTGCCGGAAATCGAACCAAGAAGGGGACAGAAGGAAATTTGTATTCCGCTCTTAACGTTTTCTATAACTTCACAATAAAAATAAATAAAAAATTAAAGTTTATATGTTTTCGTATTTTGTCGAATCTAGAAACACTCAAATTACAATATAGACAGAAATTTTTTAATATTTGCATACTTTGAAAAAATATGTCATGAAATACATAATAGACATTTAAATGGTCTCTAAGTAAAACAAAGGATTGACGTGTAGTTGAAACAAACTGCCTATAAATAAAACAACATTATGAACAAAATGGTGCTCGTTAGAAATGTGAGTTTATCCTGAGATAAAATAGCAGATAATTCACGTTCCACCCTAAAGTATCTGTAAGTGAAATCACGCGGCTATTGCAGCTATTTATAAATAAATTCCAATGTAAATTCTCCTGTCTCGCACTTACTCTTATTTATAACACAGCATGAGTTAGCCGTACTCAACATTTGGTCAATCAGTTTCACATTATGATTCTTTGACTTAATATCCTATAAGCCCTTGATGGGGCAGAGGGCAACCACAGTGAGTCTCCATCGCGTTCAGTCTTGAGCCTCGTATTTCACCTCGCTCCAAGTCTTTCCGGCTCTCTTTGCCTCGTCTGCGACTGAACGGCGCCAGGTTTGTCAGGTGGGACGGCTACGTTTTCGCTTTCTTTGCGAGTGTCAATCAAGCGCCTGCTTGGGATCCCTTCGAAGTGTATGGCCATTCCATTTTCATTTACGTCGCTTGATATGCTGGCTAATCGTGGTTCCTCGGCAGCTCTCCCAAAGTTGCTCGTTAGAGATCTTTTCGGGCCAGTAGATGCCCAGAATGCGGCGAAAACGAAGAAGCGGTTGACGAGGACTTGGAGTCGGTAGAGATGTCTTTGGTGACTTTCCACGTTTCACACCCATAGAGCAGCACAGATTTCACGTCTGATCCGAATATTTTAAGCATGATTCGACGCGTCTACCATATAGGTACCATATATCCGTGACTGCCTAAAAGGCCGAAGTTGTGCGAAGAAGGACTTTCTTTGCTACTGTTTAATTATATTTTCAAACATATGCTTCTACTAATGCTCCATGGGAATTGTTATTTGTAGATAATGTGACCCTTTACTCCTCACACCTACGGCCTAGTGGCTTCATCGTGCGACTCTCATCCCTGAGGTCGTAGGATCGATCCCGGCTGTCCACCAATGGACTTTCTTTCTATGTGCGCATTTAACATTCCTTCAAACGGTGAAGGAAAACATCGTGAGGAACGGTTTCCTCATGTCACATGTCTAAGACCCAAAAAAGTCGATGGCGTGTGTCAGGCACTGGAGGCTGATCACCTTCTTGCGTATTAGATTGAAAAATGATCATGAAGCATATTATTATTATTATTATTATTACTCCTCATACTCATATATATTTGACTCGTGCTCAGATCATCTATAAGAGCTAATTATCGATATAATCATATTACTAACCAAAATATTTAATTTACAGGGGCAGAAGTGTAATCATATAAAAAAGAGTTGTCCCTTGTCCAGCTAAAGCACTAAGTGGCTAAGAAGTGGTGATAAACATAGTGCTTATACCAATCATTTATTATTAAGCTCCCTACCTCTAAAGACAATTTAAATATAACTTTTCTAACAGAAATAATTGTGAATTCTTAATTGTAAGTTTGTTCGATGTAGAGGATGCACTTTTGAGCAATCGTACTTGGTGAAAGACTGCCAAGTTTATTTTCAAGACTCTTCTTAGAGACTTGCTAGAATCTAGCAGTCTTCGAGCCGAAACCTCATAGATTACAGTAGCTTTTTATGTTTTGGAATATCCTTAAATCGTAAATCGGCACATAATTAAAAAAGGTTCATCACCTCTGAATCAAACATTGTTGGCTTGTATCGGATCGTTGATGTCTTTTACACCCGATACTATCGTATAACGAGTGTCCCGCGACTTTGCGTGAACTATGCAATTTAGCTTAACTACATTTTGATTCACTCGCTTTGTTTACTGTTAGGACAGTGTAAATGTACGCAGACTATGTATATCTTACTATTATTAGGATAATCTTGGATTGAAAGATAGATCAATAATTATTTTACAATCATTGTTAATTCAATTATCTGTCTTGTACCGATGATACTCTGTTAATAAAAAAAAAATCGATTATCTGGTTGATAAATGGGCCTGTGACTAGTGCTACTTCTAATTAATTTGCGATACATATTTATATTTTAAAAGAGTACCGAGAGTTTTTTACGCCGGCTTTTTCTCTCGGCCTACACCCTCTGTCTTCTTTGCCGATGGTAGGGATGTCTACCAATTCAAATTTAATGACGTGGAAGTCATACCAGTATCTTATATTCCATAATAAACATATTTTATTTTATTATTTTTTATTTTGTAGTTAAATTATCAATTTTCTATACACTAATTATTATCTGTACACACAGGTCCGTCAGTTACGACGTATTTAATGTAAAAGTCATGGAGCTCTACTGGCTATTAATTAATTCGTGTAATAATTACTTTAGATAAGCCAAATAACACAATTGAAGCTATCATATATCACTTTCTACCACAGTATGATAAATTAAATCCATTAACCTAGAATGAGAGAGTGTTATATAAATTGGCATATTAGTAACAGGTATTGAAACGTTTGAATAAATATTAAATATTGGACTTGTTGAGTTTCTTAATAACACATAATCCGCTTTACTTACCTCATTCGTTGCGAACATTGCGACACGAACACGAAAGCTTTGAACTTATTTATAATTATTTTTTAGAGAATTCTGTTGTTATATAATTATGCAGAAATAATAAAAGATTGCAATTAGATGATGATATATTTAGTCCGGGATTTTGCGCGGATCAAACTAGCGAAGCTGATTTCAAGTTCATTTCATCTTTTTGTGTTGAATAATTATTAAGAAATGTATTCGTAGATATCTACTAGAATATGGCTGTTAAAAAACCAAGAGTTAATCAGAAGAATAAATATTACTTTTTGTTGATTACACGATTGGCTCGATATTTTATTTCTTTAGACTTGTACCGGTTTCAAAAATACCAAAATTTTCCAATGATGTATAAACATCAATTAAAAATGCCATATTACCCAAAACTTTTGTTTTATCCGGATACTGAAGTCATTTCACGTCATGCCGTATACGGTCCGCAACTGAGTTGATGACAGAATTACTGCAATGATAAATTGATTTGGGCCTAAATATATTATATACTAGCGGACCCGACAGACGTTGTCCTGCATGATATTTCAATTAAACAAAGTATGAAATACCGACTGCAGCGGTCCAGCCGTTTAAGAGGAGACACACACACGCGTACAGTAGAATTATATGTATGTAAGCTTTCCTATCTTGTAAGTTAGATCGGTTTTGCAAATGGGCAATGTTGCAAATTTGATTGAAATCGGTTAAGTAGTTTAGGCGTCCATAGAGGACAAACAACGTGACGCGCAATTTATATATATTAAAATTAATAAATAAATATGCGTTCTTTAAAACTTTTTGGCTTAGTCATATTATGTATATGATATCATCCTGTAGTAAAGTTTAAAGCTTAATATTTACCTGCATTCAAATTAAGCTCCTACCATTTATGACCTGGATTCCGACTCCCATGAGTGGTATTTTTTTTAGTCTCACTTTTACTACTCGGCTGACCTCAGCCAGGGAACGTAAAAATAAACGCTTTGTCGGCCCCGACTGACTTAAGGAGCTTGACTCGTTTATTTATTTAAACTGAAGGCGAGCTTTAAAACAATCACATGAGATTAAAAATCGTATATATTTTTTTATTCGAACGCAAATTGTTAATACATAGTCAAGGCCAAGTGTGACAGGTTGAATTTATAGCTTGTATTTTTATTTTTTATCTGTATTTTTCCATAGATACAAATTATAAGGTCTCCATTTCGTACGGACTTTCAATAGGAATTCATTAAAGTATTGTAATAAAACAATGCTCGTGTCCAGTTGTTGGATAATAAAGAATTATAATTAGACTTCTAGATCTCACTGTACTAATTAATTATACGTCGGATTGAGAATATATAGCGAAGGTGAAATGTTAATTATACAACAAGAAATTAGCTTCGGAATTAATTACGAAGCTGGATAGCAACGATTTTCTAGAATCAATAAAGGATGACTTCGAAAGGTTTATAGCGACTTTTACTGAATGAATTGTGAGCCTAGTATATAAATACATAGGATCATATCTACAAATATACTATGAGCCATTCAGTTGCATTAATAGAAGAGGACGGCGTCATAAAATATCATGTTGCTTGAAAATTCTTGCAACTTTTTTCTATGTTACTTTGGGACTGAGAGAAAATACCTATTTTTAACTATTGTTCATGATTATGTTTGTGAGGAAATATATCTATTGACATTTATATTATGTAAAATGGATCCTGGATTTGGAATAGTAGTTTTTATATTAAATATACTACTTTATATCAAACAACAATATAAAGAAACTTTCGTCTTATCAACATCAATCTAATAAAGGATAATCTTAACTTTTCCGGCAACATAAAAGGGAAGTAATTCACACAAATAAAACCGAGAGCAAAAGTAAGTCAACACGAATAGAATGCCGGGTCCGGCCCGTAGCAACGGCGCGAGGGAGGGACGCGCTTACCTGCGCAGACGCTACCCAAAACGAAAAAGAGCCCGCATTCCTTGCCACACCCCACCTCCACTACGCCACTGGCTATAGGGATGACCAAACTTTTAATATAATACATATATAAAAAAAACATCACATCTAATGAAGTACAGATTTCCTTAATATCACACTCATTTTATACAATAACTTATAGAATAATTAGATGTTTTCTATAGTGCTTACATAACTTCTGAACTTGTTCAAAAGTCAAAAATCATTTACTCATGTATAGGTAACACAATTTATACTTATAAACTTCAAAAAAGAAATATACATTGTTAATTCCTCGTTTAATCAATCCATGAATGTAAAATTCTTTAAACATTAATATACTCTTGAATAATATGTACATATTTAATAGTTGTTTCCTATATGGAGTCTGCTAGAACACGTGCACAAAGAGGGAAATCAGGTAACCGAATCGAAACTACACTTATTTATTGCAGCAATTAGCTTTCTTTATGTAACACTAAAGGGGAGTCCGAGTAACCAGCCAACCAATCAAGAAATAAGTCCGATAACAACATTCCGCCATTCTCATTACAGGTGACGCTAATAAGTTAACATCCCGTTTCGCCTGTCCTGCCTTGTCGCCATAATTGCACTACGGCTTAATTAATAAGACATATTTCCTTTGAGAAAAACGCCCGAGTACCAACCCTAGCTCATCCCTTTAGCCCGACAATGCAGACCTGTTGCGTTCCCTCTCCCGGCGTACTATAAATAATTCAATATAGCGATTAATTCGTGTTTGATACCGATTCAACTGTCAATTAATGGAGGTACGTTACTTTGTATAGGTTTCGTTCATTAGATCTTGGGTGGTAAATGCGAGTAAATATAAAATACTATTATCCTTAAAAATATTTTTTTCACGTTAAAGTTTACAAAGAAAACCAAAGTCAACTAGATTTTTAAGTTAAAACTGTTGTAAGTACAGGCCATCAGAAAACCGAACCTTGAAATATAAAACTGAATGCACTAAGTTGTATATTTTGCAAGAAACCTATAAAACACAGTCTTGGAAGCAATTTTCAGCTAAACAACTTTAAGTACTGACATTTTACTAAATTTATTTTATCTAGTAAACTCACATACAGCATACAACACATAATAATTGTAGATTTTAAAATACAATTGATTTAATTTTAAACTTTCAAAGGAATACAAGTACCGAAATTCTTTATATTTTATTCTCTCAAACGTTGGGTTATAAATTTATCCGGTTCATGTCAAAAGGAAGTTAGTTTTGATAAAATATCTCTTATTCAATTGACAACATTCTTGGAAGCGCTTCAAAGACATTCCTAAGCGAAAATGTTTAGGGAATCAGGAAAATATCTCCACTAATTTTCTTTGATTTTCTATATTTAAAGCGTATTTTTTTAGTAAAATTAACGTACATTTATTTATTTATTTATAAAAGCTTGCCAACGCTTTTTAAAATAAAATTATAGTACAAATAATATTAGTATAGTATTTGTAATTAAATACTATACTACTACTATACATTTTGATATATTAGAATTTAACCGCTAAGCAAATTTTTATAAACATGAAATTAACAATTTAAAAAATCTGCTTGGTAAACGTAAAAAAAATGGACTGCGTAAACAAAATGTGTGGAATAAAGATTTAAACAATTCAGGTAAATTTCGTAATTGTTTCGTTGGTAGTTTGGAACTTTAAATAAGGGTATATAACTTTGATTTAGCCACGTAGTCCTAAGAATCAAATTTAAATATGAATTGTTTTATAATGTCTCAATAACGAGACGTAACGAAAAATTCGCCTCGGTTTTTGCTTGCAAATCGATGCGATTGCCGTCATAAATTACGAAAAAATCTAAATAATACTTCATTCTTTACAACGGCACTTTTATTAGGTGCTCATAGAAATGTATGACCGATTTCAGATTTTCTTTTCTTTTATCGTAAATACGAGAAAATTTCAGACCCGAAATACACATAATCTATACAAGTAGCGATGTATCAATCAACCCAGGGATTTTATATATTTATTTCCAGGTTTATATTTCTCTCTATAAACACGAACTGGCATATATTTCTCGCTACTTATTAATTCAGTAAGCTTTCGTATTTTAGCATAGATCTGATTCATAGCGCCCTAAATAGCCGCACGACTAGGGCTCATTATAATAAAGCACGCTTCTATATAACTATTACATGAACTAGACTAGACAAGGGAAGACTGGGCTGGCCTTAATGTCGGATCGTGACCAAACTCGATCGCATATGTGTGCCGTGATTTGTTGCCGAATGTTGCAGTGTGTGTGTAGCTTTTGTTTCCACTGATCAAAAAAAAAATATTTTCTTGTATCTAGAACTCCATAGTTTGAAATTTGAAGTTGTCCGACTTATATATACTAATAAGGAGGTATGATTTGTACTTTTGTATGTTTTTAACGAATAAACTAGAAAGAGAATTATTTAGAAAAATAAATACCCAGCCAGCAATGTTGTAAACACACAATTTATTTTATGTTTACCATTGCTACACAATATCCTTTTATATTAAGATATTTTAAAAGAAAGTGTATGAAGCATAGTTTATCTGATATGTATTATACATTATCCCATTCCCATACCTTCAATGTTTAATTTAGATTCTTCATTAAGTAGTGTAAGTAAGTAAATATAAGCGCAAGTAAGTATAATGCAAATATAATTGTCAATTTCATTAAGATAATTTTATATAGCATTTTGTTTTATAAAAGTATTAAAATAAAACGCGTGCATTATCAATACAATGGAAACAGCTAAAAACTCGTTTATACACAAGCTGTATACTTCGGCTAAATTGTTCATCTGTGGAGTCAATGTACTCCGCGAATTCGTTCGCGGTTTTTTGTTAACCTCAATAATAATAATTATAGACATACATTTTACTACGAACGTAATCTAAATATAATTTAAAACATTTATCGAAAGCTTGGAATGAACGCACCTAATTTAGCCGGCCACTTTTTTATTTAATTAAGTTGTGACTTTCGGCGAAATAGTTGGAAATCGTTTGGTTTTATTTTTAGTACTTCGTAGAAATAACAGCTCTGCCAACAAATATAATCATTTTATTTATAACTATGTTTTTCTATACAAATAACTTCTTTTTATCATGTTTAATAAACACCTGATTCCTTATAAAAGTCATTTCAACCTAGGTTTATAGATCATTCAAAAACTCGCCAAAATAAAATATGCGTAACTAAAAAAATTTTAATATTGATCTAGCCTTCGTTTTACTAACGCCTATAATTCGTGAGATCATATTCGCCGATAAAATCTGACACCTTAGTTTCTTCGTAATATAGATACACAATTATTATACCACCTTCGATATCGAGTCGTGTGAGAACAGGGCACGGGCAGGAAGAGTTGTATTGCAAAAAAACCGACGCTCTCCCAACTTGTCTAACCGGTCCAACCGAATCTCCGATATTCGACCGAAAATATCCAGAGACTGTATTTTGAAATTGGGTCCTTATTGCGTAAGTATAAAGGCGAATATAGTCTAAACATTTTGATGTAATACGTTTTGGTAACGGGTTGTAAGATACTATAACATGGTCGCTTAAAAACACTAAGCCGTCTTTAAAATGAAATAAAACAGGTTGGTACGTCCTTTTGAGCTATCTAAATATGTAGTTAATTTGATTGTGTTTTAAACCTGCAGAATCTTATATAAAATGTTTATTTGAAATATTTATTATTTTGTAGCATTAGAATATTTCTAAACTAACTTAATAGCTGTTATTATATAACATTACACACAAACACACCCAAATGCATAGTCTACAATTCTCACAATACGTATGTATTACCATAAAATTTACGGAAGAGCAGGGTTCCCACTAATTGGTATTTACTTAATTGTACATAATTTTAGTAACTATATAGTATTCAACAAAGTATTGTGATTTAATTTGACTGGGCTGTAATCAATAAGATTACAATTGAAGTCTAACAAATACTTACTTGTATTCACGGCTCTATTTATTTTTATTAAGTGAGCATTTGTACATCTACTGCAAAGATAGGTTTTGTTCATAGACACCATATATCGGCACAACCTAAAACGGTGCATCTTTGCAACAATACCACAAATTCCTCGTATGTATCCTCAGCTTTATATGCATTGAAAAGCCATACTTAGCATACATCGAATTTGCCTTATCCGCTTATCGAAATTTTCTCATACTCGCCTGTTATAGTCACAATTTCCATACCAAAGGTGCAAGACATGATTCTATTTGCGCGGGTTGACTTGGCACCCATATAGGGAATAGTGACGTCATAATTAACGAATGCCTAATTATCCTAGCTCCACTGAGAGCCGGTTAGCTCATTATAACACCATCTTGGGCATTTCAACTTAGTTACAAGCGGCAATGTTTTATAAAAATCACTTTTTTAGACGCATATATTTTTTACTAATTAATTTAATTTATACTTTACAACTGCCTATAACTCTATATGGATATGACAGAGATAGTAATTACAATAATAGTTGTGGCTTTTAAAATTCCTGCCACGTAGAAACAGTATTTTCAAATTAAATATAAGATTAAAACATTTATATATTCTGCAACCGTAATCGTTAATTACATTTGCACGATTTCGTTAAAAGGAAAATAATTATTCTCAGCCAAGAATTAGTATCGGTGTCGTAAACAAATAAATTCGATTTATCTTTATGTGAGCCATTTACTTCCTGTATCGAAGATTTACTGTAACGATCTAGCTAGATTCTAGCATCTACACCGAATGTACATTACTTCTATCGTGTTATCGCCTAAGCGTCTCCATTTAAAACGCGTTATATTGAAAATATGTTATAAAATGTATAATATTAAGAGAAAAGTACTACTTAATTTGTACAGCCTCTTCGAATTAATTTATAAATATTCATATTTAGGTAGGGTGTATATATTTGAGAATGGTATTCTTATTAATCACGAGAACGAGTTGGTTAAGAGGAGAAAAGTTTAACCAATGTGTATATAATTTTTAAGACAAATTTAATATTTGCAGCTATATCTATGGTGCTAGAGATTAAAACTATAGACTATAGAAGAGATCTGTTGTCGCTCTTCTAACTTCACAGACTTGTAGTCGCTGCAACAATAAAACATGATATCATTATTCAAATAAGCAATTACTGCATTATTTAATCAATTATTGATATATACGGAATTTGGTCTCCATTTCACAGCTCATCCTTCTTAGGCAATTTGTTTAGGATCTCCGCCATTAAGTTGTGTAATAGGCTCTCTAACTCCATACGATTGGCTACCTCCCTAACATCTTATAAAACTCTTCTACATAAACATTTCTTAACCATATCCCATCCTACTCAATCGTGACTTTAGTAATTCTTGTATTTCTTATTCTTTTGTTTTGCATCGTAATTCAAATGAGATAAGCTTTTTAGTTTTTAGTTTATTTTATTAATTTAGTTTTGTATTATATAAGATTAAGGTTGGTGATTCTATATTTTTTTTATTTTTTTTATATGATTTGGTTATGCACTTCTTGCATTTTACCCATCATATTTTTTTTTTAGTTTTTTTCCTTACTAGGGTTGCCTGGAACAGATCGCTTGTTAGCGATAAGGCCGCCCGATGAATGCCTTATAATTTTTATGCATTATTTTATTTGTTTTTCTATAAATGTATTGAAGTGTAAATATATAAATAAATACAGAATGTTAAATAGCATTCCGAAAATATAATGAACATTGCGATGCGGGCTGTTAGTTATGTTAAGTCATAATTACCGTCATACAAGTCTTGTAAACTAATTTGATTTGACTCGCATTTACTCACAAGAAAGAATTTTTAATAAGGATATGTTACGTTAGGAGAAATGATTTATGTATCAGAAAATGTAACATTCAGTTACATTAGAAAGATTTGTTTTCGTTCTTAACAAAACACATTACAAATACGAGTTGAGACGAGGCTGGTACTTTATTTATTTTGTTATCTTGTGTTTCAATTACGAGAAAAATATGTAAAACTACTATAGTAACTGAAATTTGATCACAAGTTTTTGTTAAGGGCTTTGAAAGTGAAGTTTTAAACAAAACACATACTAAAGCATAGGTATACAACGAATATGATGATGAATCACAACTATTGTGAGCCAATATACAGTTTAATTCAATTCACATTGCAGAAATTTTGTATCATTTTTCATAACTTCGTTGTATATTATAGGGTTGTCAAATATATGTTCATCCAATAAAAACTCATGTTATCCCAGCCCCACGTCTTGTAAATATTTTTAGTAAAAACCAGTAGCTTGATGAACAAATATGGTCGTTTCGTCTACAATAGTATGCGTGTATATCTATATAGTTATACATATAGTTTGTAGAATCTTAAATGTGTCGTATGTACTTGAAAGGAACTTAGAAACTTTACCCGCTTATACATGAAAAAGACACCAGTTTTATTGCTCTGTTTTAACGAAATTATTGTTTTTTCATCATAGTGCAAATACAATTAGACAAAGAGATGAAAAAGTTTACTTACTAACCGTGCAGAATATAAAATAACGTCGAAATTTTTCGAAGAGCAATTCGAAGAGCAACCCTATCAAAGCCGTCTGAATATTGAATAAGTATTTCTAAAGTATTGTGGTAGTAAGTAGTGAGATATGGATTTGATTAATGATTTATTTCCCGTCGTCTACCATCGATCACTTCTGTAATGCGAATAGCAATATGATGTTTTTTTTGAATAATATAGAAAAAAATATTAATTTGTATCACCACGTCCATCTTTAACTCTGTCGATGTTTTTTTAAGGAAATTAAGATTTTAAAACCATATTCATAAATCTAAATCGTACATAGATATTGTTACATAATATGCAAAACTGCCTATTGTCCTAGGTATAACGATACCAGCGTAAATGATAAAGTTCAATTATTGATAACTTTTTGGAAATAAGTGTCAAATAATTTTGATTTAAAGTCTGGTGTCATCATAACAGTATATTTATTCTAACAAATAATTGATGATAATTGAACTAACAAGACGAGTTCAGATTACTAAACACCAAGTTACCAATAACTTATATTACTTACATATAAAAATAATAAAACATATTTATTGTATAAAACAATTGAAGCTTACCTACAATAAAAATATTTTGATACAACGCAGCTTTCAACTGAAAGTAGAATTTACATTTCAAACAAATAATATATTTTTTTAAATAAAGCTCATTCCTAACAAAGACCTCACAAATAGCTATTCTAAACATTATTTACATTCTATCGTGTATGCTATTATATGCAATAACCATTTATAATAAGATCTATAATTGTGTAAGTCGTTTCTCTAAGTTATGGTGTCCTCTAGGAACTCGTAATGGTATATGCAAATACTACTACATCGTAACCGTAATTCACGAATGCATGGGTTGAAAGAGTTTGACTTATGAAGCCAGTTCGTTTTAATAACTGCAAGTCTGACAGCCTCTGAGGCGAAAAACGTTCATACATTTATAGGATCGAGACTATACATATTATGTTCTCTTATATCATTATTGGGTTGTGACGTTCTCGTAACCCATTGGAAGCTTGGAGCAGACACGTTTCTGTGTCTGTTTCTTTGATAAATTCATGCTGGATTGACATTTTCTAACGTTGGGTTGAGACGTGCGAGTTTCTGCATAATTCTTTCCGTTACTTCAAAGTTTAAAAGTACATTTTTTGGTTTCGAATACACGAGATCATGTTTTAGAAAGATTTGCTTAGCAAAATAATGAATACGGCTTATACTAAAGTCAATATTGAGTGGAAAGGTTTTAGTTCTCTTTGAAATTGATATATATCTTGGTATCGAAATAAAGCTAGGCTAATCTTACCAGTCACTCCCAGTTAGAATTTAACAACCATTAAATATTATAAATATTTCTTTTTTGTTTATATATAGCCCTTTTCTTTAACATTAATATGTTTGGGCTAAATCGAGAGCCTGTTCGAATATCTGGTTTGTCAATTGTTACAAGTGGGTCGTTGACTCTGTCCAAATGAGCCAAAAACGGCTCCCAATTACAGAACATTAAATTTGACTTAATAAAGTTCATTAATTTATTACTTCAATGATTTATACTACTTTAATTCTTCAACAAAGAATCACAAAACTATGAATGAAAAAATCGATTAATTAGATAAAGCGAATCGAAAATTACTTTTAAAATCAGCATACGATAGACTATTATGAATATGAATCTTCAATATGTCTTTAAAAATAAATTAATTACATCCACATTCTCAATATCATTCCAGGACGCGTATTAAAATTCAAATCCGGCTGATTTACACTCTTATCGCTTAATCCAAGAAACTCATCCTTTTGGAGTCTGTAAAAGCGAGAGAAAAGTATTACGTGGTCACGACAGAGATATATATGTGTTAACAACCTTCGATACTATGTACCATAGCCTACGGGGTCCGCTGGACCGCATTCCTGCACCCAGCCCGACTCAACCCGATTGCCGACTAATAAAAAACTACCTCTCAAACAATCCTTGAACTTTAAAACAAGGTACTAGAGACCCTTTTTCCATGTAGACAGCTTTTCTGTCTGTTATCGAATGTGGTACAACGCTTGCTCATTAAAAACAATATCTGTCTAGACCTTAATACGTGGTGATAAAGTTCTGTTTTGCAAATTTAAACAATTATTGTGGCCAGCTTCACGTTGCCATGCAATTATAATACCACCTTTAATTAACATACAATAAGCCTTAAACTCCACTGATAAGGTTAAAACTACATTGGCAAGTCATTTTAAAACTGAAACTGCAACACTTTTGCCCACAAACCGACTTGTATCGTTATTTTTTCTGTGTCGAGAAGAGAACGTGACTATTCACGTAATGCCGAAAAATAAAGTTACGCAAAAGTATTTGTTTAGGCTCACTCATCTATTTTGCCTGTTAATTTATTGATTATTGTTTATAAGACGTATGAAAGTTAATAAACAAGTTGTCATAAAGTTGTATTTAATTAGTCTTCGTCTACAACGACATCCCCGTGTAACAACAAGTGAAATATTCATAAACAATGTAATAAAGTATGTGAAAGAAGAGTTAAATTTGCCTATATTTCATTACTTCGTAATTCTCTATTAGTAATCAATTTAACCATTACGCTTTAGATTAATTAAAAAAATCTTAGGCGTAGATATACCTATAATGGACTAGTATAACATTTTTGTTTGATATATTGTCTATAAATAAACAACAGCTCACACATAGTAATAATAATAGTATAAAATATGGCACGTTACTAATCTATAACTTATGTTTAAGTTGTAAAATTATGTTAAGCTTAACGATGATGAAAGTTGATTGTATATTGTTAGAATCATTCCGCGTCCATCGCGTTATTATTCCACCATAATTTTATTGCTCTATGAATTTCCGAACTATAACGGCTCTCGCTATCATAACCGATGTTTAGTGTTTGGTCTGGAGCGATAGAAAGAATAAAAATTTTATGAATTTTTCACAGAAATTCTTTTAATGCTTTTTGAATGGGAAAGGAATTAAAAACTAAACCACTATTTTTATTCATGCTGGTGCAGAGCGACTGTCATGGCCGTGTCGTTATGATTATCGACAATGGAATATTAGTTAATAGATCTAAAAATATTGGCATTTCAAATAAACTACTTATTGACGGTTCTGAATTGATTTGACTTTGTCTTTGTTAATTAAAGCCCTGTATATGTAACTGGGTGACAATGACAACTGACAGTAACGCCACTGCTCCGATATACCTTTTTGGTCACTGGACCTTTAGCAATTAAGTATTAAGGATTAAGACTTATTGTATCAATCTTGCAGAAGAAATGGTAGTATCATGTTACAGCTAATATTCCTAGAATTACCCTTGAAGTAGCTTAAACACTATATATAAATTTCTCGTAATTGTTTTAAATACGAACCAGCGAACTTGGTTTCGCCTTAATATGATTTTATTATTTAGCCGTCGAAAAAAAAACTGGTTTTAAGGTTTTTCTGTGCAATTTTTTCAATTATTCTCTTCAGAAAGCCTTCCTCAGAGTTCAAGGAATAAATCAAAAACAAAAATAATCGAATTGGTTCAGCCGTGTTCGAATTTTGCGCTTAGCAACATATTTTGCGAATAATTTTTATTTATATAGATTTAATCAATTAGACACGTTCTTCATTAAATATCTTCATAGTAGATTCTAGTTTGTAATCTTTGCTTTAAAATGACACAGAATGAGTCAGTCAGTTGACTGTTTGTTCAGAGCCTCTTCAGACATGCTTGAAGTCCTTATGCTTACGCACACACTGTGAATAAACCATTGAACCTATTGATATTAATTTTACCCAACTGGAAAATAGACGAGTTTATATATACTCGTGTCTGTTATCTTTTTCTCTTGAGTTTGCGCCAACAATTCAAACATTTTGTTATTACAATTACTTTTCATTTTAATAAGAATTCTATAAAAATATAAAGTCGAATACATTGTAATTACATAATTAGATATCATGTAATGGCTGCTGACCACGAACGCTAAACGTCGGGAATAAATAATGTAACTTTTTTATCTATATCCGTTAAAAAGGTTTTAATTAAATATGCAGTACTCGCGTAAACCAAAGACGGTATTAGTATTTTAAGTTACTAAATGCGAACGTACACACAATTATACACTTACGTATTTTGTAAACCTGTATTTTTGTCTAATGTTTTCATTTAAATTATTATTATATTTTTTTCATAGTTTCATGTTTGAGAATTCTTTTTTTAGATATTATGTATTATGTAATTGTATAGCTACTACTTTTATAACTAGATGTAGAAACACAAAATCAAAAAAATAACATAATTAAAATCGAAATCATGTTTATAATAAATTACCATAAACAATCACCTATCAAACCTTAATAGAATTGAAAGTCCGACAATTTCTTATATTTATTTAACACAATTTTAGTACAAAAATTAATATCCTCATTGCACAGCAAAGTGGACTTGGTTGGGTTCTTGGTCAGCCCTGCGATTCTGTAACTCACTTGTCGAACTCACACAGCGGTTTTCGCATCGGCGGTCGCTCTCAAATCAGTCATGAAGCAGTCATTTTATGATTTGGCATTCTGATAAACAATAAACTACAAGCTCCCACCTTTTTAGAATGCCAAATCATAAAATGACTGCTTCACGACTGATTTGAGAGCGACCGCCGATGCGAAAACCGCTGTGTGAGTTCGAAAAGTGAGTTACAGAATAGCAGGGCTGATGTTGAATATGAAGTAAACTTTCATTTCTGAACAAATGCATTTCTAAATAAATTTTATCGTGTTTAACTTTAAACACTGATTCTTGAATGCGTAAAAGAGAATTGACTGCACAATTTACTAATGTTTGTGAGATATTGGAGGTACAAAGTAAAATGGGAGCATTACTCGCTTTATTGACCAATCATTATATTCACAAGTTCGGAGTGTAGTTAAATTTATGATACTTAATGGTACCTTGCTAAGAAGAAAGAATTTTTACTCGTGTTTTGTTAAAATATCCATAATTGGTGTGTTATATGCGTAATAAACATTACCTACCTTAAAAAATACCTGAAAAATCGAATAACAATTTACTTACTTACGTAATGTAAGTAATCATTACATTTTTTAATAAGGAGTTTTGGTTGTTTATCTGCGATTACTAATATTTTTTTAATTTCAAATACTAAAAAAAAACTATTGTTAAAACGTGTAAACTTTCGTTACTAAAATTGATGAGCATTAAAATGAATTTCACCTATCTATGATTTTTATTACAAATGCGTATGTTTAAAGTTATATTTTCGTAATTTATGACTCTCTAGTATGTGTAAAATGGTTTATTCCTACATAAACTGCGTACGCGCAGCATAGCTCGTTGAAGTCTTTTGTATGACACTATCGTCTACGAATTTTAGATGTAAATACGTTTAATATGAATAAAAATCATTGTAACCATGGTAACTAACATCCTAAGTTTACGTACTTATTTATTACAACACCAATTGAGTATGAATTCGCACCGAGTATTTATTTCCATACATATAAAATACCTCTTAACATATTAAAGTTTTATTTATCAAATGTAATGGCTTGAGAGAAGAATTCGTTGACCCTTTAATATCATTATCGATATAAAATTAAATTATATTTGCATACATTAATACAATCACGGTGTTTAGTAGTGTTGTCCTTTATCAAATTACGTAAAAAATGTTGTATTGATTCATTTATTAAATACTCACGATTAAAATATCATATAATATATAGATAATAATCTAATATTTAGTTTTTGAGTTAGCTTAGTTAATATATTTTTAAACATTTTTACTAAAAAAATATATTAAAAAATCAGTGTAAGGCGTCAGGCAAGGTGTCAGGCACTGGAGGCTGGTCACCTACTTGCCTATTAGATTTAAAAATTATCATGAAACAGATTCAGAAATTTTAGGCCAAGACCTAAAGAGGTTGTAGCGCCACTGAGTTATTTTTTATTTTTATTATATATGAATTTTACACTGGATTACTTCATTAAGTCACGCACTTATTAAGTCGACGTTGATTTCATCGATATTCAATGTTTGGACAGCACTAATATAAGAGTTCGACAACCTCGACTTAATAAGACCGTATCCTAACGTAAGTGATGATGATGTGTGACTTTTCTTAGAAACTTGTGTTTGTTAAACAAACTTCCAGTCATCAGTGAAACAATGTTTTGAAATCATTATGACGTACCCAAATCAAGACGTTTTTCTCGTTTAAGTTAAATAAACCGATTATAAGTACTGTTATTTATATAGATAACTTCTAATTATCTCTTTAAAGACAGAAGTGTACAAATCCTAATTCTACGCAGTAAGTTTATATAATTTAGGCAAAGCATTTTGATAATTTTTTTAAACACAAATTTGCGCGCCATTGTTGGTAGAAGAATATGCGTACTTACGATTGCGACCTTACACCTTTTTTGTACCATATTCTTGCCATAAATAAATTATTATTATTATTATAAGGTTTTTTAACTTTCTTCGCTAAATTATATTTCGTTATAAAGTGTTCTGTGTTGACACAAGATTATCGGGAACTGGTTTGAAATTTCAACTTCCACTAAAATTTTTTAAACAGTAGATATCTATGATGTATATAATACATAAATAATAAAAGTCACACCCGAAAAATGGTACAGTGCGAAGAATTCATTATACCCAGTGAGGGGTAAATTTTTAATAAACTTTTAAAAGAATACATAAACCTCACAAATCATAATCAATATTGTTTCAATATAAATGTTGATATAAGCTAATTAAAAACGCAGAAGCTGATTAAATAAGTTAATCGAACTACGTTTTAAATTATTTAAAGCGAAATTTTGTATTACCAAATAAAACAAAAAATGCCTTCATTTATTGATTTGGGTCTTGCACATTCATTTGTTTCAGATTCTTATATCTCTTCTTTCTCTCATTTATGAGTCAGACACACCGGTACATTTCAGTCACCTCAGCTACGAGCAAATAATTTAATACATTGAAAGAAAACTCCGTCCTCCTCATTTATCACTTATCGATATAAAAGACAAGAGGATTATCTAATTTTTTCTGGGAAGATTTATTTATCGCATAGAATTTACTCCTTACTCTATGAACTGATCTTGGGACATGTAAATTAATTTATAGGACGTGAATCGTGACCGCAAATAATGGCTGGGAGACCGCTGGCAGTAATTAACAGCTAAGCTTCCCGACAATTTACTGTACAAATTATAATACATATTAGCTACGTAGCTATCGTACCTATTATAGTTGCTACCTTTTCTTTCTCGTGCTTGTGTCATCATCCTACAGAATATAGACCTGATATTTTATAGAATAATTAAATAGAAAATACATTTCCACAAAGCTTTAAATATATACATAAAAACGCTGACAGCTGAAGCTTAAAGCTCCGCCCAAAAATACGTTACAACCTGCAAGGTCCCATTTACGCTAAACCGATCTCATACCATAACGCATTAATTGCCGCGATCTCAAAGTTTTTTTCCCTTTTTATTGACCGAGCACCTGTGCCCCAAACGGACCCAAGATGATTTCGATGACTGGTTAGTTTGTGTACAAATAAAAAACGAAAATGCATTCAAATTGACACTTTACTGTTAAGACATAAAGTCCACTAATAAACTTTAAAATTACTCAGGCATTATTTTTTTACTGTCTTCTTTTTAGACGGAGGGTGAGAAGATGACTTTACTGACAAGCCAAAAGCAGGCAGGTAGAAAATCGATTGTATCATCTGTGTAATAATAATACTGGATTCTTGCAGATTGTAGGAATAAAACTTGAATAGTGGTACAAAGAGCTGTTTTTATCGCGTCATAAATAGCGTCGATATCGCTATAAATCTATCATGCTATATAGTTCCAGTTTACTTTTTATGTACAGAGTCAATCTTTCAACGTGGCGGTTAGGCCTAAGGGTAGATTATTTCTATGGCGTCTTACGTTATTATTTCCATGGTACAATTTGTTAATTTGCTGAGATGATATAGGTATGTGTTATGGTAGGAAAACATTTAAATAGATACAAAACATACCCCTAAGATTGCAAGGCAATGTTAAGATAAAATAAGTGGACTTAAAAAAACTTACAATAAAAAAGTAAACTAAGGCAGTGAGTTTCGAAAGCCACTACAGTAGCGCGTATTTGACACATTTTTAGGAAAATTTAAATACGCCTGCGCTAAGCAAAATGTAACTACAACTAGGTATTACATATTTTTAATAAAAAAATGTTACTGCATCTGGCGCAGGACAAGACACGCTTCACGAGACTGAAGGCCAACCCACAGTAAAATGATGTATATTTAGAGTCTTATAGACTACTAGCTGACCTGGCAAACGTCGTTTTGCCATGTATATCATTTATAATAAAAAAAGGGTCCGTGTACTTATGTACGCGCGTAAGAAGTTATACTTCTTTGGCAATATTAAAAATAGTTTGGCTTTGTTCCACCTCCAGTTTTTGATGTTTCACAGCGATAAGATGAAAACTCTTTTTTTTGTATTCAATTTAGTGCAGTTACACTGATTCATCAATTGTTTTTTGTCTCTTTTCCTTATATTTGCTAGATAAAATCAGAAAAATTACATGTTTTGATTAAACAATGTGGTTAATTTTTTAATCAAAACATTACTCGATAATAATAATAATACATACGGATAGTTAACCTCAATTGTATTGAAGCACTTAGGAAGGTTGATGAGCACAGTTTTTTCACAAATATTAATTAGTATTGGTTTAAATATTCAATTTAAATCACTTCTGATTATAATTCAAAAAGCATCGCTAAATTTCTTTGAAAAAATAATTAAAACTCCTTTATTTGTTTAAAAGGTAAATGAGAAATGTCATTATGGTCATTCAAAATTGTTGGCATACGAACTTCACGCATATTCTATTTCTTTTTACTTGTAGATTGTCTTATTCCTATCTCGCTCGCGCACGCTATAATCACACTCCTGATTTTGTGTCACGGGTGCGCGCGCATTGTAAAATTTCACTCTCATAAATTTTTCATAACGCGCCTAAAGAAGTATAACTTCAAAAAATAGGGGTTGATCGTAGAGGGGTGAAAATTAGGGGTTGTATGTATTTTTTAATACTGTATCATAAAAATAAAATATTTAGGGGTGGACTTCCCTTTACATTTAGGGGGATGAAAAATAGATGTTGTCCTATTCTCAGACATACCCAATATGCACACAAAATTTCATGAGAATCGGTCAAGCCGTTTCGAAGGAGCCACAAACACCGCGACACGAGAATTTTATATAATATTCTATCTCCTCTAACTCTACATTAGTACCAAAGACATTTTAAACATAGATGTTGCGATTTTAGTTGTCTTCACCACAATTATACCAAATTCTGTCGTATCTAATAATTAATTATTTCATCAAGATATGTAAAAATAATTAATTATAAAAAAGTTAAATATAGTATTTTTCACGTTCATAGTTCACGAAATAAACGCAGAAAAATGTTATAGAAAACTAGTCGATCGCTTCTAGTGCCAGCACAAGAACCCCACGAACGAAGAAAATTACTGGTATTAAACGAAAATCGCCTCGAAATTGCACTGGAGATGTGAGCATAAATTGCAATTAGCTCTGATCCACTGACGCCTCTACACGAAATTAATTTTATTACATTATTACCGTGAAATACGGAGAGTATCGCCACAAAATTGCTTCATGATTCCTTATAGAATAGATTAATATTGTGGGGAAAACGTTTAAAGTTCCCTAGAACATCTATCACAATTTATGTAGCTCGGTTCTCAAAAAATAATTAATAAATAATAATGTTTTTACATATTATCTTTGAAGGAGGTCTTTACCCAAACCTGTTAATTCATAAATAAATAATATATATATTACTAATATAATCTAAGCTAACTCAATATTTTTGGTTACTGTAATAGCAACTACCAACTATTGTAATACAGGAAATAAAAAGGCTTATTATTATTACATATTATTATTAACATCACTTAAAATAACCCCTTATTCATCAAAAGTAACAGTTTAATTGCTCTCTTTTAACAAAAGTATTGTTTCGTTTTAATCTGTCAAATTGTGTCTACGCTGCGTATAAAGATATATGTAGATACTTTAATACTTAAAACGGTGAAACTAGACTGATTTAGTTTTTAAGGGATTAAGTTCACAGAATTGATATCAGCTTTGGTAGACTGAAACTTAAGCTAATTTATGCCACCAGGTATTATATTGTATTTTAGTTTTAAATCGTAATTTTAAGAGCTAGTTTTAGTTATTTACCTTTCCACTTTATGCTCGTAACATTGCTTATATTAAAGTAAATATTTACCGACATAATAGAGTCGTGTTGTTAATTTTAAGGCCCTAGAAATACGTAATTAACTACCGTTGTTTAACTAAACAGGGCCACGCCATGTTTGATGTTAATAGAATGAATTATTGTTCCGTAAATGATATAGTCAAATTTATCGACATTGCTCTTTGAATGTAATCCTTATGCAATTGAAGTTAAGTGTGTTATTGTATCAAGTAAAAATAATGGGGAGAATAATTGACAGTATCGAGTCTTGCTGGCTGAATCGGCCGCTGGGTGCTCCAGTACGATCCAGCTCGCACGCGTTCTATTTTAATAAAGTTATTGCCTGTTTGGTAATTTTCCACAGAATATACAAATTAAATAAGGTTAATATTTTTCAAACATAGTTCAAATTATTATTTGATTCTAAATAAGTGGAGCTAACCAAACATGACTAGTATATACTTAGCTACAAATATAAACGAGGTAGGTAGTATTATTTTCAGAGTTATTGTCATTTTATTTAATACTAAAATGAAATATCGTCTATAAGTAAGGTGAAAGCTAAAACTATCCAAGAAATATGCGAGCCGGATCGTGCACCAATCAGACGGAAGAAAGTATGTCTGGCAAGAATCGAGATGATAGCTCGTGGCGGGCTGGAGGCTGCCCAACCGGTTATGCTAAACCCCATTGTGGTCACTTTTTGTACTACTCCTCTCACACCGCCATGTTTTCAACCCGCCAACCCTGCTAAGTTGCCAAAATTTACGTTTATGACGCCCATTATCATTTTTGGCTAATACAAAACAGTTTTGACTAATTTTAACGTATGAGTTGATCTTTGCTAACTAAAAGATCATCATAATATTATGAAATTATGACGTCTATGAATTGAGACAAACTACAAAACAAACTTAGTACTACCAACTACTACTTAGTCAAGTAAATTTTTGTCTTGATTAAGTAGTTAACCCTTATTTTAAGTGGCTTTATTTTTTCAAAAGATTGAATCTATATCAGCGTAAAAATACACACCATAAATTTGATTCTAATAAATTTTAAGACTGAACTCAGAAGTCTTTTTTTATTGTAGAAGTTCGACAATTTTGCATTTTGCCTAAATATTCTGACAAAAGCGCCATCTACTGTAAAGTAAATGAACTTTAGTGCATATTGTTTTAGTTTTTAACTTTCGAGATAAAAAAATATAGAAACATTACGTTCAAAATATTTTAAAAATTTAATTTTTAATTATTAATCAAATCTACACACTTTTGTAAAATGCAACATCGTCACAACTGTGACAATTAATAGCATATTTGACAACAAGATAATTATCAATGTCAGAAAAATGTAACGGAAGTTTGAAAGATCCTGAATAGAGATCCTTCAGATTTCCTTGTATCTCTGACAAAAATGTCTTTTTGACGTGATTTGCCGATAAATTTTCCGAAACTTTTCCTTTTTTCTAAATATGGGAGGCTCGCAAAGCACTCGCAAGCTTAGTGTGGACAATGAAAATGCTATTCAAGTGTCCCAAGAAGCATTAGACCGAATACAGTCACAACTGTCCGCCAAAGTAATTTTTTTTTGTGAATTACATAATTTGATTCAATGTCAAGTTATTAAACAAAATATATTTATCACATCTTAAGAAAATGAGCATCGTATTTGCTTAATAATTATATAGTGAACTTTAATGATTCCATAAAGTAAACATTTGTAATGTTATAGGTTATAATTGTATGATTGTATCCAATGTTGTGTTAGATGCATTGTAATGTTTTTCTTCACTTTTGCTTATTTAATAATCACACTACATGATTTTTGATCAAAAGTAAATATAATAGTGCTAACTGCTCTAATATTTTTTATTTGGCATTATAATAAAATTGTTTTTCAACATAGCATTGATTGTTACAACTTACAATTTCAGACAGCTGAGCAGGTACCCTCACCACCACCACAATATGCTCCTTCGCCTCCAATGTATGACCCGCAAAAGCGGCAAGAAGCAGCTGCTGAGGAAGCATATTGGGCACGCCGAATTGAAAATTTAAAAAGAGCTCATGAAAAAATCAATAGTGGAATGGTTGTGGAATATGAAAAGACATTAAAAGAAGCGAATGAATTATTTGAATTGGTTAAAGCAGATAAAATTGTAAATAAACTTCCTCCGTGTGAGCAAGAGAAAGCAAAGGTAAATATTTTTTTTATGTAATACAGTTCTTATTTCACCTCTAACATAGTATATGAGTCATGTAGCCTTATTTGCCTTCTGATGAATCTCAAATAAGTGTTAAACTTACGAAAATTAACCAAATTCCTGTTGTAATTTTTTTTTTATTAATAACTTAATTCCATGTTAAAATTACTGCCCAATTATTATTCATGTTATCACTGTGAAATCTATAGAACTAATTTTTGATATACTTGACAAAACCGTTTTTTTGTGGAAATTGTAACACAATATCTGTTTCAGGTTCTTGAATGCTACAGTGAAAATCCAAATAAATCCTTATTGTGTTCAGTGCTAGTGAATGAATTTAATGACTGTGTTTGCAAGAGCAGAATTGCAGCAGTATCAGCAAGGTCTTGAACCACTGTACATTTCATAGAAACTGCATATAATACAATCAGTGGTGTAATGTTTGAACAACATGGAAACGTAGATAATATATTATTGATGTATGAATAAACTGTTAATTTATTACTGTTCTTTTATTATTAATAATATTAGTCTATAAAATCTGGTTAATATTAGATTGGGAATGATTCAGCTAAAGTGAACAGCATTTTAGATATATTGCATGTGAGTAAAAAGAAAGGGTAAGAATACAGTATTAAAAGTACTCTTATCAATTGTAATACCATCATAAGCTGTAGTCAAGACTGAGCACAAACTATGACTCTATGTCAAAATCCAATACAATATGACATTTTGTTGCTAAGTCTATCCACTCAAATATCACCCTGTTATCTATTTCCACGGCAACAGTTAGTTATTCAGGCAGTCACATCAGCATATTAATACATTATTTACAAAACAAATAATTTGAACTGCCTCGCAATCAAGAGACATCATGGCAAATAAAGAAGATAAGCCTACAGAGGAAAGGAAAAGAAGGGTGCCTTTATATCCAGGATTCCCAGAATTGGCTCGTTCAGATGTCAGTGTCTATCCCAGTTATTCTGTACTAGGTGTTGCTTAGTAAGTATTGTAAGCACATTTTTTTAGTTGTAAAGTTCTATATAAACAAAACATGTATGCTTTTAGTAGAGTTGTGTGTCGTCATCGTTACCACTGGGCTAAGGTTGCACAACGTAAACAATTTATGAGTGAGCTTCATAGTTTTGAAAAGCTTCAACCTAATGCCCTTGGTGGTGTAAGAGTACACAGGGAATTTTCGCAAGGAATATTGTCACACAAGATTCCATCACGCCGCTACATACAAAAACTAACCCCAGATCCACTAAATATGAATCAAAGAATGAGAGTTGAGGAAATTATAAGTGGAAGAGCAAACTTTGGTAAAAAATGATTATGAAATATTTTTGCAATTTTGATTGTGTTAATCATCATCAATCTAATTATTAGATATTGCTATTCAAGACAATGGTTAATAAAACTATATATGTTGTGGTTAATATTTTTATTTAAACAACCTATAACAATTACCAAATAAAACATAAGTTTAGCCAGTTTAGAGTTAAGAATTATTAGCAACAGCTTTCTTGTTTTTAATCTTTTTACTCTTTTCTACATTGCTTTGCAGATAGTGAGCTTCCCTCTTCGCTTGAGATATTTCAGCCCTGAGTCTCTGTTTCATAGCTGCCTTCTCATAAGCTAGCCTTTCACTTAAATGAACCCACTTGAATCTAGGAATATACTTGATGTTCCATATCATATCATAATACCGTGATTTCTTCCTAGTTCCTATTTGCGTATTATTTAAACTAGCGGCAACGCTTTTGGCAATTTTTTTCTTCTTAAATTCCACCCAGCCCTCCGTAAACTGATTAGGTACGCGTTTTCGTTTTTCTCCAGGTTCTGAAAATATTAAATTGATATTAATAATTAGTAAATAACGATACAATAGCCTTATATACATAACCTCAAAACACATACTTGCACTTGATTGTAAGTAAATCCTTCCTATTTCACCAAACTCACTAAAAATTTCTCTTATTTTAGCAACATTCATGTAAGGAGGGATTGTAGAGAGATAAATTATTCCGCGCTTTCTCTTCTTTTTTAATTTCTCCGAATCTGAACCCACTGTACTATCCATACTATTTTCATTTCTATCTACATCACAATCTGAACCATTTTCTGGAACCCTTTCCGCTATCTCAGGCATTGTATTTCAGGAATTTAATATTAAAATTAACAAAATGAGAAAATTATAACATTTATTTAAGAATTTTCGACAAATTGGCAACTTACTAGTTACTACCACAGTTCTACTACCAAAAATAGTAAACAGTTACGTAGCATAGATAATATTCACAGACTCCTAGCTGTCAGCTAAAAGTAGTGAAAGTGTAGATTATATTCAGCATTAAATTTGTAAAATAGAGACCATGTTCCACATGACTTCTTAAGTTTAATAAGTTAAGTAATATTTTATTTCATTCTACGAAATCATCATCATTTAAGGTATGGAATCTTCGTGAATTGGTTCGGTTTGAACTCTACCGCCTCTACGTAATCTGTGTTATTGACTATTGACATCATATGAATACATAATAATTAATGTGTCTGACAAATCTGACAATCAAAACTGGAGTCACCAAGGGTAAAAAAATAAATCGTATCAAAAGTGATCGTCCAATATATAAATATCTGAATAATATTCAGTGTGTCGAAGGTTCGAGCTTTGATAACTTATATTACCGTACACGCTTGTCGCTGCGATTTCATTTTTAAGCAATCTGCATAATGGGTTGTGATGGTGGAACTATTCCGCGTCGTGATGAACTTGTCCGCTTAAAAAAGAAACCAGAACAGGTAAGAAAATACTTTACATTGTGTAAATGTGGTATCAAATAACATTAATCAATGAAATACCTTACTTTTGTATTTACAACTTGTTGTGTCCCTATTTTGCAGAAAGACAAAGATGCTGAACGCTCTTTCAAGTGGCGTAATTGTGCATTATCTCAGCAACCATTACAAGAACCGGTAGCCGCATGTGGCCTTGGAAGATTGTACAGCAAAAGTTCAGTTTTAGAAACTCTCCTGGATAAAGAAAGCAAGCCAGAATCAATAAGCCACATTAAAAATCTGAAGGTAATGTTTACATACATAATAAGTGATAATGAAATTTAACATGGACAACTGTAGTGGTTACTCTTGTGTTAACAGGTTCATTTATATCAAATTTATCCTGCAGTAATAATTTTGTTTTATTACTATAGAATAGGTTTGTAAAAATAATTTATCATTACAGGATATAAGGGATCTAAATCTTACAAAGAATCCGGCATACAAACAAACAGAACATACTGATGGTGCAGTGGGTGATGGCAGTGCTCCTTACATATGCCCCATAAGTGGTTTAGAGATGACAGGAAAGTTTCGATTCATATTCTTATGGAGCTGTGGCTGTGTGCTAGCTGAAAGAGCATTAAAGGAAGTGAAACAGAACCTTTGTCATATGGTAAGAATTTTATATTTGAAAATAAAAAAATATCTTGTCTTGTGTTGAATGATGAAGGAAAATATGGCGAGGAAACCAGCGGGCCTCACACTTAAGAATCAACAGCATGTGTCAGACACAGAAGGCTGATCACATACTTAACTATTAAGAAAAATAAATGATCATGAAACAGATACAGAAATTTAGGGCCCAGACCTAAACGGTTGTAGCAACACAGTTTTTTTTAAATCACAACTTAACAAGTGTAACATTGTATTTCCATGAAAAATTTTTAAATTAGATAGTATTGTCTTTGATTAACATAACCTTTACACATTTAAAGAAAAACGCTTTTTACCGGATTAAAGTTATGTTTATTATTATAAATTTACAACTATTTGACATAATAATAAACATAACTTTAATCCGGTAAAAGCGTTTTTTTTTTTTTTTTTTTTAAATTAGATTTCATGATATTAAAAAAAATGTTAATTTGGTGACAACCTGTAAATAAGATTGTACTACTAATTATTATTATTTGCTTAACAACTATATTTCTTTTTAGTGTCAGAATCCTTTCACTGATAATGATGTAGTGGTTCTCAATGGAAATGAGGAAGATATTGAAAAACTCAACGAACAGATGTCAATACGAGTCTCTAACAGAAAGACAAAAAAATCAAAAACTGCTAAGAAAGAAAAAGTTGAAATAAAAACAGAGGAACCTTCAACATCCCAAGAACCTCAACCTTGCAGTAGTCAAGTTAAAAAGGAAGATGATAAGAGTCAACTGAAAAAAGAAATCTCAGATACCATACCACTAACATTGCCAAAATTTAATCCAAATAAACAAGCAAGAGGACATTTTGGATCATTCAAAAGGGCTCATCCAAATGCATTGCAGCAAGATCCATCCTATAAAAAGACAAAGAAAGAATACAGTATAGCAAAAGATCCTCAAACAAGTGAAGTCTATAAATCATTATTTACAACACACAAAAGTGAAGAAGACCAGAAAAGAGCTCACTGGGTTACATACAATCCATTCTATAATTAATATATTGTAATAAAAAATGTTAGTATGATAATCAATCATTGATAAATGTAATTAAACAACAGTGGGTTTTTTATATTTTATTTAATTACTACAATAAATAATATTGCACATGAAGACCCTTACATTAAGCATTTTGTGCTTTGAAATAATATAATACTTGCAAGAATAAAACTTATCTAAGAGATCATGCATAAAATCAGTGTGTAAGTCATGTTTTACAAACTAAGCCCAGTGGTATGTCAGAATATTACAATTTTGATGCGTAGCACATGATTTCTATATATATGTCGCAGCCAACTAGCTTAATTAGCCGTTCAATTAACAACGCTAGCCGTTTTAAGTAGCGGCCTGAAAGATGTTCAGGTAGTTGATTAAACAGCTAGGCAAATGATTTGGATTAATGACGTTTCATTATTTGCCTAGCTTGTTGACTGTTAATTTAAATTTAATTCCACTTTCTGCCACTCAAACTCGAAACGAAACTCTTCAAACTGTCAATATGGCGTCGGCAAATCACAACTTTTATGGTGTTTTCCAAATTTTCATGAAAAGCAACAAGTAGTGGAAGAGCGTAGTGACAATAATAATGTGAATTGGACTTAATAAATTTAATTTTAAGAGAAATATTTTTGTCATATGTTTATCTTTTGTATTTCTGCCAAATAATGACTCTATCGTATGAATGGCCTAAGCATTAGCCAGCCAGTTTCTTAAATGTTGTAACAAACGCTGCGGCTGAATAACTTTCAGGCCGTTTAGTTAAAAGGCTAGGCTGTTAATTGAACAGCTTATTAATCTAGTTGGCTGCGACATATATACCATGCATTATTATTTCAAACTATGTATTTTAACTTTACACACAATTCACTATCCACCGGCACCTTTAAGACTTCCCTTATTCTAAATTAACTATAATGTTCTACAATAATAATATAAATACTAAAATGTTATAATTATTCTGTCTGGTTTGTATGTAGGTTAATTTTAGTTAAAACAGTTTTATGAGTAATTTCGTTCATGGATGACCATTACCCTGAATAAGAATTCATTAATGTTCTCTCGCGTTCTTGGCTCTTGTTTACATTATCATAAATTAGACTGTCTACATATAAAAAACTACATATACTATTTACTACAGTAATAGAAAATTGGAATGTTATACTTAATAATTAAAAATTTCGCTACAATTCTCTTTTTTTAATCACTCAAGCAGAGGTATCTTGCTGTACAGATGCTAATGTAGCTTCTATGATAAGATTAAAGTCGAGTTCATTAAGACTAGCTTTAGCTGTCAACAAATCTAGGAAGGTATCCAGAGGTGAGAGACGTTCTCCTGAAGGAAGCGCTGCAATACCTGCAAATAGAATGTCAGTGTTAATCATATATTAAAGTTTATATAGTCTTATCTCATTAAAAGTTTGGATATGCACAGCCAAACCAAAAAAATATGCCAACATTTAGTTTTATATTATTCTATGGAGCTGTATCACCAGAATCACTTGCAATTGCCAAAATCATGTGATGCAATTCTAAACGAATAAACAAATGTTATTTTACTTGTAACTTTCGCTCGAACAGTGAAGAAAAATATCATGAGGAAACCGACTTGCCTTATATTCAAACAGTCGACGACGTGTGTCAGGCGCAGGAGGCTGATCGCCTACTTGCCCATTAGATTGAAAAAATGATCATGAAACAGATTCAGAAATCTGATTCCAAGACCTAAAGAGGTTGTAGCGCCACTGATTTAATTTATATTTTATTATAAATAATTTATAAATTTTACATCATTATGGGTATTATTTTAAAATAAACTTAGAACTAAAGGCATACATATTTTTTTACGCAGAGCTTATTTAATAATAATAATAAGCAATAATAATTTTGCTGGAAAATGAATCCAAGTCGTGTTTCACACATCCTCATTCCTCAGGCAATTCGTCTCCAGCACAAGGTCGAGGAGACGATTAAACAAACTAGACTACAAATTGTTTTACCAATTTTTTTCACAAACAAATCCTACTAAATTATTAGCAGGCAGTCAGTCTACAAAACTTAATATGTTTACCTAATCGCTGACCTAAAGATGTACTAACCAGTGTCCTTGACAGGTCGATGCGGATGATGGTCCCTGGCAGGTGGAGTGACGCCACTGAGCAGGGCGGCTGCATGGTCCCGTGCTCGAAGGACCAAGGCCTGCTTATGAGGCCACGAGGCTAAGGCGCGTCGTCCTCGCCCTTCGCCCGCTAACTGGATCAGGCGCAGCTTATTGTTGACAGTGCGCTTGCTGTCGTCGTCTTTACCTATATATTTTAGATATTTGAATACCACAAAAATAGTACAATATACAATAAAAAATATATAGATAGCGCAGTGTTCTTTAACCTCACTGCCAATAAGTCCAGTACGGGTCCAAATCAAAATAGATATATTGAATATTGCAAAGCAGCCCGTTGCTATATCTATTAATTGTACTGTGAGATGTAGAATGTGCGGTGAACATGTCCGGTTTATGTAATTGCTGTCGTAAATTTGTAATGGCTTCGATAGTAAACCAATTTTATTTTTAAAATATATATTGAATCAGCTTAACACCGAATCATAGAGACAGTTCTACATGATCTCTAAAAATCTGTTATTTAGTAGAATTGTTACGCCGGTAATATTTTTACTTCTTCATCGTGCTGACTGATTACTGACATAATAACTACATTTGTATGAAGAATATTTGTAGCAGAAAAATCTTCGAGTTTGAAACGTAGCAAATTAATTATAAAACGAAGGTATTTAAATTAAACTTACTGGCAACAATCGCCTTAAGCACATCAATCTGCAATTCAAGTACGTTCCTATGCACGTACTGTACGAACGCGTGGAAGGGCAACGTACGATATCCCAGATATGTAAAGAACGAGCTGAAACCTTGCGGCAGTGGGTAAGCGACCGAGTCCGCTGCCACGTAATACTGCTCCAGAAGTTTAAACAGGACTAACGCGTGTGTTGAGTCCAGTTCATCCCTATATAAATCAATAAATTATTAATCTAATCTATCGTTTGTGCCTAAATCCAAGCCATACGAAAAACTAACAAAACAATGAACTGAAAAAAATCGATGTAACCCAAATAACAAAGCAAAACAACCAAAGATGAAAGCAAGTGAAAAACGCGATGAACCAAACGGGATTTAGTGATACACACGTGAATTCGAGACAAACCAAACGAAAAACAGCCAAAGAAAACAAAGAACTGGGCGCAGATCCATTCTTTAACTTTAACTAGTTGCCTGCAGTACAACGCCACAACACAAGTTCTATTTAATTTCAGTATTTTGGACCTTATTTTAAAACTTGGGCTGCAGGGAGTATTGTATCGGTTGTTACGGCTACAATTTCTTGAAATACAAAAAGACAAGTTGACCAAAAGGAGAAATTTCTATTAAGTTTGTAACTGAAACGCATTTGCTATTTTTATTTAAACAATAAAGATTATCAACTTAAATACACTCTTAGAATAAGCTTCTATTTTTCTATATTTTTTAGTTGATTTCTCTATGTTTGGATCTGCGCCCGCAACAGACACACAATCATACACGTAAGCGAAACCGCGTGGCTGATGTGCGAGCGGAACGGCAGCAGCGGCGCGCACGACTGCGCGACAGAGAGCGCGCGATGCGTCCAGTTGCGCGGCCGCCCAACGAGTGGCCAACGCGTGTACGCCGCTCTCTAACGCGCCATTCGATCCACTGCTCTCGCGCATTAGGTGAACGCTTACGGCGCGTAGATTCTGCATTTTAAGTCTATTGTGTATATTATACATTACAAGTTACAACTGATGTTCTATGTTGAATAACCATTCTCATTTTTGGTATCTTTATAGCGAAGAAACAACGAACAATATCTACGGGAACACTGAAGATTTAAAACGGAATTGCTGTGAATTGTATGTCATGCTTAATTATTTTGGTTTATGACGTAGTTAATAACATTCGTTAGATAAACTTTTTCTATCGTGTGAAACATCTTATTCCACAGAGAAGTTGCTCTTTATAACCGTAATACCGATTTAAATTATTCACTCAATATATATATATATATATATTGCATTGGCACTGAAAGTACCGTGATGATGTCAAAACGAACACCAAGTTCGATGTTTCTTCGTACATTGTCCTGTATTATATGGTATATATACAGGACAATGTACGACTTTGAATGTCCTTTGCTAAAACCAGAGAACATAAACCTTTAGGCAAGTACTTTCTTCTTTGCTTGTCTAATTGCTTTGTTCAACTAAAGTCATCGGCTTTTTTTCATCACAGCGTAAAAATAATTTGACAGAAAGAAAAAAAGAGATGATTTATTGTTTATGAATAAGTGATATTTATACATTTTAATATTCTGTAAATAAAGTTAAAAAGATGAATAAATACCGCAGCAATGACATGTTCCTGTTTGCTTGCGGTGCAGACGTCTACTTCAAAGAAAGGTAACGCGTCGTGGGTGACGAGCGAAGGCCGACGGGGCAAAGGACCCGCCGTTGGAGACATTGGAGTGCTGCAGCGAGATAGGGCTTCGGGCTGATAGACAAATTAATTTTATAGCGCTGTGATTTTAAACTTTAAAATGGAATAATACTCTCTTCTATGGTTTTCATCGTCATTCCTACTTCAATTTGTTTATTATTAACTCAATTTCCGATATTAATTATTTTAAAAATCTAGCTAATTTAGCTAGATTTTAACTACTTTAAAAATATTAAAGATGAATTTAAAACCCTTAAAATATGGAATTAGTAAGAAAGTAATCGTTACTAACAAAATTATTTTCTTTATATATCTCTACAGAAATACAAATCGCTAACCTGATAGCAATGAAGGCTAACCCTCAACTTCTCCAGCACCTGCGAGGGCTGTAGCCTCTCCTTGGGCGTAGCGAGGGCACACAAAGTAGCCCATAGGCGCGTCCAAGCATCTTCAGCGAATTGGCTGACGCGCTGTCTGGGAGATAGTACAACGGCTGATACTGCGGTGCGCCATAAAGCCGCTTGGCTCACTGAGACTGATATTGAGCCGGCCTAAGGTTAAGAATAATACCTTATTGCACATGCAAGCATTAAACCCTAAGCGACCTCCTCCAGACAGGCTTTTTAAGGAAAGAAGGAAAAAAAATTGTGAACAGCAAGACTGCCAAATATTTATTAACATAACTTTGTTATTAGCCCTTGAGAACAAAAAAATAAGAGATACTAAGAAAAATAGAAAGAGAAAACAGAAGTTTCTTAGTGTACCTTAAAAGAGAAATAAAAAAATACAATTTTTTACAATTCGAATTGTTAAACTTAATTAATAAAAAAATATTATTCAAAAACTTGGCTCCATTTCTATCTTTATTTTGTCAATGCTGACAGTTATTTCGAACAACTGATACCATTCACCACATACCTTTATATCAGTGAACTTCAAGTGCATAGAGAAAGGCAGCCAATTCATTAGACTGATCGCAGACGTTGGCAGCGAACGCCGGGTCACCGCATACGTGGTACTTATGAGAAATTCCTGCATCACTTTATGTAAGGCTACTACGCCGTCTTGCTGGTTCACGCAGAGCCATGATATTAACTGAAATTGTTGTTAAACCCTTTAATTTCAGAGCTATAAGGATATGCATGTTCTTTTTCTACGTTCTTCTACTTTCTGTTAGTTTCAATTTAATCGTATGTTTGTTTAGGACTCTCACAATTAAGAATATAAATTTCAACTTTAAAGTATTTTTTAGAGAATGACTAAGAATTAGAACAAAAAAAAACTCAGTTATTGACTGATACTTTCCTCTGTAAGGATTTAGAATATATCTTTAATAAATATCGCTGAATTATGATTTTATTATGAATTTTTTTTTAAAGAGATACCATAAAATTATATTCTAAGATTTTTTAACTTTCTTTTTTTTTATAAAAACTCTTACCTCTTCTGCCAAATCCATGTTCCCCTCGTGTTGGATCAAAAAGTGCAGCACGCCCAATCTGTTTTCTACGACTGTGTCACACTTGAACGTTGCTGCTAGATCTTTGTCTGCTACAATCATAGTAACCACGTCTAAAGTATTCAAATCCACCGTAGCGTGTGTTCCAAAACCCAAAAGTGGGGCGAGACTGGGTCCACTCTCCGAACTCTCAATGGGCATAACGATATGGCAGCAGGGCTCGTGATGGGGACTTATGTCTATCAAGTGTGTGAATAGCATTGGTATATGGACGAGAAGATGGTGTTCTGTGGAAGTACAGATGTTATTTATCATTTGCGATTGAATAACAACAGTCGAAAATATTATGCGGCAGACAGATTTTCCTGTGCCATTGTTAATTTGCTTTAGGGGGGTAAGATGATGCAATGGTTTCCTTCATCATATGAGAAAGTTGGCGCAAAAATAATTATTTTTAAAACTTTTGTGATGTGATGATTACAGTTACCTTGAAAAGATTTACCTACTCATTATGAACTTTGTTACGATTAAAATTATTAATGAGTTTCCGTAGAAATTTAATTAAAAAATGCAGAAAAAATTGTAAAAAAAATAAATGTTTTTCTTAAACGAAACTAACACCAAACGAAAAAAATATTGTGAAATCATACCAGCATACAGCATGTAGGAAGGTCTAAGAGACTTCGCTAAGGACCATGGGATGTCTGGTACCACGTTATGCACCACGCAGCCGTGATGCAGTAGAGTCACTGAGTACGCAAAATTTACTCCCGAGTCCTTTAAATCTACATCGTCTAGTACTAGAGAGCTGGTTGAATCGTCCAGAGGCTGGAGAAAAATAGATTTCGGTAAAGAGGTTTTGTGCTACTACTGTTTATAATAAGAAAATAGGTAAATAGACCTACATTTACCTAAACATTAATTTAAATAAGATCTATGTAACATATAGTGAAGTTGTCGGCAGACCATCTTAAGTGAGACATGGCGGTGTCGTGTCCCTTGTGTGCATGGGCTTCAATGCTTATCTTGGTTGGATGCCAAGGCTCCAAAGCATAGGCGCATTTGGCAACGGGCAAAAGAAGGCAAAGGTTTAAAAAGAATGTCAAAGTCCTTTTTCAAAAAAGCTGCTTTTATCGAATTCGCTCGCTGCTAATAAGTATATTAAATGCCATTAGGAAAAGCAATGTATAATCATATCTAAGGTATTACGCATAATATTATTTCTAAACCTAATGTTCTTCATCATTGATCAGGAATCAAATAAACATATTACCTTATACAGGTAATGATGGCAGACACAAAGCAGGCCCCGTTGGTCACATATTATATAAAGATCGAGGCTACAATCGTGTACTCTTAGTGGCACAGGGTCGTCTTCGTATGAGCCACAGGCTGAAGCAGCTCCGTGAGCGCCTGGCATATGAGGAAGGCTTAGAGGGATGTTTAACTGTAATATATAATAATTTTTATTAGCAATCACACTTTCCAAGTAAAAAGTAGTTTGGTCAGGAGGTACAAGGAGGTCAACTATTTCTGATAATAATAGAATTGCGTTCGCATAACCAGAATTAAAATAGGACATTCTTGAAATTTAGAAAATGCACAAGTCACGTATTTTAGGTAATGTTGTATTTTTTACGACCGGAAATGGCAAGTACCTTTCAAGTTAATGTTCGGAGTAAACATACACAGTGCATATAGTAACCAGTAATAGTTGTGTAACTTGTTGGCCTTTTAAAATTATATCTTCGTCGTCAAAAAAGGCTTCTAATTTACTCTTTTCTTTAATAAGCTCCAAGCGTCACTGGACTATTTGACGAACAATTAATCATATACTCTTTCAGAAAACCCCATATGTAACGCATATAACTTCAACACAAAATAGCATATTGTCAAAGTTCAAATCCATGCATTTGGGAATACAAAAATATCGATAAACTGATTTCATAATATCCGCAATGTATCTTTGGCCTTTGTAAGCTCATTTTGCTATCATCTGAATTAGGACATGCAGTTATCTTAATTGCTAACATGACATTAAAACGCATTCAAAATTATCGTCAGAGAATTATTGCCTATTCATTCTGGCTGGTTGTGGATTGCTACACAACTGATCGAGTATATTTAAAACAATATATACTTAATCAATTACCCATTAAGTGGAACTCCATAAAAAACGGCTTAGTTTTAGTTTTCCGCGTGATATTCACATTAATAAAGAAATATTTCGTAAGAATAACAATTTCTTTTAATTAAAACCTCATGGTACATACAGTTTAGTTATTCGGACTCCCTATGTGAACCCCTTTACCATACTAGCTCCTGGATCATGAATAAAATATTATGGCGAGGTCAATGGGAGTCGCAGGTGAACTCATCGAAATGCCATAATCTTGCAAATGTTATAAGATAAACGATGTTGTCTTCATAAAAATACATTATAAAGGGAGATTGTCAAATTCGCAGTTTATCTTTTACACTGAATATTTTTTAATATTCTATTGTTTCGTTTTAAAATGTAATAATGGTATGTATATCTTTAAAACGGGTTACGCGTCTCTATAGAACCAGCTTGAGGAGCCTTTCCAAATAAAAGGTTATTATATTTCTTTCAGTACACTTATTCAGAAACAAGTTAAACACCTATCGTAGTAGTGTTACACTACTCAATAAGTTGGCATTTTTATTACAAAATAAGTATATAAATCGATCCATTAATTTGTCTGCATTACGCGTATGTTCAGCGCGTTATACAGATGACAGATGGTCTAAAACAGTAACCGATAGGACTGCTCCAAAAGGAACAATGCCAGACCAATAGAGGGATGGGCCGACGGGATCGAAAGGGATGCTAGAAAAAATTGGATGACGAGGGCACAAAATAAAATAGGGTAAAATAGGGTCTACATTTCGAGGAGGCCTTCTCACGGACAGGGGCCGCATCTTAGAGTAAAAAATTTTTTTTTTTATAGTATGTCAATAAGATGTGCATGAATAAAGACTTTATAATTATTATTATGATTATTATTTCGCGTATGAACGCAACAGGTAGAACTAATTACGATTTGAACATTGTATTAATATAGTATACACATGGAATAAAATGTATAATCTACAGATATATGAAAATAACGTGTAGTAAAGGTATAAAAATAAAAACCAATACTTTTTGATAATATGTTGGTAGGTACTTCAACTACAAATTTATAGCGTTTATTCAGCTTGAAAAAATCATAAGCTTATCCATTTTAGCACAATAAGAAATTACGTTGCAATTAATAGCTCTTAGGCAAATATTATTTTAGCTGTAGTTATTTCAAACAGCTACAGTTAATAACTTTTAATAATTTTTATGTTTAGTGTTACTCTAAAATAAAAATCAGTATAATTTACTGAAAATCTATAGTCTCGCAACCTGCCAAGGCAAGGAGAAGGTATATATTTAATTAATAACTTTTGCGTTGTTAATAAAATAGAATATAAATAATAATATTCATGAAATATATATCCTTCCACCTAAAAATTGTGTCTTATTGCACAATTTTTTTCTAAAACTCACCTGTCCCTTTCCATCACAGTGTAAACACATTAAGACAGAAATAGACAAAATAGGACTTTAGTTAAAATTAGTGTAAACCTTAGATTTTATAAATAAGTGGAGTTATTCGGAAAGAATGCTAAGCAACTAAATACCAAAAGAAATCTTATTTTTTTTTGTTATATACCTAACATTTCTTTACCATTATTTCCAAACATTACATAAACATAGTGTGGAGATGTCTCCTATTCGTTTCTACGCATATTTAACACGGTGAACGTCAATGACATTGTCTACTCATAGTGAATAGTTTAAAAATAAATTTATTCCGTCTGACTTTGATATTTTAATAAATAGCAAAAGTATACTTGAAAATAATGTATTATAATGAGGCCCCTATTATCATGGATAGGTACGTTCTTTCTACGCATTTTGAATAAGAACGTCTACATTCTCATGTAATGTTAAGGTAATCTAAGTTCACGTACCACCGTCTCGTGAGGCAGATCAGCGTGAAACTGAAGCGCAGACAACATTGGAGTGAGTTCCGTTGGAGTCTTCACATCTTCTTCTTCTGCGAAACTTGGGGCTGGTGCACGGTAGTGGATATAGAATAGTACCTACAACATACATCTAGGGTTATTTTTGAATTTATTATTTCGTAAAAGTGAGAAAATTTGGTATATGGTATGGTATGGTTGGTGGAACTCAATTTCCACACTTAGACTCATACTCGCTCTGCTGTGCGTAAAGTCCTGGCTAATTAAGCCAGCCTAGCTCCTTTCAGAAGCACATAAGTCTTCTGTAAGTGAAACAAACATGACGTTTTTCACATAATATAAGACTTTGACTTTTTTAAAACACAGACCTTAGGAGAGTTTTTTTTTTATTATTGGGCAGTATTTTTATAAACAAAAATATAACTTATACACAAACTAGTACTTTCTAACTAACAACTCTTTAAAATGATTAATATTGTCATAAACCTATTCACAATGCCAAATTGTGTTAAAGAGTCTAATACGCTTAAAATAAAAATTTGGTGTCATGTCATCACACAAATACTAATGCAATTTTAAAAAATATCTAGATAATTTAGCTATTACTTCCTTCTATTAATTTAGTTTTACTTGACTAATATATAATAAATTCATAAATAATAAATTAATATGAATGTTCAATGTACTAAGAACAGAGTACTAAAATATAGTCTAAACTCATTATTTAATTGTAGGAAATATGAAGTATTAGGGTGGTCATTTAAGACCCTCTTAATTAATTTATGATACTGGTGTAATGATAATTATGCATTAACTAATAGATATAATTTAAAACTGAGTAAATGTAAAACAATATTTTTTTATCTTTATTTATAAGGTAAATTCTTTAGATTGTTTTTTTATATGGTTAGATTAAATAAGCTAAAATAAATTAATAATTAATCCTTTATTTGCCCTAAAAGTGGTATTAGCTCATGATGTTTAAAAGATTCCTGCCTTATTGCAAAGGGTCTATAAATACATATAACTTACTTGATTGAGGCAATCCCATTGAGACCATGAAAAGACATTTACAATTTTTTCTGGATTTGGATAAATTCCATCAAATCCCCACTTCTCTGACCCATCATCACATTCATTAAGAAACATTGGTGTTCTATAGATTTTAATGCCTGTAATGACCAAACATCTTTTTTACACTAGTTTTAAAAAATAAACAATTCTCTTAATAAAGTATAGAATGTAGGCCATATCCCTATTTAACTATAAATTGAAATCCAAATACTTACATTCCAAGTGTTTAAAGAGAATGAATCTGTCATTTCTAATCCCAGGGCTGTACTTGATGCTCTTTCCATACACATACTGGACCATTATCTGTTTAGTTGAACCCTCCTCGATCCTTTCGGGGCCTGTTATTTTATCTGGTAAAACACCAACTAAGAATGGACAGTAAAGAGCTTCATCCTTTGAATCCGCAGAAAAAACTTTTACTACATATGCAACCAAAGTATGTGATGAATTTACAGAAGCCTGTATAATATTGATTTTATCTTCAAATGTATAGAGATTTTTTAATGTTTTCGTCTTGTTAGTATACACGCCAATATTCAACACATCTTTGTTTTGTCGATTCGAAATCCATGTCAATACTTGGGACCCATCTTGTTCTTGACCAACTAAGCGCCATTCACGTGCAGTTACTTCTACAATGAAATTAAATAAAAACAATTAGAAAGCCATAGATCAATATTAATAAATATTCGTATTCTTATTAAGAAAACTTACCTTCATCAGTTTGTGATTGTAAGACACCACATAGCTTCACAGCTAAGTTTTGAATTGACATCTTTAAAATAGATTTGTGGAGAAAAGAAATTTACTGTAATAATTAGCACCAGTAAACTATAATAGCATTAAATATGTTTGATATTTAACAGAATGTACATGATATCGATTATCAGCTACGCTCTTCAATTTCCTATCAGCTGGTGCCCAGCTGAGCACATACGTGAATATAGGCCCAAACAGTGCTACCAACAATATAAACTGATGCCAGGCAATAAGCAATAGAGCCAACATCACCATTGACCAATGAATGATAAGTATTCAACTATGCAAAATGTTTCAATATACGTGGTCAACGTGGCGTGTATTTAATTTATTATTTAGGAACATCTAAAATATTAAAAAGTATCTTCTAAAAGAAAAATTAAAAATTAATTTACTATTTCAAAGTTTAAATATATTATTTAAATTTGTTTAATCCCTTTAGGTGAATTATTTGATTAAAAAAAACACTACATCACATACAATATTTGTTAAAAGATTTTATCATTTATTATTATAAACATATTTTTATATAATTATGTGTCAAAGTATTCGCTTTTATTGTCGAGGCTTGTATAACGGAACAGATTTGTTGTGACATATGTTTTCAGGGAGAAACAAACGTGAAGTTAGTAAACGGTTAGCTTCTAGGAGGCCAAAGTTTTACCGCGACATTTTCGCGCGGAATGCCGGGCGTTATCGATCCGTAAAAAACTGAATAAAGGTTTAAAGTAATAAAAATTACACTGAAAGTAATATTTTTGCAATCATTCTTACTTAGGACAGTCTTAGTGGTAAACATTTGAATAAAAACTTGTGATTTAGTGCCAAAAAGTGAATCTTCAAGTGTAGTGATTAAGGAAATTTTGCTTTAAGGATTTACTTTGAATTTGTGAATGACAAGGTACTGTTATAATCATCAATTAAGTTCTTTAATATTTCGCTAATCATTATGTGAAGTTAATTCAATACGATTTGTGGTCATTACTGTATAATTAGGTTAAAAACCTTTGGAGGTCGATAAGCCAAGCCAATTATACTTGCAATGATTGTGGTTTTCTTATAGTAATTAGGGGTTGTTAGTAGTGATTAAATTACCAACTAGTATTATAATGATCAGGTAATGGCTGGGATGTTCTATTTTTATCAATTTCCTAATGTGGATGGGCACAGAAACCCAAGCTAGCGACGTGTCTAATGGCGCTGACGGGAGGATTTCGCGCGCGATTGTGACGGATTCGTGGCATTTTTTACGCCAGCTGATTAACAAGATTTCACATTTTCTTTACGATAAATGTTAAATCAAGTATCGAAGCGACTATAAATAACAAAATTTATAAAATTAAACTAGTAATAACGTACTAAAATGTGTCTTGAAAAATTTTCTCCCGCCAACCTCCAGGGGGCACGCTGCCTGTAGACCCGCATACAGCCCTTATTTTTTTAATGTTGTGAACGGTTATTTAAATAAATTAAGAGTTTCTTATGCGTGTAACTTAAGGACGTTTAATAATTTAAGGTAAAGTACACATTAAAATGGTTGTCAAATGACATAACCCTATTTTAAATTTGGATGGTGACATGCGGTATATTTTGACCTATAATTTCTAAATCATCCTAACACTATTCTATCTAAGTTTACAGTTGGTTAATGAATATGTGTTTCTTTCAGGAAGGGCCTCAGTTTGTGAATCAACATCTACAATGGCCCAAGCAGGGTATGTATAAGTGAACAAGTACAGTGCAGTTAAGTTCGTTTTTGGTGAACTTTGTTTACTTATTTCTTTTATTGCAGTTCTTCCTGTGATACAGAGGATAAGAGATTAAATTTAAAAAGAAAAAGAAATTCAACAGATGATGAGGTATGCAAATTGCTTGTCTCAATATTACTTAGTTCACACTTGAACATTATGATAAAAAATAATTTTATAACAGGTTGAGAACATGCCTCCCATGAAACTATCATACAAAGAAGTTGAAGAGCTCTTCGATCAGCCTGCTCATAATGTAGTTGTTGAATCATCATCCTGCTCCAGTGATGAAGATGGAAGCGCAGACCAGTCCAATCATGTCTACACGGACATAGATTATAATGCAGACAGTTTTCTTAGCCCACCGAGCATATCTGACCTACCAAACTGTGTCCTTAGCCCTCTTGAAAATGTAGCTAGAGGAGACTCTACTCCACACTCTAATAAAAGAGCCAGGTAAACACAAAGGTATTTCATAAATACCATTTCATACTTTGGCATTATAAGATTAAAACTCAAGAGAAATAAATTCCACTACCTTTAATTTCATTTATTTTTTCAACAATTCAGGAGCTTTAATAAGATCTCAAAGGAATATTTGTTTATCTTTAATGCAATTGAATTTTCTGGAACTGCATGAGGAGTCAAATTAATTGATGCACTGTTGAATAATATTGAGATTGATAATTCTTACAGCAGTAATAAAATACTATGTCCATCACCTCCAAAACGCAAGTGTCCATTGCCTGGGTTGTCCTGGGCAGACCCGGCTGATGTGTGGAAGAATATGTGTGACTGTGATGCCAGGTCTGCCATGAAGAAGAATCCTAATATGTTTGATAATCACCCCAATCTCCAACCAAGGATGAGAGCCATCTTACTGGACTGGCTGAATGAGGTAAGGAACTTATTTCAATTTTATAACTGTTTCCCTCTAATATTACTGTGATTTAGATTATTTTGTGTGGTATGAGTAAACAGGTAAAATGGGTAATGTCAAAAGTCAAGTAAATAATAGTTTAAACGCCTATTATTATTAAGTTTTATCATTTTAAAACAAGTGATAAGTAATAATCACTTTTTATCTGTGTCATGTATTAGTAGTAGAAATTCCATGAATTCAGGAAGTAAACAAGAGGATTGTCCCCCAATGGGGGAGCCCCAATGAAATATACTTTGTATTATGAAGTCCATTTTAATATCTAAACTACAATCATAGTCTCTCATAAATTAAATTAACTCTATGCCACATTAAAATGCTTGATAAGGGGGAAGTTTCTAAATTTCTATAGCTAAGGGTATAATGAAAATTCCTGTTTCTTTTTGATACAAGGTACTTACTTAATTATTTTGTTTCATGCTGCTTTTTAGGCAAGGTGAGTTTCGTTTTAAGGATCTGGATTTACTTGCGTGACATGAATACTGGCATTTTTTGTGGACTATTAACGTATGCAATATGTCTGACACAATAGATATTAAGTTCGTCATTTAGATGGGCATCATTTTTTAAAATGTCTTGAACTATGGCACGAAATTGTCTCTACCATGAATAAAAAAAATATTATCTAAGCTTTATAGGACAATTAACGTGATAATTTCGTCTTGCGCATGTGGGCGATAAAGTTGTTGATCGTGCTAAAAATCTTGTGAAACCTTGATAAATTATTGGTTTGGGCTCTCCCCATAATCTATCGCGAACTTATAACGTAGAGGATTATTTCTTATGTGTTTTTAAGTCAACTTCATATTAGTTTCATTGAATGACGATTCGCTGTAAGGCGTAGGATTTTGTCTAACGTCATTTCTTGTAAAAAATCCACTTGATTTCTATGTCGTCATTAATTCAATAGATTTAAATGTTTATACTATTTTTTTGGAGTTTCATAATTCTAGAAAATTGTTTAAAAAAAATTATTTCGTCAATTTCCATGATTATTTTGGTGGATTTGTTTATACTACACTTTTTTTGTGCAGTAGTTTATAGTAATTAAACATGCGGACCGAAATACGAGGAGTAAAAAAATCGGCTCTATATTGAATAACCGTATTCTTTACCGTTAGTACTTTCGTAGACCTTGGCTTTGGTATCTGAAAGATTTAATAACGGATATATATCTTCTGATACGTGACTAACCCCATAATGTCGTGAAGAATATATTTATCTAATGTTACATAGTCAAACATGGGATGATTTCAAAAGTGTAGGGTACAGTAATATACGGAGCAATGACCCCTTTTTGCGCCGTTCAATGACCTGAAGCACCAGCTACACCTATATATTTGCAAGTTCTATTGCTTTTGGCTTAAAAATATAGTTTTTACTTCATGGAAGTATTTAATTCTATAGTATATCGTACTCTGTACCCATTACTGTTTTGAAACGGTTTAAGTTGTGTGTACTCTTAAAACCGCGACTAATTTGGCTATCTTTACGCTAAGACGATTTTTTATTAATTAAGGAAGCTATTAATTTTCAAAATTTTCGAGTCCGAATTCTAACGCTCATAATATTTTAATATACATGCGGTCTGTTACAGGTTTGTGTAAATTGCCAACGGTAAAATAATAATTATAAACAGTTAAAAAGTTGAAATTTATTAATGACAAACAAATCATATGTGTTTATTAGATATTAAATCTTATATTATTTTTCTATCCAAAACAATATTTATTTTAATCATCAAAAAAATTTCAATGCGCTGCAATGACCTCATTTATTTGTTAACGTAACTAACCTCATTTAAGATTTTATTTTGCTGATGTTTGACATTTCATCACTTAATTCGATAGAAAAATTACATTTATTATTAGAAGCATATAATTTATTTATCCACATTTTACATTCATTATACAAAAGGAAAGATAATTATAATTGTTTTATTCTAAGATGCGGCCTCCGTATACTTTTTCCTCCTATTAATATTTTGCCGTCAGTATCTAATTTTTGCCAGCTTCCCTTTCACCGCTCTTTCGGTCTGCCTTTCTTTCTAGGTCCTTGGGCCAACCCATTTACTATTACACATATAAGAAAATTAGTTCATGGAGGCGGACAAATCACCATATATCGAACCAAATTTTGCACAGGCATCTGATCATTAAACAACATCATAATATATTCTTGCTTGTCGATATGGGAAATACTAGAATCACCATTTCTTATCCCAACCTTTTAAAACTTGAGTAACGGTCAGACCTTCGCAGAAACGGTGTCTTTGTACCTTTTTTACAACATTATACCCAAAACCCAAGATCCCTATTGTTATTTACTGGAACGGCCATATGTTTATCTCCCTTGTAAAAGCGATTACGTAATTCTTAGATAGCTATATAATAATTTATATGACGTATTGTCACGATACCCAGTGAGGCAGAAAGCCACACATATGTCTGATATAAATGAGTTAGCAGGATGCGTACCAAACCAATATTTTTAGTTAAAGAAAAATTCAATAAATGATTACTCGTGAAATTCATAATTTCAGCTTGCGAAGTGTGCTCCAAATAGTCTAGTGCAAGTAATTGTTAATTCAAATATCTTTCCTCAACGTTAATTTCCGTTTTGTTTATTATAAGCGTAACTAATGCTTCACAAGTTATAAAACATACCAACGTCAACTAAACCATCCGGTTTTAAACGATGGGGTTGCTGCGAAGAGGGTTGACTTAAAACTATGGGGCGAAACTAACGAAATTTTTGTGATGCGATCTTAAGTCACGCTCGTATAATTAAATGCCTAATTACGTGGGAATTACGAAAAGATATTTGTGTGAATTGCATAAAAATCTACTCAGAAGTGTATACTTAAAATATTTCGGTTTTTATTTATGGCTAAATCTATCAATGATCCTTACAACGATAATACACCTATAAAGTTTACACCCGTATTGAATGTGGAATTCGGAATGTATTTAACTATTATTGTATTTGACTATTAATATGGGGGCATACGATATCATAACATTATGAAGAACTACTGTAGCTACTCATATATAAATAATACTATAGTAATAAGTGTCATATTATTGGCGAACCAACAAGCATTCTCCCATAGGCCAAGGTCAGTCTTAGACTTCAGAGTACTTCGGTGATGTAATCATTGGTGAATGATTGAAGGATTTTTTTTTCACCAATTGTGCTGCGTTTTCTATGTGCGCAATGACAACTGCGCATAGCCGGGGATTCGAACGCAAGACCTCAAGATTAAGGGTTGTGAACGGGTGCTATTTGTGGTGACTGGTCGTACTTGAATTCGTGTATGCGGTGATATTAGTTATTTCAACTATGTGTTTGCGTGTCGTTCCCACGAGAATGTGCGTGCTACTATTTCACCATGCCTCCTGCTGATAGAGGACAAGTCTTTGTTTTTAATTTATGTTATTATTATTAATTACTTAACATGTCATGTGGAACATGGGTGTAATGGTTGCAGCTCCTTACAAACGTTGTGTAATAAAAATAGGTGGCAAATAATAAGAGTGGCGGAGAGTGTATTGCCAGTTCTTCTCTTCCGTTCTACGCCCTTGATTTGAGAACTGGCACTAAATATAAAGTTAGAAGCATTTCATATACATTTCTTTTTTGACGATCATAAGTGTACATTATGTTACCTATATGATTCAATGATTTTTGAATTTCGTGCGCCTAGTCAGCTAACAAAATGCTCTTACTACGTAGAATATATTTTGTAACCCCAAATATGGTATATATTACTTGCAAAAACGTCATATGGAGTCATTTTAATGCCTAATTTGTAATTCACCACTGTCGGCGGTGCGAGAGCCCCGATTCATGTATAAATTCTAAATTCCTTTCATTTTCAAGCTAGCTTTTATAGTACTTTCTAATATCGAACAAGTTTTTACACGTTTAAAGCTTTAGAGAAACCGGACTATTCTTTTTTTTCTATAGAAACGCTTCGAGTATCGAGTACTGTCCCTGAAAAATGTTACGGTAACTCAAACTCAAACTCAAAATATCTTTATTCAAGTAGGTAACCAAGTACACTTTTGAATCGTCAAGTTAAATTAATCGTAAATTTACATTTACTACCAGTTCGCAAGTCAAGGGCGTAGAGCGGGTAAGAAGAACTGGCAAGAAACTTTCCGCCACTCTTTTTAATCGCCAAGTATTGTCATACAAATTGTTTGAACTGGAGCAATTCAATCCCAAGGATTAGGCTCATTTAAGTAGTCCTCAAATTTATAAAAAGCTTTGTTGATTAATTTTCGTTTAACGAGGGCTTTGAATTTATTTAGTGATAATTCTCTAATTTCGCTTGGGAGCTTGTTGTAAAAACGAATACAATTTCCATATAAGGAGTGGTTTATCTTTTGGAGCCTGGTTGGTCGTACACTCAAATTAGTTCTATTTCGCGTATTATACTGGTGAAAGTCACCATTTGTTTTAAAATCGTTTATATTTTTTTGGACATACAACAAGGCTTCAAGAATATATTGACCAGATAGTGTCATAATATTTAATTCCTTAAACTTATTCCGTACCGACTCCCTCGGAGAAACACAACAAATACCCCGAACAGCCCGCTTCTGCAGCACAAATATGGATTGAACCTCTGCAGCAGCACCCCACAGTAAAATGCCGTACGACATAACGCTATGAAAGTAGCTATGGTACACAATTTTAGCCGTGTCCTCATCAGTAAACTGTCGGATTTTCTTTACTGCATATGCTGCAGAGCTCAGCCTATTCGAAAGAGTCTCTATGTGTGGGCACCATTGGAGTTTACTATCTATTGTTATGCCTAGAAAAATTAATAAATGTCATTTGATACTACTAATATTCACCAGTAATCTCTTCCCTAGCTTTACATTTTTATTGCAATAATATGTTTTTTTCACATATCTCATTATTGACTTTGCGAGGTGCGATATCTTGAAATAAAGCAATTTGTATTAAGTGTCAAATTCCCTTATTAGAAAAATTATACGTCGAATTTAAAGTTATCATCCATCAATTCTAAAATTGAATACACAATATTTACTATTAAGTTTCTTGCCTTGTCGAATGAACCTACTATTCGAACAGGTGGTATAAAAATACTGGCAATTCAATTCGTTCTCGTTCAATTAAAATGTGTAATGGCCTCATTATTTTGATTGTTCATAAAACTGCTATCACATACTAAACCTGCAAAAAAAAATCGACCTTGTGATTATTTCCGGATGATACCAATTACCCAGGTCTCCACTCAAATCGTATTCGCGCATTCTAAATATAGTTTGCAATTAAATGTCCGAAGTCTTTTACGTAGCTATTTTAACTTTTACGCTGTGTTCCAAAATTTTAAATAAAATAATTCAGATTTCAATATAACTAATGTTTCTTCCAGTCTCCAATTATACAGTTGTTTAATGGAGAGTAAAGTTAATTTTATTTGTGACGTTGATTAAGATTATAATTTAATAAATAATATAACGCATACTTACATATATGGCTATATATATGGTAAGGTCTATATATATTAAATAGCCAATTACTACGTTAATTATTTTTTGAATAAATTTTATCTTAAACATGTGGCTAACACGATGTTGCCTCGTATATAAACTTATCTGTTTAGTTTTGTCAAAAAATAAATTACTTTTTATTGTGTTAGTGCGGACACGAATGCGGTTTTTGTTATCACATAATAGTGTTCGTTCATTGTTCATACTTACGTTTTAGTCAATTACACATTTTATCAGCTTACTCAAATTATTATTACGTACTCTTTTGTATATATTTGAATATTAATATAGATTTTATAAAGGGAATTAACTTCAAATGGGGACTCTTTATCTCTATTTTTATATTGCAAGCTACGATCCGTAGCCTCGTAGCATTTCGTAGACCACGTATTTGAGTCTTGAAAAGCTACAAATACAGAGGTGGTACAGGAATATTTTCGATTCCAACGAATTATTTACTAAATATTAAAACGTAAATATTATATGTATTATTAAAAGTTCGTTCGTCTATTTACCACAAACATAGCTATGTATTATGATATTTACCTCGTTTATTTTAAAATTAAATACATAACTTCGATGTTTAACATTCAGCTAGAAATAATCATACTTATTTCCAGGTATGTGCAGTTTATAAACTTCACCGAGAAACATTTCACCTGACAGTGGATTATATAGATAGATATCTCTCAAATACTGCAGACGTGCAAAAAGGATGTTTGCAGTTAATAGGTAAGCGATGTTACACAACTAAACTAAATATATATGATTTGAGCATACAAGTCGGCCAGATAGTCCGATAAACATCTCGCTCTAAAAACTGGACGATGTTACTAAAACAATACGTCAATACACTTATTTTTAAGATCACCTAAAAGGCACCCATCCCCACACACACCTCAACAAGTGAATTATTAGTACATTGCCTTTGTTAGAATATATGTTTGTCTGTATATGGTGTATCCGTTTTGGATATATTTTAATTGAAAATTTGTATAAATGAATGAAATTATCGATAAAGTAATAAATTAAAACATTTTTAGTAACAAACACTCTTTTTTCAGGTATTACCTGTTTATTTATAGCAGCCAAAATAGAAGAAGTTTACCCACCAAAGATTACAGAGTTCGCATACGTCACAGATGGCTCGTGTACCACAGATGAAATACTTTTAGAGGAACAACTTGTACTCAAAATTTTATCGTGGAGTCTCACACCAATAACTATTAATAGCTGGCTTAACATTTACTTACAACTCGCCAGTGAAGGACGCAGCGCGAAAAGAAGACTGATAGGTATTATTTTAAAAGAATTGCGTTTCTTTACACATTTCTTGCCTTTGTCAGCTCGTGATACTTTATAAAATCAAACTATTGATCTTTTATCTCTACAAATAAAATTAACAGTAAGCATATTGTTTTGTTTAAACATACGTTAATATAAAATTAAATTTACTTTGAATACATTACAACTAAAAATGTAAATTAATTTTTACAGCTTACCTTTACTTTTATTGTTCCTTTTGATATACGTGAATGTTTAAATACTACTAAACCGGTTATGATGAAATTTTGATTGTTTCTGAAGCTGAATACATATCCAAAATTTAAAAAGGATCAAAGAGATACATTTACGAAGTTTAGCACTCATGCTCGCTGCATCAATCATACTCGAATATTATCCAATTCCAATAATTATATGATACACTTCTAACGAACGCGTAACCCTTAGTTCATTCTTTCTGTGTGCGCAATAAACAGTCGTTCGTACGGTGAAGAAAATCATCGTGAGGAAACCCACAGAAAGCTCACCAGGTTTTAAGTTATTCAGTAACTTAGTCTGAAAAATCCTGGAGATTTCGATGCCGCATGTTCATTTTATCGTCAACACATGCCGAGTAATAGCTATTTAACTAAAACCTAAAAATGTAATCTAAGAAATTATTTTAAAACGTATTTTAGTTGGTTAGTTAAAATTCTATTATATTTTATTTTACAGGTGAAAAAGAAGTAGGCGTGAACGCGTTACGGGGCTACACATTCGTATTCCCGCAGTATTCGTCTCTGGAGTTCGTAGTCTGCGGTCAGCTGGTCGACCTGGCGGTGTTGCACGTGGACGTAAATAAGTTCGCGAATAGTGCGATCGCGGCTGCGGCCATTGCGCACGCGTTTTCACGAGACTTGGCTTTGAGGGTGTCAGGTATTTACGATTTTTTTTTAATTTTTTAAAGTAACCTTTTTTTTATTCAGCATTTCAAATTTTATAATTTTTGGTAGTACTTGGTTTTGGCAAGTAGATGAATTTAGCTGTTTATATCTTGATATTTTTAATATTTATCAAATTGTGATTTAAAATGACTTCTGTTTGATATAATTTTTTTAATAGCTTTAATCGAATTTGAGTAAACTAAGCCTAGTTCGTCAGATCCAATCAAAAGAAATGATTCTTTAATTATAATCATAACTAATTGTTATATTTAAATTGAACTTGTGTATAGAGATTTAATTTTTATGATACTGGTTTTAATAGGTATGACAGTGAACATATCGCTAAATGCTCTGTAATTAATAGATCTGTTTCTTTCGCTGTACAAAAATGTTTTGAATGTGAATCCAGGCTACAGCTGGGAAACGCTGGAGAGCTGCCACCGCTGGATGTCGGCGTTCGCGGCGGGGGTGAGGGCGGAGGGGGCGGAGTGTGTGGTGCGGGGAGGGGACGGAGAGCACGTCCAGAGAGCGGCAGAGCTCTCGCTCATCTGTCCCGACCTCAACATGGACGAGAGCCATCGCATCCAGGCGCACAACGTCACCTTGGACATGTTTGTGAGTATCCATGACTTCAATATCGGATGCACAGGAATTACATCAATTTACTGCTTTGTATGTACGTTTTTTTGTAAAGGAATTCATTATTTTAATAGCAAATTTGCGAATGAGCATATTAAACATACTGATAATAAATAAGTAATACTTTGGTTCGATTCATTAACTTAATGATTTGAATTTTAACTGTTTCTACTTGTTTTCTCAGAAGGCTGCGATAATGGAATCAGGATAAGATTTTATTAACTCCTTTTAATCTTTATGCACCAATTATTACTTTAATGTCATTTATATTTATCGTAAAGAACCCTCTATCTAATCATACTTTAAATGATTATGCATTTCTATTGTATTTTTTTATTAATATACCAGAATTTCTTAGCTATGAGTTAATAATTGCATAAATACGCTTTTAAAAGATTCGCAATTTATATTCACAATGTTCCAGGACAAAGTGTTTCTACAGCTGCAAGAACACACTAATACACAGGACACGGGTTCATCATCGCAAGAGCACTTGTACCCTCCGACCCCGCCGCAGTCCGACCACAAGAGCCCCAAAACCCCGGCAGCCAAGACCCCCTCGACGAGGCATATTTCCCCCCTTGCCGGAGATAAGACTGACTCAAGTGTGATTTAGTGTAGTGTCAAAATGACTGAGTGAAAAAAGTTGGAGGTATTTTTCACTATGTATTGTTCCTACGTTCCAAAGGGGAATGACATTATTGAAACGTTTTTGTACTAAACTGCATATCTTGCATTTTTCCTACGTTTGCTATTTAACTCATTTATGACTTGAATGGAAACAATGAATAACTTATTAACTATTAGTTTAATTTCTCAACTCGCCATTGATCTATAAAAATGTGCGTAACTTAGCCAGTTATCGCGCGTAGGGGAAAGTTCGCGTCTTCAGTTAAAATGAACTTGTGCATCGAATGACTTTCTAACTTGTTAATGAAGTTCTAAAATTATAAGATTAGTTTATTATTACTTGTAGACGCATTATTTTCATATACCTATTAAAGTGGATTTTTTTTCTATAGTAGTCAGAGCTGTCCCAAGTGTGCTCACGCGCTTATTTCGAATAAAACTAACTTATTAAAAGAAAAAATAATCAGTCAATACAAATCTAAATTAGTACCTCGCTCAAAACTAACCATTGACAATAATTTGCTTGTTTTTTTGGACAATGAATGTTAGTGACAATGTTTAGATATATTTATTCTTACAAAATCTTATTTCATCATTCATATTATCTTTTTGGAACTACATATCTCATAACTAGGATTTGTTTGTGCCGAGAATTTTGCAAAGCAATGGATATTACTTAAATCAGAAGTAAAACTTCTAATTAAAAGCAGACACAAATTGGCAAACAGTTTGTTACTTCCAACTGAATTCCTGACGTAAAAAATTTTTATGTTTGTAATTATAAATAATTTCTGTATAGATAAGGGAGCGTTCAAGTATTACGTAACGAATTTTGGGAGGGGGGGTCCATTTGTAAAACGTCACGATGCGGGGCGGGGATTAAATTACGCGTTATTGTTAATATTTTTTTCGACTTACACCACATAACAGTAACTAAAGAGTCATTAGGTAGGTGGTCACGAAACGTTTTACTATACTTGGGTACAGTACTGTACTTGGGTACTGAAAAACGTTACGGCGAGTAACATGGGGGGGGGGGTCAATAATCTCAAAAAATTGCGTTACGTAATACTTGAACGCTCCCTTAAAACCGATGTCTGAACATTATTGTTCCGCACATTTTACTTAGTCTCATAGGCTAAAGTAACCCTTTGGTAACTTGTGTACATTTGATATCAGCATAATATAGATTAACAACATTTTACTGTACATTTACTAGTATTGTTTGTAAATACCTAGATAATAAGAATTAACTAATTTGTAAATTATATAAGGTAATTTAATAGGTTCATTGTCTAATTAATCATATGGGCTATGAAGGGTAATTTCACAAATTTAACGGAATCACAGAAATAATAAAAATTATTGTATGAATATTTTTTGGCCAGCAAAAAATAACTTTAAAAACTGGTATAGAAATATTTAATGGTCCTTTTAAAAATGAAAGGTAATTAAGTATGTACAGGTAACACAAAAACACATTTTTCCCGTCTTCCGCCCGTTCATAGCTTAATGGAACTTTAAAAAAAACGGTAAAATGTATAGTGCAAAAACAATGTTATATTAAGCTATGCAGGCTTGAAACTGATGGTTTTAATGGTAAATATAAAAATAAATACGTAGCATTAAGGTATACCTTCAGTGCCCATAACTTTTGTAGATATTTTTAAAAATTCAATTCATTAAGTTAATGAATCGAATCAAAATATTACTTATGTATTATCAGTAATAAATAATCTTAACTGATCTACTTCCTTTCGTGAAATATAAATGCATAAACTATTCTTAAATACATTCCAAATATAAATCGATAATCTAAAAGCTTGTCAATGGACTGATGTAACTGAATACAAAAGACACCTCGGAATGTTCCTATAAATATTTATTTATTGTTCTGATGTACATAGATTAGATCTTTTAGAAATATGAGAAATCTAAATTAGCCGTTTTACCATCCTTATAAAACATACGGCCCAATTGCACCGTTTTAAATGCACTATCTCTTTTCATTGCAGTCTAAAGACAAATTGATAGAAAGATATGAAAGAGTACTTAATTCTACTCTATTAAATCATTTCAATGTGGTGTATCTCATAAATGTTACACTTGCGTCAATAGATAATTTTAAGTTATGCCTTTGAGTTGTTCCAAAATGTATTTCATCGACTGTTAAATATGAGATGACTGTACGGCAGTTGTACACTAGAGAGAACTTGTAATCAAAAGAAATAATTTGCATCGCATATATTATTTAATACATATAAATTTAAATGAGTCCAAAAATGAAAAATAATATATTTTTAAACTATAACTGTAGAATTTAGTGTTTTATAATTTAAATCACTACATCATTTTTTTTCATTATTATGTAAGTGATATAATTAAAATTGTACTGTATTATTTTAATTCAGAATAGATCTTCTAGGAAAATTATCTATTTTAGTTGTAATTTAAAGAAATTCATATGAGATTCTATCGGCGCGCTGAAGCACTATGGGCTTAATCATAAATGTACTAAGCCTCCAAAATTAATTTATTTGTATGACACCTAACAAAATTATTGGTTTAGTATGATTGTGAATAAGACCGTTACTGTGTTTAATTTTGATAGTACATGTATATTCTAGCATTAAGGAGCACTAGCTATAGGGAATTCGTGAACTTAGCTTGCCTTGTGAAGGAAATACCTAAAAACTACTTTGTTATTTTGATAAATCGAAACCCACTTAAGATGATTCTCTCGTCCGCGTGAACATAATTCGACAGACGAATTTAGTCAAGTCAATTATTCAATTGTTAATAATCATTAATCTGTGTTCTACTTTCAATTAAATATTTCGACAAATTTGATGTTTTGCTCTTTGTTAAACTACATATTTTTTAACGTTTAAAGTAAGATTGTAGTTGAGACTATGACTTCCGTGTGTCAAAAACGTAGAGTTGACACAAGTTATACTTAGCGCTAAGTAATGACTGGATGAAGTAAGATTATAATGTTACTACACTTAACGTAATAGAATCGTAGCATTAATTTTCTGTATAGATTTTTTTATCAGCAATTCATAACCGTATTTGGAACTAGACATAGAATTCGAATTCGAATATTATATAACTTCCAAATGTATGAAAAACTACGTGCATAGTTTCATAAACTGATATTGTTGCAAATGTATCATATATTTTTTTACATTCTTTGAAAAGGCTGGCCTTAAAAGTCGGAATAACTTTCAAATTGATAATCTGGATAAAGATATCTGAAAACTGCATACAAATTAACGTTATGGCTTTATTGCAATGCTTTCTTCATTAAGATTATGAATTTCGAAAGAAAATATTTTTTAAAGCCAGTCATTTCATTCAAAATTCAGTCATCTCATATTATTTAAAAAAAACTGCACTTCAGCCCCAACCAAGTAAGAGTACCTTAGACTAGCAACGAATGCGCCACCGATAGAACTCGCATATTAGTTTAAGTCCAATAATTACGCTTATCACAGGCGAGTTCGCCTCGTAAGACTAGAATGTTAATATATAACAAACATAGGCTAAGTTATTTTATATTTGATTATTAAAACGTGACTCGGCCACGGTCTTTTCCCGAGTATTAGACGAATTGTAACTTGTGTTAATTTGGTGTTATTTTTATAGATTCTTGGCTCGATTGTAGATTTCCTTGTGTTTAATAATATAAACGATCAAAGGGATACGTTCCATCAGTGTTTATATTCATAAAATAATAAAGGCGCTGGTGAAGTTGTTATTTCAGAATAATTGTTATTCTTCAAATTTTTTCTTTTGATCTACAATCGGGTTACGGCTTGGATATAACGCAGGATTTAAGTTAATCTCAGACATTTGAATTATATCGCACTATATTCGATAAACTGCTTGTTAATGATCATTTTGATAATTCGCAGTAAATACTATTATAAAATATAAATTTTGATTGTTATGACCGCTTCGTTTAACGCTTTGAGCGTGTGTGATCTCAGAGTGGACGCATACTGCAATATGCAGTCCACTGGCATGGCAAATTCTATTCAATAAATGGTGTTTATGACAAAGGATTTTTATTCACATTTCCACAATATATTTTTCTATATTAAACCCATGTGATACAAATCGAGGTAATTTAAACATACATTACAAAAATATATAAACAAAATTATTATCTATGAGGTATACAATTGTATCAAAAATACGTACTCCAATTGGACGAAGACTAGTCTCTTGGGTTTGCCATCCTGCAACAACATTATTTAATATAATTAACACTTACTAAAAAGAGATTTTAGTCTTGAAACTCACACTTAGAAAAATTAAAAAAAGCGTAATCCTGTCAAACAGAAGCGATTTTCATGAAACTTTCAATCGTGGAGATTTCGCAAAAACAGATGGCGCTGATTACAAGAAGGGTTATAACTTCACTCATTTTTACTTACACGTGTAAGGTGACATTTGGTCCAGCCGTCACTGAGGATGTGTCTTGAGGCGTTAGGAATACAAACTGACGATTTTTGTTGATCCGTGCGTGTTCTAACAGCAACTCTATTGTTGTTTTCCGATATATATCATCCTGAAATAAAGGATAAGCAAAATTACAGAACTGCTTTAGTGAGAAGTATTACGTAACACATTTTTTTTGGACATTTTTGACCCCATATAATGCTCCGTAACGTTCAGAAAATGTTCGAGGACCACCAATACCACCATTAAAAAAAATTCAAGTGGAATCCATTTGATATTTTTAGAAGAAAAAAATGAGCATCTCTCAGAGCGACCGTTCTGAAGGGATAAAAAAAAACAAAGTACGCGTAGTTCAAAACCAGTAACGCATCGTAACGTTGCGCGTTGATCCTCGACTATAATTTCAATGGTTGACTTTAATGAAAAACACAATATAATTTAAAGTCCTTCCTATTTTTTGCCTAAATTGGCTTTTATTCAATTATGGAGGCAACAATTTATTGAACTACATCTCTTTAGTGCTGTTACTTTAGCGATTTTATTAAAAATTGTTTATTTTAGGTGTTATTTAAATAAAAAGCATTTGGCGCTTACGTCATTTTTATTACGCGAAACACTGTATCGTCCATCATGTCATGCAAACTTGGGCCATGTGTTTGTTTCACCGGTCAGGCGCTAACTCGTTATGGCTCCATTGAGACGGGAACGCTACCCTTTGAGCCAGCGCTCGACATAATATTGTTATTACCATGATTAAAATACAAACACCATTACCAAAAACTAAACTTACACACTTTCGCATTTATAATATTAATAAGAATACATAACACGTAATTATTCAATGGAAAATAAAGATTAATTGCAATTTAAAATTAAAAGTATGTGTAAATTATAATCACATCTTAGTTCATGATTTTTAAACATGATAGGTACCTTAATTGTATTTGCCTCTGTTGCCAATAAATAAATAAAACAAATCAAGTAATACTAACACTGCAGTGGCGTAACAATAGGGTGGCATAGCTGGCAAAATTCCACGAGCCCCCGACCCAAGAGGACCCCTGCCCAAGAGGCCGCGAGCTCAAAAATATTTGAAAAGTATATTTTTATAAGTTTTGTTATTACAATGTTATTTTTTACAATTCCTATGACCACACCTAGTGCTTAACGATAATTTTCAAAACTAAAATCGATAAAAACCTATTTAAGAAACGTTATAGTATAGTTATGTAACTTGGCTATTCTGTCTTTTGAAAATTCTGTGGCCCGATCTTTAAACTTTGATGGTGTTGATACTTTTGCGGAACAGAAAGCTCGAAAAAAAAGATTATTGTAAGGAAATTGTTTTTTTATTGTAAATGTATGCCGATTTCCTCACGATGTTGTTCATTCACCGAAAAGCTAGCGAATAGATGATGAATGCATTGAGATATTATGTTCTATGGATTAATGTGAAGTCTCCAATACGCATTGGGCTAGCGTGGGGACTACAGACCATTCACTCTCGCCTAAGAGAGGAGGTCTATGGCCATTAGTGGGACATATACAACATGTAATTGAGTATGCTGAAACTCTCCAAGTTTATTAAAATTAAACTTAGTACAACGTGACGATTTTTACTGAGAGGGCCCCATCAGAAGAATTTGCCACGGGCCCCAGATGGTATAGTTACGCCGATGTAACACTGGTCAAATATATTAGAGAAAACTCGTTCTTATAATTTTTGATAAAATATAAAAATGACTAACAGACAGTGTAATCTAAAAAACATTGTAGAATCGGCTTCGTAGTGTTGTTTACTAAACAAACTAAAACATTAATTAGTTTTAAGGTTGTATAATATTAGTATAGATTCTATACTATAGAATATAGGTGATCCCAAATTTCTTCAACGTTTTTCCATTTTAGATAATACATATATGACAATTCAGATCATAAAACTAATTATTAGAAAAGGCCCTGTTGTGGCATGACAATTATAAGTTACTCGTAGCAATTGTGTTAAAATAATAATAAATCAGTTACTAGTAGTAAACAACATCTTACATTCAACTTGTGCACCTAACTAATAATATCATAATTATATTGCAATAAGTTTTTAGTCCGTGTCGTTGTGTCATTAAATTGCCATCTTGCCACGTAGTTAACCTGATACTCGTTATATTCACCATCTATAGTCCTCTCCACTCCCAGCCATAAATAGTTAACCGAATATCACTATTTTATCTAATTGTATTGCATATACTACGCCAAAATGCCTTCGAGTGCCCCGCCATTGAACTATAGATGCACGACAGTTGCGGCGCGGTGACGTCACTAAAGTTGGCGGAGGAAGACGCGCGGGTGAAACCATAAATTTTGCAAGCTTTAGGAACTTTCTTACGTACGCTAATGAATCAAATTATACATACCATAAAAACATCGAACTCGTCCATAATATAAAAAGGCAGCTCCACACAATCCCACAGAGCGAGCATAAACGCCACAGTAGCGTATGATCGTTCGCCACCCGATAGCGATGCGGTAGATGTCGCGTGTTGCTTTTCACTTTGCTGTACACTCTTGCATTCCATGTATAGTCTACCCGAAGCCAAGTCGATGGTCATTTTGCCCTACGATAGATATAATTGAATATATTATGTGGTTTTTAAGTTGTTCTTCAATGCATAAAGAAATTCTGTCCAATGTTACCGCCCAAGAGAATGAAGATGGATGATTTAGAGTAAGATCTAGAGTCGAGACCTGACTGAAAAAAAAAAAATTCGATACCTTTATGGAATCTTACCCTTGAACCCCAAATGTTTGACTTTGGTCTGGTATATTACACTTATTTATGGCGAGTCCATTCATTACTTTTGTCTAGTGCGTGGCCATTTAAATAACATTAAATCCATTGACATATTTATGTTATTACTTAAGATGTCATGTGGAACATGGTGTAATGGTTGCAGCTCCTTACAAACGTTGTGTAAAAAAAACATGGCGATTAAAGAGTGGCGGAGAGTTTAGTGCCAGTTCTTCTCTTCCGTTCTACGCCCTTGATTTGAGAACTGCCACTAAATGTAAAGTTAGAAGCATTTCATATACATTTCTTTTTTTGACGTTCATAAGTGTTACCTATATGATTAATTTTTTTTTTACTTTACTTTACATTTCTGATCACAAAGTAATTTGATTAAAATATGAGTCTCTTTTAGGATGTGGGCCGCCATTTAACTAATACAACGATAGCTTCGTTTGTTGCACTGGTCAGTTCATAGTCACAGACAGTCTTCCAAACCTCATTTCTAAGTCAAGCGCCAAAGGGAAGATAGAAATCATAAAATGCCAATAAAGTGAGACAAAATCCATGGCTATCTAACCATTACCGCACCCAAGGTCTTTTAACTTGAATAAGAGATATTGAAATATAAGAATTCTTACCGAGTAATTCCGTAATGAGAGTATGACTTGAAAGTGGTACTGCACTCGGCGAGCGATGTACGTTTGCACTTTGTGACAAAACTCCAGATGTTTATTTGAAGTTGTCTTTATCTGTTTCATGAAAAGTAAATTATTAAAATCTACGGATTATAATTGAAACCTTACTTTGAACTAGTGATCGTAATAACATATTAGTCAGCATTTTGTGAATTTGGTATGAAAACATACTGATAAAATAAATAGGCGCTTACTCAAATCGTTTATGTAATTATAGGACCCTTACGCCCGGAGCACTTAGGCCAAAGACATTTCGGAGCCAATTTTTTACTGCATCGATAAAAACCAGTGCGTCATCAAAAATATTAATAAAAAATTGTGGCACTCGGGGACTGCCGCGGTAAAGCTATTGCATAATTTTTTTTTCAACTTATGCAATTATAATTATTTATTTATGCAGTATTTTTTTTATTTTGATATTAATTCAAGATTTTTCTTTGATAAATTAATTCAATCTACCACTCTACCAGACTCAGACTAACTCGCCTATATAGTCTGTCTCACTCTAACGCGCACCGGCTGCACCGATCTCGTCAGAGAGATGTGAATACGCAGTATGCGTTCTATCCCGCTCTAACGCGTAAGGTTTTTTCGTTACGGAATTTCTGGGTTCGGTCTCCACGCTCGAGGCCCACGATACAAGCTATGCAATAGCTTAAAATAAGTAAGCTAACTTTAAAAAACAAAACCCAAAATGCATAACATAATATACATATAATATTTCAAAACTTTAGAAATAGTACATTAAGTATTCATAACCTTTCTATAAATTAAGATGCGGGCAATTTAATATAAATAAAAAACCTTTAATTTAATTAAAATAATAGTCAAAAATTGAAAATGGAAGATGGAAAAAACTAGTCAAATCAAGGACCAAAAGGCAAACGGCGCAAAAGACCCCAAATGCGATGAGAGGACGTCCTTTCCAAAACTTCTGGCCCATACATCTCCAAGTCCAAATGGCTTGTGTAAAGGAAAAAGGGCATTCCTTAAAGAATTAAAATAATTATAATTAGGCCTACACCTATTAAAATTGTTACCTATAATTTAATATATCTTATATGAATAATAAGTATCAAAAAGTTTGTGTTTCTATATTCATATTATTAATTTTAGTAGGAAATTTAAACTAATAACGTTGCTCCGGTGGCTGGAGAAATCGTGGCCAATTTGTGTTCCACTGTCGCGTAAATTTATGTATTTTATTTCATAATAAATAAAATAAAACCTTACATCTTGTATCAACGCATTCAGCCTCTGCAATGCATCTTGCGTGCGTTTATAACTCCGTCCCACTTGTAAAAACTTCTCCGCAACTTGCGCCCGATCCATACCAGACGACGTGAGTGAACTTAGCTTCATTTGAGTCTCCTTTAAATCGCTTGTTACTACAGCCCGCTCCCTATTTATTACAATAAAAATTAAGGCCTACAAAGAGAATCCATAAACTATACATCTTAATATATATAAATTACGTGTCACGTTGTTTGTCCGCTATGGACTCCTAAACTACTTAACCGATTTCAATCAAATTTGCATACCGTGTACAGTTTAATCTAACTTAAAAGATAGGATACCTAACATCTTAATTTATACCCGCAATGTTATTTTATTGCAAATTATTTGACAGTTACAATTCTAACAGATGCGCTGTGTTGAATGTACCAACGTTTCACATAAGCTACAATTTAGTGGCATAACCACCAAAAAGCATGGTGGTCTCCAAGACTGGTGTTCTCCTACCGTTTCCCGTTTACTACTATGTACGAGTAATATAACAAAAACCTTAGCCACAGCAACGCTTGTCCGGTCTGCTAGTTGAAATATATATTGATTGAATATTTTGTCCTGTCCATACAAATGTAACATTGTAAATAAACAAACAACACAAAACATCCTTACTTAAGTACCTTTATGTTTAAAATAATAGAGATTTTAAGTGACGACAACGACTCTGCCTTGCCACAAGAATTCTGTATGCTTCCAAGATATTTTTCCTAGAAATTATACTTTTGGCGCGTTAGGGAAAAAAATATGAGAGTAAATTTTTACGATGCGCGCGCACACCGTCACAAAAAAACCAGCACCCTGAATATCAGTTTAACCGTCGGTAAAACAGTTTGGGCCGCTAGTTGGCGCTAGCGACATATTATATCGTTTCGATTGGAAGTGTCCATTATGGACAAGAAAAATGCAATACGAAGATGGAAACGTCCCTCTAAAGTGCTTGAAGAAAATTATTACGCCAAAGAAGTCTAACTTCTAATGCGTGCACGTTTTTTTTTATAATCATATTATAAGCCCTTTACGCTTGACACGCTAAGTTTTGGATTTTAGATGTTCTGGTTTCATCATTCCTTCACCAGAAGAGCTGTTGTTTTTAAATGAAGCGTAAGCATTATAATATATAGTACTCAGAAATGATTAGTTAAGGATTATGCTGAAATTTATTATCAGACCAATTAATTTTCTAGTAAAGGCCTCCAACCTAACTAACATATACTGTGTTCGTACAAGAATATTCTCAGACGTATATATAAACCGTGTTTTACAATATATAAGCCTTAAGGACTCAATTGCCAGCGAAACAATAATTATTTCAATAAAAATAATTAAACAGAATTAACAGCCTCCTTTTCTTCCCTTTTGATAGACGCTGCTAAAAAATCTAATTTTGTATATGAAATTCATAAATGTATGAGTTTCAAACAGAATAAATTATTATCATTGAATTGAATAAATCTATCGATTATCTGGTTGATAAAAGGGCCTGGGACTAGTGAGAGACAGGCTACTTCTAAGTAATTTGCGATATTTGTTTTAAAATAAGTGTTGTTTGATGATTTGCTATTTTAAAAGAGTACCGAGAGTTTTTTACGCCGGCTTTTTTTAGAAGTATCACGTATGTCCGTATAAACGCGATAAACTCGAAAATTACCAAACAGATTTTTGTTTATGGTTTTCACTAATAGCTATTACACTTCATTATTTCACTGTTACCAATACACAGAGTGATTTCTGAGGCAGCTAATTATGGTTTTAATTAAATTTAAATAAAACAATTATTATTATAGTTGAAAGTCTCAAAAATACACGAAATCGAGAGCGTGATTAATATAGTTTTAATTTTGTTTTAATAAGTTATTTTTATAAAGTCTAATAATTAGGTAATAAGTTAGCAACCAGTATATAAGTTAGTTATTTAAATATGTTCGACCTCCTGGTGGACAGAAAAACTGTGTCCAGTTTGTGTTTCCACCACACCAACTTATTTTCTATTTAAGATCATGTATATAATAAATAAATTTAAAATTATTTATAAGTCATTATAGAACCTAATAGTTCCAGACAGTATTAGACGAAGAGATATTATTGAAAAGCATGGTACGTAATCGACGATTCGACTAATCTGTGGCCCTTTTGTGTCAAGTGACGTATAAAAATGTACATATTTTTTAAACTGTCAAATAGCCTATTATTATTGAGATTGTTGTCTAACCTGGGATTCTCAACTCTTGGACACAACGTAAGAGCCTCTTGCACTTTCTTATCAACAACTCCTCTCTTCTCTTCTAAAATGGCTTCCATTTTCTGCAACTTCTTTTGGTCCTCATCTAATCTGTGTTCGTATCTCTGCCTCTTTAACACACCTCCCTCCATTTTGATCTGCTCTTGCTCAAGTTCATCCTAAAAACCATTTAGAAAAGTAGACCAATATGCACAACATTGGCAAATTCAGATTATAAAAACATTATAAATTGACTATTCAATATAATATAACGGTTCCAGGTTCGATTACAAGAAATAATCGTCCCGGTGTCAAAGGTAGAAAATGATACGGACAAATAATAATCATGTTTGCTAGTTTCTGGCTACTCATTCTAGTTCTTCGACCTAGTACAAATTTTATATTTCTATTTTTACATTAAATTTTTAGTTTTTTTTTATATTTTTTGATAACAAAGGTTGCCTTTGATAAAGAGATCGCTTATAAGTGAGGCTCATGCACTCAGTAATTCAGTTTATTAACATGTTTTACGTTTATATGTAGTGTTACGCACGTAAAGTTAATAGATAAAAATGCCATGAAGGTATTAAGAAGCAATAAGTAAGACACAATTTCAATAGCGAAATCGTATAAATCATTAAAAAAACAGTCTTTTTTGTATAAGACATAGACACATTTATTACTAGCGAAATACACACAGAAGGTACATTTTAAGTTTGTAATGTGTGTGTGTTGTAACCGGCACTGGCTCAGCATTATGCTGTGGAGCAGAGGTGTTCCACAGCGCTGGTCATTAAATACCAAGTAATAATAATAATAGTAGAAAAATAATAATAATATTAATCTCAGTTTATAATTTCTTCTTTCTCTAGCCACTAGGCTAATACTGCTTATGTATTTTATTAAATTTCAACTCACCCTGAGATTCCTACATTGAACGGCTACTTTGTCTCTCTTTTTCCGAAGATTTCTTATCTTCCCTTCAATGTCATTTACACGTTCATTTAACTCTTGTTCTTGTCCACTATGGCTTTTCACTTGTTCACTCAATGAATGCACTTTTTCTTTGCAGATTTTCAGTTCATCAACCTGAATTTTAAATTGTTTATTATAAATCGAGTGCTATGCTATTTAGCTATTGTCTATGTTAAAGAAATTTGTAATTATAAATTATATTTTAAAGCTTAAAATTTTTATGATTTTCAGTTTAATAAAAGTTATTTTAAGTTATCAGTCAATATTAAATTTTTCTGTAGAATTTTAATTTTGTGAAATAAACAAACAAACTATTTTTGCGCCATATAACAACACGGAGACTTCATCGGATGCCATAATGTTATTTTGAGTAAACGAATAAAACTAACCAAAACAGCGTGGTGCGGTGCCTGTTGCTGATTAAGCGCTGCAACCGCTTGACGCGCTTCCTCCTCCTTTTTTCTCAAATCAACAAGTAACGCTTGTAGCGCTTGCGCTGCTTTTCGCTCAATGTCACGCGCCCGCGACGCTTCTTCGTTTAACTCTTTGGCGTCTGCTTCGTATGAACGTAATGTTTGCTCTGCTTCTTTTATGTTCGCTTGTAATTGTCTACAAAAATTAATATCATACAATAAAAGTCAACTAATCTTGTTTATTCAGAACGATTAGTCCAGAAGTCGATTTCGAGGGAAAAAAAAAGGTTCCGAAATGCACGAACCTATACAAACAAGATTATATTACATCTTTCTTTTTTACTTTGTGTAGATGTATTTTACAATGCTCTGTGCTAACGATCCAGGAAAAATTATAATTATATATCCTAATATATATAAATTACGTGTCACGTTGTTTGTCCGGCATGGACTCCTAAACTACCAAACCGATTAGTGAAAATTAGGGGTTGTATGTATTTTTTAATGCTGTATATAAATAAAAAAAATTATCTAAAAATTAAAACAAAAAAATTAGGGGTGGACTACCCTTAACATTTAGGGGGATGAAAAAAAGATGTTGTCCGATTCTCAGTTATACCCAATATGCACACAAAATTTCATGAGAATCGGTCAAGCCGTTTCGGAGGAGTTTAACCACAAACACCGCGACACGAGAATGTTATATATTAGATTTTAATGAACTCACGCTTTCCTCTGAGCAGTGCTAGTCTGGAGATAAACGGGTTGTCGGTCTGCACCTCCATAGCAACGGTAGTTAGGCGCCGGCCTATATTCCGTGCTGTCCAATGTCACTATCTTTACACAATTCTCGGGAACGTTCTCCCGAGTGTCAGACAGGCGCATAGCGTCCTCTAAAAAAATATATATATTTCTTTTTTAACTTCTCTTTTAAGAAACGACTATTATTTATATATCTTAAGGTGCCTGACACACGCCATTGACTTTTTGGGTCCAAAGCATTTCGGTTTCCTCGAATTGTTTTATTAAAATGCGCACATAAAGAAAGTCCACTAGACCAACAGTGCCCGCCTGTTCCGGTACCGGAAATGTCGATTTGTAATTTTAAGGAAAAAGTATATCAAAAAAAAAATTAATAATGGCACAGCGCGTAAAAAAATAAGGGCCTATCAATATAATTTACTTACGTATTAGTACGAGATCCGGCTGCAGGATTAGTGCGCTCATCTGTTATTTGCTAAAAACCAAATTTTTATGTATATTTATAATTAGGAGAATGTATATCTACTAAGTATATCTAGGTGCCTATCAAAATTTGGCCGCTAGTATTTTTAATGAAATTATTTTGAATAGATTTTTGGGAAAACATTTCATTCACTTGTTATTTATATAAAATATCGTCTACATCACGGCAATTTACATAAAGATTTAAAAAAATCACGGGTGCCGTTGATCACCTCAAAATTTGGTTTTCAGCAAATAACAGATGAGCGCACTAATCCTGCAGCCGGATCTTAGACCATATACTCGTATATAGATTTGATGTACACGTGTATTAATAAAAAAAACGGACAAGAAGAATTAACTCCGTCACTTCTACCCATTTCCGTGCTCCTAATCACACCTTGCAGCTATTAATTACAAAAATGTAATCAAGATGAATCAAGTTATATTTACCATGATCAGGCACCAGCAATATTTTCTCCAGACTTTTATTGTCAATAAGATAATTGGCAACAACTGGATCCTTTACGTCCAACGCATCCAGGGCCGAAGTAAAGCTGCCCGCGCGAACGGAACGTCTGCTCACATTGTGCACTTGGCTCAGGAATTTGCTACAGGTTACACCCGGCTTCGCTTCCCTTCCGTAACGTATCTGAGAGCATTATTAATATTTTTAATTATAATGGTTATATATACATAATAATAAAATAAAAATCTAAGCGCACGACCAATCAGGCTCCGATAAACCACTCCTTATATGGAAATTGTATTCGTTTTTATAACAAACTCCCAAGCGAAATTAAAGAATGATCACTGAAAAAATTCAGAACAATAAATTCTCACTAAACGTAAATTAATCAATGAAGCACATATTCTCAACGAGCGCCTGAAAACCTATCACTCTAAGGAGATCGCTCCGGAACAGGTCGGTTTTGTCAAGGGGAACAAATTCTCATTTTACGCCAGATCATATAGAAGTCAAGAGAATTTAATAAGCCCGTGATTATTTGCTTTGTTGATTTCTCAAAAGCATCAACTCTGTGAGATGGCCGGTGTTGTGTAGATTTTTCCACTACTTAGAGAACTTTTCAGCAGGCTGAAATGTGATTTCTGACCGTTTCAGGAGAGGGTCAATCACATAATTATTATAAAATCGTTATGTACAGAATATTACCCTATATTTCAGGAGGCTGAAACATTTATTCAGGCACTTTTAGAACAAGTGTAGACGGGTGGTAATTTCAGGAAACCCGTTTTCAGGCCTGGTTATGAAGGCCCTTTTGTTGAAGGAATATTCTAGACCGAATTTTCTAGGTGTGGGACAAGGACGGTATAATACGCGAAAGAGAGGGAAGATCGGAACCTTCTCGAAGCTAGACCGAGCACTCTAGAACGCCGTACGACAAGGACGGAGCAGTGTGCGAAAGAGATAGTGAGTACGCACGTTCTAGAATTGTGCGATGCGTGTAAACAAATTGCTCGTAGATTTAATTGAAAATAAACTCTTGAAGAGACCTACGGCGTTTTCTATCCGATCCCCTAGCTCGTAACAATATTATTAGTTCCCGTAATTTCTCATTGGAGTTTGATAAATCTTAATGTCAAACAAATCGAATTAAATAATAAAATTAACGAAAAAATTACCTTTCTCATGATTTCAAACAACTTCCTGGAGTCCTCTGGCGTGTTGACGCAAAACGTTTTAAGAGACCCTTTGATTATATGCTCTAAGGCCCCACCCCATTTCTTATCTTTTACTTTTAAATATATACCTGCAAATGTCATGATACTTTTCATATTGAGAATCATCAACCCCTTGTTTAAATTTTTTTTTTTTTTTTTTTTTTAATAGAACGGGGGCAAACGGGCAGGAGGCTCACCTGATGTTAAGTGATACCGCCGCCCATGGACACTCTCAATGCCAGAGGGCTCGCGAGTGCGTTGCCGGCCTTTTAAAAATTGGTACGCTCTTTTCTTGAAGGACCCTAAGTCGAATTGGTTCGGGAATACTTCAGTGGGCAGCTGGTTCCACATAGTGGTGGTGCGCGGCAAAAACTGCCTTGAGAAACGCTCAGTTGTGGAACGTCGGACGTCGAGGTGATACGGGTGGAATTTCGTATTCTGCCTCGACGTCCGATGATGAAACTCAGCTGCAGGTATTAATCCGAACAACTCCTCTGAACACTCTCCATGGTAAATGCGGTAGAAGATGCAGAGTGACCCCACATCTCTACGCAACGCCAAAGGATCAAGCCGCTCGGAGAGGGATTGGTCGTCAACGATTCGAACCGCTCTGCGTTGTATACGGTCAAGTGGAAGGAGCTGGTACTGGGGAGCCCCCGCCCAGAGGTGAGAGCAGTACTCCATGTGGGGCCGAATTTGCGCTTTATATAGTTGCATGCGGTGGCCCGGAGTGAAGTACCGTCTCGCCTTACTGAGCACACCAAGCTTTTTGGAGGCTAATTTAGCCTTTCCCTCCAAGTGACCGCGAAACTGAACGTCGCTCGATATGTCAACGCCAAGTATTCCAATGCTGGCTGTGGCTTTAAGAAGAGTGTTTTCGAAAAGAGGAGTAGCGACAAAGGGTGTTTTTTTAGCGGAAAACGCGCAAACTTGTGTCTACTTGGGGTTAAATTGGACTAGGTTTTGTCTGCCCCAATCTGAGACTCCACGAAGTAGAGTTTCAACTTCAGACACAAGTTTGTTCCGGTACTCATCAACAACTGCCCGAGAAATACCTGCCCGGCCAGTGTAAAAAGTATCCCCAGTACTGTCATCCGCATAGCAATGAATGTTGCTAAGTTTCAACATATCATTGATATGCAGAAGAAATAGGGTCGGGGATAGAACACAGCCTTGTGGGACCCCAGCGTTTACGGGTTTTAGGTCGGAACATGCTCCGTCGATGACGACCTTGATGCTCCGATCGGCCAGAAAGCTGGAGATCCAATTGCGTAATTTCTCGGGAAGCCCATAGGCTGGAAGCTTCGAGAGCAGTGCTCTGTGCCACACCCGATCGAAGGCTTTCGCTATGTCCAAACTAACCGCTAGCGCCTCCCCCTTGGACTCAATTGCCTCTGCCCATCTATGTGTAAGGTATACAAGAAGGTCACCAGCCGAACGACCACGACGAAAGCCGTACTGATAATCGCTAATCAGCTGGTGGCCCTCTAGATACCTCAAGAGCTGGCAATTAACAATGGATTCCATTATTTTGGAGAACAAGGAGGTTATAGCTATTGGGCGATAGTTGGACGGATCAGAGCGATCGCCTTTTTTAGGGATCGGATGTATCAAAGCGGTCTTCCAGCACTTCGGGACAGTGCCGAGCGAGTACATGTACCGGAAAAGGCGCGTTAAGACCGGAGCCAACTCAGGAGCACAAGTACGCAGCACAATTGGGGGGATACCATCCGGCCCGCTCGACTTATGAATGTCCAAGGAAGATAGTGCTTTGCGGACAGCACGTTGCCGGAATGTGATTTCCGGCATCGAAGAATCACACCGCGAAATGGTCGGTGGTGATCTCCCTCGGTCATCCAAAGTCGAGTTAGACGCGAAGAGACAGCCCAAAAGGTCAGCCTTCTCCTTCGCAGTGTGGGCCAGAGAGTCATCCTCCCTGTGCAGTGGCGGAATGGCGGGCTGACAAAAATTCCCTTGGACAGCTTTGGCGAGAGACCAGAAGGCTCGAGTCCCTGATGGGAGTTGGGCCAATCTCTCGCCAAATCTGGCAATGTGCTCTGACTTTGCCTTAGTGATTTCCCGTTTGAAGGACCTGGAGGCTGAGTTATATGCTTTTTTAAGTTCGCTGGTATTGGCATCACAAGATTTCGCCGCTTCCGCCCATGCCTTAAAGCATTCTCGCTTTCGACGCGAGGCCGCCTTGCAAGAACGTTTAAACCAGGGCTGAGACTTGCCACCGATCGGCACCGCAGAAAATGGAATAAAGAGTTCCATGCCCTGCAGAACCACTTCGGCGACAGAGGCGGCGACGGAATCTGGAGCTTCCGGCGAAAAGCACATAGGCCCCCAAGGGTAGGACGCAAAGAAAGACCGCATCCCGTCCCAATCTGCTGACTTATAGTGCCAAATACGGCGACAACCCATAAAGCGGGGCCGTGAAGGGCGCGTAGATGGCACAGTACTCCGGACCACACAATGATCTGATGAACCCAATGGCGGGTCAACAGAGACTTGATAGTTCTCCGGATGAGAAGTCAGCAGAAGGTCCAACAAAGAGGGTTTATGACCATCCACATCTGGTATTCGCGTAATCGCAGGGACCATTTGTGTCAGGTCGTAGGCTAAAGCAAAGTCGTGAAAGGATCTTCCCGCGTGATCGGTGGTTTCAGAGCCGAGCCAATCGGCATGGTGGGCGTTAAAATCGCCAAGTATCACGATTTCAGCGGTAGGAACCCTTTCGAGCAGGGAATCTGTAGCCATTTGGATGTGCTCAATGAGTCGGTCAGTTTCGGTATTTCCGCTATGGGACCTATACAGGCATGCGTAGAATCGCGGATGGTCATCGCAGTCTACGCGCAGCCAGAGGTTAGATAGGTCCCTTCCTTCAAGCGTCCCGAGGCGACGAGAACAGATATCCTCTCTGACGTACACGCAAACTCCAGCCCGCGGCACAAATGAATGTTCCAATTTGTACCCCGGGTAGGATAGGTGGGAAGTATCAGCCGGGGAGGATATCTGAGTCTCGGTAAGAAAGAGCAAGGCCGGCTTCGCAGTCTCTAGATGATAGTGGACAGCGTTGATGTTAGAATTAAGCCCCTAACATTTGTGAAGTCCACGGCGAGTGTGGACGGGGGTGCCTTTGTATAATTGCTCCGTTTGCCCCGAGGACGATTACTATTTTTGTAGAGCGCAGAATTGCCCCCCCCAGAATACGAAGGGCAGCCTGTGCGTCCACCACCGGGTGCTGAGTGTCCCGGTGGTGGACGCCCAGAGGGGGATTCTCCACCGCGAGCGCGTGTGGTACCCCCTGGGGTAGATTCTGTTTTTCTGCACCTTCATATTTCTTGTGTGTGTGGGGGGGATGGGCTCCGGGAATCTCTCTCACCGCACGAAACGCGAGTACAAGAAGGCGAACCTTTTGCATCACTTCACGCCGGTTTTCTGAGAGACAGTGGTACTGCCCCGGTCGTGCCTGCCCATTTGGCTGAAGCCCGAAGGCAACAGCATGGCACTCCCACTAGGAAGGGGTTGACTGATTGCGCTGATGAAATAACCTCTGTCACAGGTTATTTCACCAGTGGGCGATGGGGTCGTCACGTCCCGACGCCTAAAAAAATTCTAACATAACATTTCTTACATATGTCATAACTGTAATTTAATTTACACAATTGTCCCATATTTTAAATTATACAATTTTCGATATTTAAAGTTATATATTTTATCATAATTTAATTCGAAGTTGATCTGTTTATGTTCTACCTGAGTTCATTTAATATTATTAAGTAAATGTCACGGAGTAGGAATTACTGTTTAGTAGTTAACATTAGTAAAAATATTACGAATTTTGTGGAAATACATATATATATTTCCGTTTCTTACCAACGGGCCCGCGCGGTGGAGCACTAAATTCTCCCCTCGCGACGGCGGCCTTAACCAGTTGACACAGTTCCACCATATTCCCCCCGTACACCGCTAGTGAGTCATCCCCTTGAGATTCTAGTTCACGGAGTTGTTGCTTCAGTTGAACTACACATGAAATCAAAGAAGGCAGGTCGTTTAGGCTCAAGGCAAATGCCGCAAGCATGATGCGACGTTCCACGCGAAAAACGGTACATGACTCAAAACGTATTGAATTTGACTTTGAATTTTGATTCTAAGGAAGCTTTATGGCCATTTTGTTGTATATTTTTTCAATTTCTTATGAATTTAGGCAACTTGTTTTTTTTAAATATAAATGGACACTTAAATCATAATTAATACTAATTTTAAAAATTTATTCGAAATATAATCATATTACGTTATATCCACAGTTAAACAGCTTTAAGATAGTTACCATGGTTACTAAGTTTTTACATCTAATAAGTATTCCCACAGTATCCTTACCAAGTCGACTCCTCTGCGCCCTTACACGTTCATCCGCTCGGTCGGCTTTGGGCTGCGCATGCGCTGCACTGCTCCTTGACTGCCCAGTATCGTTCTTCTGGGTCTCATAACGCGCTCGCGCCGCCGTTTCTGCAGATTGACACTTCTCTGCCCTTGCCTCTAGTTCTATGCGTTGGGAGGCACAACTGCCGGATCTGTGGAGATCCAGCCATAATTTAATTTTTTTTATTTCAATCCTTATCTTTTTGTTTTTGAATTTTAAGCTTAAGAAGTTTTAAAAGTTAATATAAGTACAAACCCTTTTTCAAATTGCTTTATTATTATTATTATATATATACTCTTCATTGTTAATTTAGAAGTTCATTAATGATAATGGAAGTTGCCATTTTAATGGACATCTTTCGACAGTTCACAATCTCGCGAGATAGATTACAATCTAACGGTGCTTACAATTTTACGGTGACATATACATTGCATAATATTAACAGAATCAAAAATCTCTATACATTTTAAGGAGTGATATAAAAAAACAGCTTACTCTATATTGTGTATCTCCCGCTCGAGGTCATCGAACTTTCTTTTTTCACGAGCTAACAGATCATTAAGTTTATGTCCTGTATGTTGAGCACTCCGTTGTGAGCTCTGTTCTGTACGAAAGTTATTCTCCAACTCCTGTAACTCTTGTTCAAGAGTTAATTTCTTCTGAGTACACTCTTCTAGAGTTTGTTTTAATGAACTGAAATTAAATAAGTATAACAGTAATATTATACATACAGGCATGTAGGTAAAAATATATATTTTTTATATCTAAAGAAATTAAACCATGAATAAAAGTTTAAGGGCCTGTTCTATATCATAAACAGTACCATAAAACTAAGCACAAAAATATTTTGTACAACATATGGTTAAGTTTAACTTAGAAACTTAATTTATTAAATATTATGTTTTAAATCAGCAGTTGTAGTCAGTGAGAGATGGCTGGTGTTTAGATTTAAATAAACTTACTCAATTGCAGAGGTATTTGTTCCATAACTTTGCTCCACACTTTTGAGGTCATCCATCAATTGCTGCACCTGAAGTCTTTGCTTTTCACAATGTGTGTGTATATTGTTCATCTCGTGTTCAGATTCTGCTATCTCACTCCAGTAGTACTCATCTTGTAGAGCCTTCTTCTTAGCTTCAATCTCATCCCGGAACTGCATTTGATCATGTATGTTTTTCCACTTCAGATACTCCTTTTTAAGCTCTTGTACCGCCTGGGATCAATAACTTTTCAGGTGATTATTGAGTATTGAAATTATAATAAGGTATATAATAAAACAAATATAATGCAGAGGAAAGAATATAGTCTATAATATAATGTTAAGTAAATCTAGCATGTACAGCCTGAAATTTTATGCTCTGTGTACCAATATGGTGTACTAAAAATCTTGTATCTAATCAATATAAACTCATCTATGACCTTATGTCCGACTTGTAAAAATTAAATGGATGTCATATTGACTTACCACTATTAAACTGAATGAATAAAGGATGAATCTTGATTAAAAATAGTAAGCCCCCTAGTATACAGAAAACTGGAGTTACAGATAGAAGAGAAGAATAAAAAATAGAGATAATAATAATATATTCCTACCTAAATTCAGTAAAAGTTACCTCATTTTTTCTATTCCAAATACCAACAGCTTTGGTACAGTTCTCAAGGGCATGTTTATAATTTTTTTCAGTCTGTTCTAAGTTTGTAGCTTGTCTAAATAACTCATATTTTTTCTTAGCATCACAGGTGTGAAATGTGCGAACTGTATCCTGATTTAACACAGAAATTGGATTGTCCACTTGTATGTCATATGCTAAGATAATTGTTTTTACTTCGTCAAATTTTGTTGAAATCACCTCCCCTAAAAAGTACTCAATTAAACCACATAATAAATAGATCCTTAAAATATAGACTTCACATAATATCCACATTTATATACCTACATATATTTTAGTATAAATATTTAAATCTTTAACAAACATTGAAATAATAAAAGAATCTCAGATCTTAGTAAATAAATCTCATATATACCTGAAGCCGATTTCACTTTATAACTGGACCCGCCAGAAGCATTAAGTGTTCTCACAATTGTAATGAAATCTCCATAAATATCATGTTTAAAAGCTCTTGGGCTACTATTCCTGAGTTTTATTTCTACTGTTGCCGAGTTTGTCCCTTTCTTGATAAATGCTGAAATAAAAATAAAAAAACTAAGAACCTCAAGAAACTGAAATGTAACACAATGTAAATTATTAAATATGTATTGGCTAAAGTAATCCAAGGTATAATTGTAAAATAATAAATAGTATATGAAAGACAATCTTGATATTCTTTTGATCTCTAGAAATAGTTAAATTAAATATTTTCACGATGCGATGAGTACTTACAATGAAGATTGCTTCCTCTGTCTGTGGCAGAAGCTCTAGCTCCCAAACCGACCACCAAAGCCGTTAATATTGCACTTTTTCCACTCCCATTACGTCCAACGATAAAGTTTACGTTACGGTTAAATTTAATTTCTAAATTATCATGGCAGAAAAAATTTCGAACATGAATACTGTGAATTGATCCATCAATTTCTTCTTCGACATTTTCAGTTTCCATAATTATCACAAATTATTACTAAGCACAGTTAACAATAATAATCATTAAAATAATAAACAAATTGCAGCTGGCACTCTAACTCTGCACCCTATAATAGATATTTATTAATCTGATATAATATAATATAACGTTTTTAAAGTACCGTGCGGTCAACTTTGAACTTTCATTGCTCGGGGTTTTTTCCCACAAACGTCAATTTAAATTCTAAAATCGTATCAATGGAGAAGAAAACTGCCAAACTTCGCCCCTAGTAGCGCTGGTATCGCTTGACCCCTTTGAGTATTAATTCTGGCTTAATACTCAAAGCTTGACCCATAACCTAAGGGTGAGATCTATAGTGCGCACTTAGACTTTGCTCTGACTTAACTATCGAGCTAAGACACAGTCGGTATTTATAGAGCAAACTACGAATCTCTCCCTAGTGTTGGCTTAGCTTAATCTCAAGTCCACGAAATCGACGACTTACCAAAAACTTTGACTATAAGCCTAACAAAAATAATGGCCCAAAATTTGCTTTACCATCATATCTTTTACTGGACTTTTTATTTTTGTCGGTTTTTAATGAACGGTGTTGCCATTTTGTATCGGAGTTCCATAGACTTTGGGAAAAATAGAATTTGAATTGAAAGAAATTATAAATGATCTTGATAAATACCTATGAAATGCATGAATTAAAATAATTACACATTATTATGGTATTTATTGTTGTTTATTTATATTATTTATGTAATTGTTCAAACCCCATTTTTGAGAAATCTTAAAAATAACTGGTGTGATTTTGTATGTCACCTGGCAGCCCTGGCATATTATAGTGAAAGTGACAACGAAATTCAAACTGTAACCTAACCGATGTCTCTCGCTTCACATCTGTTATTTTCGTTTCCCTGAATCTTCTACCATTTATTACCTGACTACCCTAAAAAATTTGAGATAGGAGTGGAACATATGAAATTAAAAAATCTGTTAGAAATAGAATTTCTTCAACAAAAATATAAATTAGTATTAGAAATATGTATTACACTTAAAAAAAGAATCAGAAAATAAATGATTAAAATGAAACAAGTTTTGTTTTGATATTCTTTATTACCAAACAAATTACCTAGTTAAATTGTGCAATCACAGATTGCCGGAATGCTAGACCTGTAGGAGATCTTTCATTGTTTCTGTGTTACTCAACTTCTGCTGTCAGCAAGATCACCATCATCATAAGCATCGCCTCTCTGTATACCTATATTATGCAATACAGCACAAGCTATAATTATATATAACTAGTATTTGTCAATTTAGACTGTAGTCCTAGCTGTAAACATGGAAATTTCCTTTTTCACACTCCGAAAAACCTTTAAAAAATATGCCTAGTTCTTATTTGAGAATAATTATAAATATTGTCAGCTCTTGTCATTGGATTTAAAAGTGTTGTTAACATGAAGTTAAGTGCTGGATAACCGTTGTCACCTACTAAAACAGGCATTTTCTAAATATCCTGCTGTCGTGTGAACTGCCAGGCCACCTAGTCACTATAGCAAATATTTCCATATCAGGCCCTATTATTGCTTGCACATTTACAGAAAAATACCCTTTTTTATTTCTGTATGCTTCAGAGTGAGCGATACCTTTGGGTCTATTAATTTTTATATGGGTGCAGTCAATAGCTCCGATTATGCTGTTTAGGCCATGGGGAGTATTAGATCTTCCTAATTCTTCAAACTTCGTTTTGGCTGTGTTCATATTTCTTGGAAAATTTACAAATCTAGGAAGTAATTTACTCAACTCTGCAGAGACTTTATTTATAATTAAACAGACTGTAGATTGGCTTATGCTGTTCAGATCACCACACACCATCTGTAATGTCAATAAAGTATTATTAGTCACATATATGTTATGTTTGAAAGTCAGAAGACAAAAGTCTTCAACATATGTACTATTTAAAATCATTTGAGAAGAGGTATAATATATCAAATTGAAAAACCATACATATTTATGAACACAATATTACCTGAAAACATCCAGTTGCATTTTTATGCCTTAATGCAATAAGTATTTGCAATTGCGGTAGGTTTGGCGATCCTCTGTTGTTATAAGGTTGCAAGTTTGTAATGATCAGCGTCAGGATCACATTTAATACCGTGTGTTTCAAAATACGGTTCCTTCTTTTGAATTCATTCTCACCGTACAGGATGGAAGGATTTTGGTTTTATTAGTTCCGAACATATACAACACTTTAGGCATTCGTGGATTCATATCGGCTGCAGTTCCTACCCTTTCAATGTTTTCTATTGAAGATAGAACTCTCTCTCTCCATCATGTCACTTTCGATATTGATATTTCCAAGCGGTCCATGTAACAAAGCCAAATCACAAAACGAAAGAAAGATCAATTTAATAAATTAAAGTGGTTTAAAATTTTCAATTGTTGATAGTTGATACAAGTGCTCTGTTGCTGTTGTCAAAACATTGCAATCCGTTCTACGTAATAAAATTATTGTCATCTTTAAATAATTAATACATTTTCTAAAGGTTACTCGTGAATTTCTAGTTATTGCAATAATAAAATAAATGAATACATAAATAACAATAAATTGAAGATATATGTGTACCGTTTTAGATTTTTAAATATTTGTTATTGTTAACTTTTTTAAAGGATAATAAACAAAGTATTGCATGAAATGAAACATCAATTTGTATTTTGACATTTTCTGTCTTAGCTTGGGCTTAGCTTAATCTCACCGTTAAAATGTCTATAAATACGAAATCATAGTTTAACCTTAGTGTACACTAAGCAAAGTTTTTCGTAAGGTAAGTCTGAGCAAAGTCCAAGTGCGCACTATAGATCTCACCCTTAGAGTATTAAGCCAGAAAGGAGACGCCATCACTCGAACGATGCTAATTATTTTTTCTGCCAAAACATCGGCGGGGGACGAGGCACTCACACAGACAAAATTTTACTACAGAAACAAATTGCACAATGTTTGTACACACGCACACAAACCTAATTTGCTTACACAAGAGTAACCGCAACGCACACATTTAAAGAAATCGTATCTTTACACGTTACATGTACTGCTGTACAACAGGGGGTTTCTAAACACATTGTCAATCAAAGTATTTATTTATATGAAAACATCATGTAACTGTATAATCATTTGACATTAAAAAAAATATTTTTATTGCTACTACTTTTTTAAATAGCGTAATTGAAATCCCATGATGATTTTGAATTTAAAAATTTGAAACGACATAAGAAAACACAATTTTATTTTATACTAGGTACTAGTTTCATGTATGAAATAATAAGAACACTATTATTACTTACAAAATAGCGGATTTTGATAAGTTTTATTTAAATCTGCAAATCCAGCAAAACTTTTTATTGATTTTTTGAAGTGAATGAGTTTTGTGAATATATGACGGATACATTTTTTTGGATCCTTTTTCTTAGAAAGGTAAGTGATTCTCGTGTTTACATATTTTTCCATAACAACCTTTGCCAGTTCTATGTTATGCGTCACATAATCGTTGTCAAAATAATGTTCCTCAATAGAATGAAAGAGTGTTTTCCCTACAAGTTTTTTTAAAGTTTGAATAACAATTCGTTTAGTGTTGTATTTAGGATCAACTTTTTTATCCGACGTAAGTGTGGCTCTAATCTCGAATTCACAAAAGCGACATAAGGATATTACCTCTTCTGAGGAATACATTAAGCCACCTCTACTTTTTTGATAAATCAAGCTTTCTTAACACTGCACGCCTAAAAGAGCCTTGACGCAGATACTGCATTTGATTTTTTTAATGATAGATAAAACCACGTAGCCCGCTATGTATTTCACTACTTCCTCGCCGAAAGGAGATAAGTATGTGTAGCTATCTATATCTGTAAGTATCTGTTCCTCTGTGATGGAAAATTGTTTATCTGCCTCTAAATTAATACAGAATGACAAAGATGTGTCGTTGATTTTTTTTATCCCTGAAGAACAATCTAAAATTGATATTTTTTCTAAAGGAATACAATTTGTACCTCGTTCATTTCGGTTTAGCTCTGTGTGTACCAATAGTTTCTTATATAATATTGCTTCGAGTTGTCGCGCTGTGGGATTATCATTATACCCGCCATGGCTACGAACATTGGAAAAAAAAATTTCTATATGATCTTGGCTGATCTTATGTAAGGGCAGATACGTAAGTATTGTGCCTTGGTCTAACACTAAACTTTTGAACAACTTTTTGCACTTTCAATGCACACGCAAAAACCTAAAAAACCTGTGTGTCTTGGAGATTTTAATATATTTACTTTTTTAATGTGTTTCCCCTAGGAATAACCACAGATAAGTTAGTTATGACAGCTTTTGCTTCATCTAATCGGTCAAATGCCTTTTGATAGTTTTTTGAGTTTAATGCCTGTTTGTACGCATTGGACCAAGTTTTTGAATCGAGGACATCAAATATATCGTTCATTAAAATTAAAAATTCAGCGGTTGGAGTTACTTCTTTGAAAGAAGGCATCTTCATAATGTCAGCACAAAAAATCAATGCGTCAGCTACGCTCTGACTGAAAAGTTGGGCAGCCAATGAGACATTCATTATTTTTGACTTAAAATAAATATGGTTCGCTTTTAATTTGTTGGCTAAATAAAACATTTCTTCCTCTTGTAGTTGGTGCAACTTTGTGATATATGACCATTCTATTTTTTTTTCATGGCCAGATCGATAAGTTAAAAAATATTCGTAAAACTCAAACGCATTTCTAACCAGTTTCAACATATGACACGGATCTAGAAAAAAGAAAATCTCTTGTCCAGTATAAGGATCTAATATTTTAGTCTGTAAATTTAGTGGATCAAGACAGCAGCCCAATTCTTCAGCCATGGCAAGGTTACATTTTGTGCCGTCACATGTCCACGCCTTAATTTCAACACCAGTTTCATGAACGAGCTGGAACGCTATTGTACTGCACACGGATAGTGTAGAATTGCAGTCGACTTGAAGCGCGCGCGTCCTGTGCTTAGTTTGAACCCCTGTTTCTGTGTTTGAACCGGTTTTTACTGGTGTTTGATACTCAGTCTGAAAGGCGATGCGTCCCACTCCAATAACATGTCTCTATCAATCTTAAACACGGTTACAAAATTAGTTGCGCTTCAATAACAAATCGCGCCATACTTTGTTAACGCGACAACAAGTTTGTAATACTAAATCAGTGTTTCAATCTTGTACTGTCATACTTATATGACGAACGCGTTATTGAGCTGCAAATTAATTTTGTTATTGTGTTTAAGTTTGAAGGAGATAAGGTATAATGCTTTTGGCGATCACTTACACAAATGTAAAGCGGACTATAGTATAATAAATGTGAAAGTATGATTTTTTATTTGTGTTTGTTTCTCTTTCACGCTTAACGGCTTGACCGATTTCGATGAAATTTGGGGGGTGTAGGGAACAAGCACTACTAACACAGACTATGATTTATCCCGGAAATGTGTAAGGGATAGTCAACAAATTGTTACAATCCAAAATCCGCCCAGACGAATTCGCAAATAGAAGGTTGGTTTAAAATAACAATCATAAAGATCTATTTGCTTCGTATGTTGACAGAATAAATTTCTGAAAACCGTTATATTTTAAGGTATACATTGAAGTAAAGAATAGGTATACATTGGTGTTGGAAAAGCAATTAATCGTTTTTTAGTTACTCCAGTGGATGTTCAAAACTATATGGAATACATAATACGTTATTACAGATCCCTACATGTTTGCATCGAAACTAGATATAACTTACATTTGGTAATTTCAAAGTAGGTGTTGCTGATTCCTTTAATTTTCTTTTGTTGTTAGCCAGCAACAAGAAACATGACGTATCAAAATGATCGGAGCAAACTTTACTTGTACGTTTGGGTAGCCATGTTCTGTGATTTTCACAAGCTTTTATCCATTGTTGTCGACGGATAGGGTCTTTTGGAAATCTATACTAAAACTGTTTTATTTCAAATTAAAAAAATGTATCCATAATTACATTATATTGTTCATTCGTTCAATAATTTATCGATAAAAAAATAGTATGTGTCCCCTCTCTACGTAAATGACGTAAACTGGCGTTGGTGTGGCTAACTACCAACTTAGGAAAATAACCATTATTAGGATAAATTCATGAGATAAATTTTTATAATTTTTCACGTCCTTTCTTCATTAATTAAAGACATTAGTATAATAAGAAAATTTGAAGTGTCGGGTAAACCTTCAAAGTACTTGTGAGCGAATCCACGAACAGGACAACTAATCAATAGTAAAGCATATTTACTTAAGTCATTGAACAATATGATCGCTATGTAAGTACCATCTGTTAGTAAAAAAATTATGCAAATAAAAAAATTAAGCCACAAAAAACGTCGTAGTGCGGAACTTTGCAATAAACTGGCAACATTGACTCGGCATTACTCGGCAATGAATATTTATTTGATTTTCACGTATTCTTATAATATACGATAATATTACTTAAGAAAATACTTACAGATGAAATGTCACGTTGTCTTTTTGTACACTCGATGTGTCAGACCTTTTTTACAGCCGAATACACTGCATCCAGTCATTTTTGTCGGAGCTCTTTACACTAACAAGCGTCATACCGGAATGGCGCGGAAGGGTCGAGAAACAGTTTTATATAACGCGTATGTCCAGCGGGTTCGTACTTTGACAGAGGGGACGCGCGTAAAGGCGACTCCTTTCTGGCTTAATACTCAAAGCCCATAACAAATATAAACAAACGTCAAATCCCTTTTTTTTTTAATATTATGGCAATAGTTTTCAACCCGTGCGCGATAAGTTGGGACCTGAGCGCGGTGACGTCACAGTGGCGTGTTTGTACCGTCCGCAAAAAAGCGAACACATCGAGCAGCCGCCGCGGCTTCGTCCTTGTTTTTTTTTAACCTAATTTACTATGTTACTCAGGCATGATGCTGCTTTTTATCTTATCTTTATTTTTTTTACACTATTTGAATACAATAGAATACTATTTAATTATGTATCACAGAAAGTGAAGGAAGGTAACGTTTTGTAATGAATAAAAATACAATGTTTAAGTTTATACATTTATTTTAATTTAAAAAAAAATTAACACCTGACACAAAGCAAGCAAACACGTGTTTCCATGAGTCATAAATTTATTATTGTATACTCCTAAAATTTATTATTGTATACTCCTAAACTCCTAAAACTTGCGATGCGAACGGTACAATACGGGCGCCATCGGGGAAGTGCAGGGGAAGCGGGCGGGAAGCCGCATTCCTAGGAGGTCCCAACTTATCGCGCACGTGTAATAACTTTATGCTAGTTTCAAGACTCAAGTAAAAGGTTGGGAAACTACCTACCCTACTTTATTATTATAAAACAAGGTAAAACCTTTTTTTCTCCAAAAATACCTCGCTGTGCAGCAATCGGTTGTAATAATAATGGCAATCACAGTTTTCCTAAGGGTTTACGCATTAGACTCTGGGAAAAACCTCTGAAAATACGTAATTTCAAAGCTATAAACTCTTCGAGGTTATGTTCGGGACATTTTTGAATCCGATTATGAAGGCGTAGGCTCCTCTACAGGTTTGCTTAAACTAATTTTAAATGATTATGTATATGATATAGGTACTAAGGTATGTAATAAGCACTAATATTATGCATTCATTTTAGGTTTACCTCAAGTTCATAGATATTTGAAACTTAAGCCTGCACTTAACAGTTGGGATTCAACTGTTTTCCCACCCTTGGAAGAAACCCACTACCGCAGCAAGTATCGTTATAATATAAATATAGGGGGCAGCCAAATCATTAACATCAGTGTAATGGATCAATTTCTTTTGATATTAGTTAAATTACGAAGAAATAAACCTGATTTTGAGATGGCAAATTTTTTTGGAACTAGTACTACTGCTGTTGGGAATACATACATTTGTTACATGGGTAAATTTTGTTTATGAATTATGAAAAAAAAATACATATTTGACCTAATCGCTCACTGGTTGATTATTATATGCCAGATTTATGTAAGCAATTACATCATAAGTGTACGATTTACAACCGTACAGGTATTTGCAATGTAAATGACACCATGCAATATGATTTGCTTGTGTGTTCATTTTCATTATATTATCTTATTATATTCACTTAAGTTAGTTCGCATTTAGACGTACCGGGCGCGACTCTTAATTTCATCTCACCCCACTAGTTTAGTCCATTGCTCATAAAATAAATAATTATCCCTTTAAATATCTTAATAATTTACCCCAACCCCGAACAATAAGAGTGATAATATATGGTACAGAAATACCCATATCAAAACCAAAAAACCCTACCGCGCGACAAGCAACATTTAGTAGCTACAAACATCATAACACTATAAAATTATTGGTGGGTGCTACACCTGGTGGCGTTCGTTCAGTTTGTCTTGTATCATTTTGTTCAGATGGATATGCAGGATCTACCAGTGACCCTTTCAGCTGTTAGTGATGAAAAAGATGCAATAATGGCTAACCGTGGATTCAATTGTGTTATGCTATGTAATTTTAAAGAAGGAATTGTAAAATAAAAGTCCAAAGTAATCAGTGGGTTTTATTGTTTCTAAGTAATTCTTATAAATATATTTATTAAGTAGGGCCTTTTTAAAATATTCCACATAAAATTTGTTCAATACTATTAACATATGATTGATAACATTCTTCATCCCTATCATCATAAAAAAATTTCAATGAATTTTGTTAAATATCCAATGGGATTACTTCGTGACAAGATCTGCCTTTCTTCCTTTTAAAGAACCGTCTCGGGTCTTCAACTCTATTTTTAATTATGGAACAGTCCATGTCGAATACATTATTCAGTAGTTTTCACTTGTAAACACCTTATATGATTTACTAAATCGTACCTAAGATTTACGTAAAAATTTCTGAAAACTGACAGCGTATTGTTATGGGTCAAGCGATGATAGCGACATCTGCCTAGCGGTCTTATTAAGTGGCAGCTAGGTGAGGGGTACCGGGTTCGATTCCCGGTTCGAGGGCAAGTTTTAATTTAATTTAAATTTGTTCTCGGCCTTTGGGAGGGTTGTGCCGGTACCGGGCGAGTGCCTAAACCGTACATGGAGGACACGGTCGAATTTCTAAAGACAAAAGCACGAATTATACAAAATCCTATACTTGACGCTGGCTAATGCACAAATCGTGCCAGAGCCATAAAAAAAAAAAGAAAAATTCTCGATATTATTGTAGTTATTTGGTGCCTTTTGGATTGTCGAATCTCATTTTTGGCATATAAATGTATTATCTCTTTAAAATCACGATGTAGACTTTTGAAAAAAAGCGCGGGAAACGTTGGTCGTGGCGGGAGTGTTTTTTCATGTGAAATTTTTAAATTTAATTTAACTTGTATAAAAGATCAGTTTGTATATATTTTTATGTAGTAGTTTAATTTAATAGTTCCGGGGGCTCGTCCATATATATCGTATAGGCAGAAACAGAATTTCCCTATCATTTTCTGACCACAAATGTGCAAACGAATTTATTAATAACCCTTGTCTGGCAAGAAATAATTACAAAGCTTTTATTCCCTCATTTAATGTGACCCGAATGGGCCTGGTGCGAGGCGTTCCCGCGGAATGGTCTCCCGAAGAGATATTAGACAACATCTCTCTGCCTGTAGGCAGCGGAGGAATTATAAAAATTAGACGACTAAATTATAAAGTACGTAACAGCAGCCCTCCTGAGTGGAAGCCATCACAGACTATTGTAATAACTTTCGATGGTCAAACCCTTCCTAAACATGTATTTGTCTGCTACAATGCTCTGCCCGTAGAACTTTACGCATACCCCACTATTCAGTGCTATTCTTGTTGCCGATTTGGTCATACTAAGTCTAATTGTAACTCTCGGCCCCGCTGTTACAAGTGTGGCCAAGGCCATACTGGGGACACATGCAACATACAAGATGATGCCGCGTCTTGCTGTCTATGTTCTGGTCTACACTTTGCTACAAACAGAAAGTGTCCAGAATATGAACGGCAGACTAAAATTAAATTGTATATGGTTCAGAGATGTGTATCTTACGCAGAAGCAAATAAAGTGTATGATCCAGTTTCAAAATCTTTTGCTGATATAGTTAAGTTTTCAAACATCCAGAATACTCCTAATTCTCCTGTCCCACATGTATCGCCTTCCTCTCCCTCGATTCCGTCGTAAAGTAGATCTTATAAGAAAACAATATTTGCTAAACCAACATCCCCCAAACTAAAACGACTGGGGTATAACAAAACAGAACACTTCAATTTGATAAAGGACTACGACGCTCCAGCTCCTTCTAACGGGGTCGCTTTAATAAACAGTAACGTTAACAATAATGACATAATCTCTGGTATAATCCAACTTTTGACTGAAATGATATCCAATTCTAACTCTGACAACAACGTAACCGAACAACGCCGCCAAACGATTGCTTCCTTAACTCAATTAAAATCCTCTTATGCGTCACGAACGCGAACAAATAATCCAGTGGAATTGCAGAAGCGCTATCTGCAATAAAAATGATTTAATCCATTTGCATAATAAATTTGAACCATTTGTCTCAACTCTGTCGGAAACATGGCTTCGACCGGAATTGACTTTTCGAATTCCAGGTTATGTTATTCTCCGACAGGACAGACCTGTCACCTGACGGCTATGGCGGTATTGCCATAGTCATTAAAAATAATCTCCCCTATTCCCTATTTCCACTTCCCTCATTCGGAGATGACTTATCAGTCATTGCTGCTATTGTAAATAAAATTTGTATAGTGTCTATTTATTTTTCTCGTCCTAATGTAAATATTTTTTCTCATCTTAATCAACTGTTCTCCATCCTTCCAAGGCCATTCTTAGTCCTAGGTGATTTTAATTGCCAACATCAATCCTGGGGAAGCACTTCTTCCAACTATTATGGAGATCAATTATTAGATATTATAGATTCTCATTGTATCTGTATTTTAAACACTGGGCTACCAACCCGTGTTACTGGTCCATGTGAAGGTGCAAGTGCGCCTGATCTATCTTTATGTTCACCTGATTTAGCTTCAACTTTAGACTGGCACCCTCTTGCATCTTCGTATGGTAGTGACCACTTTCCACTTGTAATTACTTTTCCTTCACACAAACCTACCAAAACCACTCGCTCTCCTCGTTTTAAATACAGATTAAACAACGCTGATTGGGAATTATTCAACCAACGAGTAGAGCAGAAAACTAGTACTTATTCTCAAGAAGGTGATCAGATCTCTGCCGAAATTCTTTCTCAGGTTTTGATTGAAGCTGCCGATGAATCTTTTTTGCACTAAAACTAAGTTCCGATCGCAAATTCCTTCGCCTCCCTGGTGGGATCATGAATGTACAGCTGCAATAAAAACAAGAAAACAGGCTGAAAAAAATTACTGTGAGGAGATGTCAGAAGAAAATTTCGAGTTATATTTAGAATCTGCCCGTAGTGCTAAAAAATTGTTTAAGAAAAAGAGATATGATGGTTGGCAATCATTTTGTGCCTCCATTAGCCCAGACGTCAGCCCGTCAGAGGTCTGGCGTAATATTCGTAGATTTAGATCTGCATATAATAATTCTCCCTCTTCTAAATTACCGCTAACCCTAGCTGATCAGTTCATGGATCATCTTGCACCCCCTTCTGTACCGGAACAGGGATTTCCTCTATTATCTATTCCTGCTTGCATTTCCGATGACCAAACTGGATTAAACGCTCCTTTCTCTTTGATCGAACTTAAAGGTGTACTCAATAACGTAAAAGACTCTACTCCAGGAGAAGATGGGATTCCATATTCTTTTTTGAAAAACCTTTCGGACCGTGTGCTGATGCTGTACTTAAATATTATAAATTCTATTATGATTTCTGGGTGCATTCCCAAGTCTTGGATCACTCAATCTATTATCCCTATTTTAAAAGACAATAAACCAGCCGATGATCCTTCTTCTTACAGACCTATTGTCCTTTCTTCTGTTTTAATGAAAACACCTAGTTAAAATCCGTTTAGAATGGTTTTTAGAGAGTAAAAATCTATTAGCAACGTCACAATTCGGTTTTAGGAAAAGTAGAAGCACAATGGATAGCTTAGGTATATTCACTACGGACATAAGACTAGTCGAACAACGAGTCGATAGTAGCTACTTTCTTAGATATAAGCTCAGCTTATGACAATGTTCTTATATCGGTTCTTAGGGGAAAATTGCTTTGCTTAGATGTACCACCGATTCTGTCAAACTTTATTATCAATATGCTCAGTGAAAGATACATTAATTTATTTATCGAAGATGTCAAACTATCCCGGACTGTGTGGAAAGGATTACCACAGGGTTCTGTGCTCAGTCCTTTGCTCTATAACATCTACACATATGATTTATGGTGCGTTCCACGACGCTCTCACGACGATCAAAATGCTCCTTTAGCCATTCCACATACCGACCGCGGTCGTTGTGGTCACGGCGAAAACGTCACTCATGACGTCATGACTAATGCTCACGCAACGCTCACAACGACCCATCTAAAGAGGTGGGTCGTTGTGAACGTTGAGAATATTTGGCGCAATTTTTGAAATTTTTTTTGAAATATGACAAATAATAATATTATTATATTCAAAGCTTAAAGATGGCGACAAGAAAAATCACATTATTTGATTCAGAAAGAGAAATTGTTGTAGATGCTATCGAAAAATTACATTTTCATAGTCAATAATACGAGGCCTAAGTTGTCGGTTTTCACGATTATAATTTTTTATAATTGCATCCCATTCTTCATCTGAGCTAGATGAACTAGTTTCTGGAGCTTAATTGCGATGCATAAGCAAATATCCAACTGCCGTCAAAGCCATTTCGATTATATTTTAACTTAAGTTGTTTGATAACTTTACCAAAATTATTTATAAAATATTCAATTATTCTTCACTTTTAACATAAATAAATTTAAGTCACAAATATCAAAACTTATTGTTTATGATTACCTAACCTCCTTAAAATTCTACTATTTTCAAACTTGACATTTGTAATATTTACATGAACGCCCGAAACGCTCCATAATCCATTCCACTTGAGTTAACGACAGTAACATTCACAATCAAGTGGAATGGGGAAATCAGCGGTCGTGAGCGTGAGCGTTGTGAACGCTTAGTGGAACGCACCATTAGAAACATCATCGCAGGCATCAGCAAACGTACTACAATATGCAGACGATCTTCTTATATACAAATCGGGAAAATCGATTGAAAATAATTGCCAAGCTCTAACATCTTCCCTTTCATTTTTAAAATCATGGCTAAATTCGAATGGTTTAGACTTATCTGTATCCAAGAGTAGGGTTGTGTTGTTTTCCAGTTTTCGTTGGCCTCCCCCGGTCCATGTAAAGTTCAATAGTGTTTTGATTCCCTCGACTAATGACGTCAAATTCTTAGGAGTAGTTCTAGATTCCAAGCTTACCGGTGTCCCCCATTGTGAATATGTAACTGCAAGATGTGAACGTAATTTGAATATTCTTAGATGCTTATCGGGCATCTGGTGGGGAGCGCATTCACACATTCCTTAAAACTGATTTACAACGCCATAATCAGAAGTGTAATGGATTACGGTACTTTTCTGTTGGAACCAGGAAATATTTCTGGTTTTAAAAAAATGGATAGTATTCAGGCTAAAGCAATGAGAATAGTCCTAGGAGCTATGAAGTCAAGTCCAATCAACTGTATGAGAGTCGAGTGTGTAGAGCCTCCATTAAGCTTACGACGGCAATTTCTGTCTGATAAATTCCTATTCCGTTGTATCCAATTCAGTAACCATATCCTAACACCTAAACTGACTTACCTGGCATCTTTAATCCCCAACTGTAGTTATTGGAAAAACAAACGCCCACCATGTTTGGTTGAAAGTTACAGAAGATTTACTTGTTTTGAGGCTCCTACTCACCAAGCGACTTCTAATCCATTGTTCAAATATAGTTATGATTCCCTTGTAATCTCTCCTGATATACATACTAGCATAGGTCTTGTGAAAATTTAGCAAAACCAAAAGTTAACATTTAACTATATTGTTGACACCAAGTGGCCACAATGGCATCGAATATTTACAGATGCATCTAAGCGTTCCAAAGATGGCTGTGTAGGTGTTGGTGTACTGCACTCTAATTACAATATTGTTCAAAAAACTAAACTCCCTCCTGAATCCTCCGTGTTCACTGGCGAATGTATTGGCCTTGTTAAAGCCATAGAATACATCCTTCTACTAAAACTTCAAAGAACTGTAATTTTTACAGATTCACTGAGTTCTTTAAATGCCTTAGCCCGGTTCCCATTTGGATCACATTATCAATTCCCTGTCATTTCCGAAATTAGAAACCTGCTATTAAAATGTATAAAAGAAAACTATTCCGTATCGTTTGCATGGGTTCCTGGTCACTGTGGAATATCTGGAAACGAGAAAGCCGATCGTTTAGCCAATGAGGCGGTGGAGAGTGGAGATGTAGACATTTTTAGAAACTATGCGCATGATTTGATGTCTCTTTCAGGGATTTATCTCAGGAATTCCTGGACTGAATCCTGGGCTCAAGATAGTTCAAAAGGTCGCCATTATCGTAATATTCAACCTTCTATACCCAGTAAGCCCTGATTTTGGAAACTGAGATTCAGTAAAAAAGTTACAACAGTACTGTCTCGTATGCGACTGGGACACGTCTGCACCCCAGCTCATCTTACTAAGTTAAATATTAATGACAGCCCTACGTGCGATTGCGGATATGATGTAGGTGATTTAAATCACATCATATTTGTTTGTCCTCGACGCGACCGGTCGGCTCTTCTTGAAGGTCTCATTTCCCTTCAAATTCCTTTCCCTTCATCCATATCATGTTTACTTTCAACATTGGACCCACATGTATATAATCTTTTAGCAGCTTTTATCTTAAGTAATAATATAAAAATTTAGACAATATGAACGTAAATATATGTAAATATATTTTCTTACACTCCTTTTGTATGTAGATTTATAAGAATTGATCTTTTATTTTATAGATTAAATATTTTCTATTCCTAAATTCCTTTCCAGCCGATAATTTTATGTTTTTACCCGTTTCCCTGTTTTTGACCCTGGGCCACAATGCACAAACCGTGCGGGCCAATTTAAAAAAAAAAATCACGATGTGATTTGACATTTCCAATTTCTCATTACAATTACATTCAAGTTTCAAGTAATAAGTATCAAGTATCAACTATCACATTATCAATACTGTACTCTGAATGCCGACTTAATATTTTATAATAATACTTTATTTATATTAATTTATGTGATATTTAATTTATCATAGGTAGGTCAAACACACCTTTCGTTTGATACTTTTTAAACACAAAATGATAGACATTTAATTGCAGTTGTATCACTAGTATTCACAAAGACACAGGCACTGTATTGTAGATAATTGTTAGAGCGCGCGTTCGCCTCATAATGTCTGACAACGATGACGATTACATGTGTGAAGAGGAGGAGGACTATGGCTTGGTAAATATCCCATGAATTCTTGGAATACATAATAGAATATCATATTTTGCATTATGATATTCTAAACCAATATCGTTCTAGAAAACTTACCTATACTTCGAGCTTAGGAACCTCTGAATAATAAAGCTAACACTTTTGAGTTATGTTTGAGAAGAAGATATTTATACCTTAACTATTTTTAAGGAGTATTCTGAGGACAGTAACTCAGAACCAGATGTAGACCTTGAGAACCAATACTACAACAGTAAAGCTCTAAAAGAAGATGAACCAGCTGCGGCATTACTAAGTTTCCAAAAGGTTTTGGAGCTTGAAGGCGGGGAGAAGGGAGAATGGGGTTTTAAGGCTCTTAAGCAAATGATTAAAATAAATTTTAAATTGGTAAGTGATTTTTTTCTTAAGATCTCAATATTTTACTTAAATTCTATTTCAGTATACTTGTATTTTTATAGGGAAATTTCATGGAGATGATGACAAGATATAAACAACTTCTTACATATATTAAGAGTGCAGTTACAAGAAATCATTCTGAAAAATCAATTAATTCAATCCTTGATTACATCTCCACCTCTAGAAATGTAAGTATATTTACTACAATTATTGGATCAAAAATAAAGTAGAATAAATTTTCAACACTATAAGTATAGTATTCTTTTAAAATATGTATATTATTAAATCAACATAAGACAGACACAACATTGCGGTGCTGTTACCACTTTTGAAAATGCTTGTGTACCTTCTATATCCTAATTATTTATATTTACAAATTCATAATCACAATTGCAATATATTCTTTTGCTAAACTACAATAATTAAATACTCTATAGCTCTTATATATTTTATTTTCAAACTCAAGTATTTCTTACAGATGGAGCTTCTTCAAGACTTCTATGAAACTACTCTTGAAGCATTAAAGGATGCAAAAAATGATAGGCTTTGGTTTAAAACAAATACTAAGTTGGGAAAATTGTATTATGACAGAGGAGATTTTAATAAATTAGCTAAGATTCTTAAGCAACTACATCAGAGCTGTCAGGTATATTGTAGATTAATTACTTATTTCTCAATTCAAAATGACTCCAATCTAGATTTATAGTCCTAATATAATATCAGAAATTTACTTATCAGGAATATAAGTATTTCATGTGAATATGTATCTATTTTGTAATAGTATTAACACTTAAGGACTTTAAATTTTCAGACAGATGATGGTGAGGATGACCTTAAGAAAGGCACACAACTTTTAGAAATCTATGCTTTAGAAATACAAATGTACACAGCACAAAAGAATAATAAGAAATTAAAAGCGCTTTATGAACAATCACTGCATATCAAATCGGCCATACCACATCCACTCATCATGGGAGTTATAAGAGGTATGCAATTGTAGTTGGGTAGAACCTGACCTTTTAAAAAATTTACATACTTAAAAGTCTCTTAAATTTTACGGATGTACTGTATAATTTAAGAGACTTTTAATTTAAAAAAATCTGCAGAACAAGTTCATTTTGGATTGTTATAATCAGCATATGATGCATTTTGTAGAATGTGGTGGTAAAATGCATCTGCGTGAAGGAGAGTTTGAAAAAGCACATACAGACTTTTTTGAGGCGTTTAAGAATTATGATGAATCAGGAAGTCCACGTCGTACAACCTGTCTTAAGTATTTAGTACTGGCTAACATGTAAGTTAGCTCAATTACACTATTATACAATCTTTGCTGATTATTACAGTGTTATATCATATACATCACACATCATATATCTTTCTCATATAATTTATAAGCTGATCACGTAGCATATTTTTACAAATAGACAAATTTTCATTTATTATTTATAAGTTTTTAATATTATTTCTAAATAAGTCCAATTTACAAAAGTTTTTCTTTATCTTAGGCTTATGAAATCTGGCATTAATCCATTTGATTCTCAAGAAGCAAAACCATACAAAAATGATCCAGAAATACTCGCAATGACAAATTTAGTGATGGCATATCAGAATAATGACATAAATGAATTTGAGTCTATTCTCAAACATAATAGAAACAATATAATGGACGATCCCTTTATCCGAGAACACATTGAGGATCTCTTACGAAACATCAGAACTCAAGTTTTGATCAAGCTAATTGGTCCATACACTAGGATTCATATTCCTTTTATATCTAAAGAATTAAATATTGATGAGAAAGAGGTGGAGAACCTCCTTGTGACATGCATACTTGATAAGTAAGTGTATATATATAGTTCTAGTATATATATAGAATCTATTAATAGCTTTTCATTTTTAATTTTTACCTGATTATTGCAGTTTCAAATATTAAATAAGTTTATTAAAAAATATGTAACTGAATTAGCAGACTGCAAATGCTATGTAATTCAAACGCGAAACACAACTGAAAATAACATTATTATAGATGCTTCTAATTTTCCAATGTCACTTTTCAGTACTATTAGCGGTCGCATTGATCAAGTGAACTCAGTGCTGGAACTAGCAAGTAGTACTCGCGGCGCTGCGCGATATTCCGCCCTTGATAAGTGGACTACGCAACTCTCCGGCCTTCACTTGGCTCTGGCTAACAAGCTCGCTTGACTTTTGTAACTACCCTTTTTACAATGCCTACCCTCGTGTCATTGGCAGAAGTGGTACAACTTTGTTACTAAAGTTCAGTTTTAAGAAAAATCAGTAGAAATGATGATAGCTCAGTTGTAACAGAACTATTTTATTTTGTAATTACTATCATTATACAACCTGTCTTTACAGTTTTAGGATTTCCAATTAGTATCTTCTGAAGAAAACAATTGAAAAATAAAGTTTAATGAGTTAATTGTAAATTACATCTTTCACCCATAATTCAGTCCTAATAATCTTTAATCATTCATATCTCGGTCCCAGAACTTTATCTTAGTGCTCTTTAAAAAAACCTTTTTAAATACATTTGAATTGTTGCCTTAATAAAATGAGCAGTTTACAGTTCCTTCTTTCATTTAATTAATATTACAGAAATATACAAATAGATCTTTCATTCTTCTCATTAAGTAAAATGCTGTTATTTAAATAAAATTATAGAAGTAGTGGGTTCTCATTGATTAAATAAAACTTTTTTCTACAAAATTAGTAATAATATTTATTAATTAATAAAAAAATCTTATTTAAATAAGTTGAGTACAAATGGACGGAAAATATATCACAGGTTAATATACAACGTCATTAGAAAACTATAAAATTCCAATAAATGATTTAATCATATAAGTACATCATTAATATTATCATACCTCTTAAGAGAACATAAAAAATTGTTATCTAACTAAATGGCACTAGGTCTAAATATTGGAAATGTCTGAATTATTGGAATGTTAAACATTACAAATTCCTAAGGTATACAAACTTATGCCAATATAGTATTAAAAAACTTAGGGCTAAAAGATTTTGAATTGTGTTTTTTTAAACAGGTTATAAAATATTTCTATAGAATTTGAAAAATAACTAATTGAAATGCATAATCAACCTCTTTTTCCATGAGGTTTTCATATATTATGTCTGTTTCTCATTAAGCCAAGGTCTAAAAATGGGGAGAGTACTAGGGTAGTGAGTAGGAGGATGTGCCTCATCATCATCATCACGGAATGGATAGGTGCCCAGCAATATGGGTAACTGTAGTTTGATTTCTTTTTCTAAACTTTTCGGCTCAATAATAAACTGTAATTTAAAAGATTTTTACAATGAATAAACATAATTAATATAAGCTACACTCTCATATATATTGTAAGCAACAAAAATTTATCTTTATTTAAAAATCCTGAATTTATGACAAAAGTTTTACCCTTAAACTTGCATACTATTTTGTGTTCTAATCTATTGAATGTGTTTGTAGATAAAGAAATTTAGATCTAAAAGGGTGCCAACTCTTTTATTGGTTATAACTTATGCTTGCAAAAGTTTTAAAACTCTACTTGGCACTGGATTACTAGAAATATTAGATATTTGCTTTCTTACATTTATTATGATTAAAAGTTAAAAAGCATAAGAAATATGTACTTACAAAGACGTCATACTGCACTGATATTAAATGACACCCACGGAGATTAGTAGGCGGCAGGGGTGGTACATAGAGTAATTCCCCTCGCCACCGGTCTGTTTCACCTGCCCGAGTCTTGCCGTGCGCCAGACGAGACAATTCGCGGACCTCACGCGCTGCCACCTTGCCATGGGCTATGTATTGAATTGTCTGCAAAATATGTTATTGGTAAGAAGCAAACACACTAGATGCTGAACTGATACTGGTACCTGTCCATGGAATTGGAGGAATTAAGTAGTTTTCAAAATATAAGAAACATTTACATTATTCATTTATTTACTAGTAACATAATATTAAATATGATATGTCAACAAGAATTATTAATAATATTAAATGCCATATTTATCCATTCATTCATAAACTACATATTTAAATTCGGTACTTTGAAATACATTTCTATTAAAAATTAATTGTGGAATTTAATTAATATTCTTATTGGTATTATGTAAGTCACACAAAATTATACCTCTGTGAGCGCTGCTCTTGTACACCTTAATGCTGTTCTTGAATTGTTAACAATATGTGCAGATAGCACAACACTCTGCCCAGGTATATATGCACCACGATCCAAAGAAACGCGACAACGGACAGACCCACCACCCACACATCCCACACCAAGCTTATGCTCTACTTCCAACTCAAATTCTTGCTAAAATAAAAAAGAAAACCCTATATGCACTATTAACTATGGTTTCTAAGCCTTTCAAATATTTGTTTTTTTATTTCATAATATAAATTTTTATTTATATTATTTAAAAAAAAACTCAATAAAATAAACTCGAAATGCTTGTGAATTTCAGAAGTTCAGTCTTTTTTTTGACATAATTTATACATGACATGGCTATATGAACATTTAACAGTCTGGAACAAATTACTTACCGCATAAAACAAAATGCAATAATTAGAAACCAATTATTACTTTCACAAATATCTACCTAATGTATATAATTATTTTTGCAATTAATTCATAATGACTCCAAAAATATTTAAAAAAAAATTTATAATTTTCAAGATAAAATAATCTAGATGATATAAAATATAAATGATAAAAAGTACTTACTGACAAAACAGGAGGTTCCAAATTAAGATCAATAGGATTCATAACTATAAAAACTTGTTGATTCTTGTGTGTTAATCCATTTGGCTCTCTTAATGCAGCTTTGCAGAAATACTGTACCCAGCCATGTGTTCCAAGAAATGTGGAAGGGAGGCCCATTGGCAAACCTAATTTAAATGGAAAACTGTGGATGCCTGGTGACAATATAGATGCGCTATGACCTGTGGGTAAGGAAGTTCTACTATGATATAGATAGCTTTGGAAAGACATTAAGATATTCTCATAAAATATTTATTACCTGGTTCCCCCAACAACCTCATTCTAAAATCAATATAATTTTCTTTGTCAAATAATCTCTCATGTCTCCCAGAGCCCACTCTCACTACTCCTTCCCCAATCACATGGAAATGTAATCCTAAAATAGTTTTTTTTTAATTATCAATCTAAACATAAATCATAATATAGTAAAACTATATATGTATCACAATATAATTTGACTTTAGATAACTTATTTTATCTATGTGCTAAAATATTTCATTAAAGTAGTTAACCTTCCACCACCCACATAATATTATATTCATATAATAACTAATTGGTCAAATAGCTCACTTAAAAACATTCCAAAGTTAATATAAAATCATAACAATAAAAGTCATACATCAATTTTATGTAAAACATATTATAAGATTTAAACATTACCAATGTTTGTACTCACTAGTGGAAAATTACTACTATCTTATATACTTACCCAATACAGGAGTGTCATCTTGTAATTCCATCAACACTTTTCCTGATAAGAATTGTCCAGGAAAATAGAGTAAAGAAGTATTATCAAACACTATTAAAAATTTTAACAGCTTTTTGGGCATTTTTGATGGGACGGTTATACACAAATTTCAGATTTCACACTTAAAAAGTCTGCAGATGAAATAATACCGAATTAAACTTCGAATAAAATAGATACTACACGGCAACTAGCGACTTAATCGTATAAGTTTGATAGTAAATGTAAATGTAAAAATAGTAATTGTAAGTTGCTTTACCATTTAGCACACATACATACATAGGATGACATTATTCAAATAACTTTTCATTTCTCAAGTCCACTTGTAGGTGGAAATTGAGAAATACCTGTGAAGGTCAGATGAAACTTCACTAGAAACAATACAAGTTCAAAACACCAAAAATTTAAGATTTTTAAGATAAAATTAGAAATATTAATATTCTACAATTATAGTACCTATTGAATTAACTTATACATTATTTTGAAAAGTAAATGATTAATACTAACACTAAACACACTAAGGGCCGGTTTTTTGATCCGTAGTTAACTCAACTATTGGTAAAAAATCGTTACTATTAGTTAAATATCAGGAAAATGCGTTTTTTGATCCGTGGTAAGAGCATCCAATGGTAAAATATCTAACCATTAGTCAAAAAAGTTAACTACTCAGTATCGGAGGGTTAAAAAGATGGCCGCTGGTAATTTATATACTAACAGCTGTTTGTCACAGAAATCAAACTATGATAAATACGTTTATTACTATCTAATGATGAATTTAAACATATTGAGATACTTTAATTAATGAGACGATGAAGAAGGCGATAATATTATATGAGAATGTGTTAATGAGTGACCAAAAATATTTAGGCAATGTCATCCGCCATTAGAAACCTGGGATGATGTAGATTTTTGTCACTGTTACCCCCTATCGAAGGGAACAGTGCTCTGGATTGTTACTGAAATTGGGAATGATCTTAAACTGCCAATGAACAAGAGTATATATAGACAGCAGCTCATACCAACCTATTTTGCTTCATTACTAACTACAGAACCGCATCAGTATATAATTAAGTATATTACTAATTCATTGTGTTTTATTGCCTATAATATTAACTTATAATTATTATAATTAAATAAAATACAAGAACAAGAGTATATATAGACAGCAGCTCATACAAACCTATTTTGCTTCATTACTAGCTACAGAACCGCAGCAGTATATAATTAAGTATATTACTAATTCATTATGTGTTTTATTCCCTATAATATTAACTTATAATTATTATAAGTTAATATTATAGGCAATAGAATACATAATGAATTAGAGTTAATATTATTTATATATTACTAATAATATTAACTTATAATTATTATAAGTACATACAAGTATGTACTTATACTAAAAACTACAGCTACACATTAGTTAGGGACCTATGATATTCTTTAGGGCTTTTATTACATTTGTGAGTTAGCATCTATCTACTTTATTACAAGAATTTATAAATAAAACATTTGACTTGATTAATAAACTGTTTAATTATAACTTAAATACAAACCATTTTTATTAAAAAAACATTACAAAATTTACATGAAACCCTAAAGTAGCAATTAAATATTTTCTAATTGTTTCTTCTTGCATTTCACCTCAATTTGATGCAACTCTTTTGCTGCTACATATATTTATTGTGCCTTTCTTCCATCTGCTGCATCACTTTTTGGTGCACCTCCTCTTTATGCAGTATGAATTTTTTGGTGGGCCTCTCATTGGTGCAGCAAATGTTTTTGATGCTCTTCCTAAGCATAATTGAACAAATCATCCTCTCTTATTTGTCTTTGTTTCTAAACTCTTTTTTTTATCCGTGTGGATCATAATCCGCTTCCTTGTTTCCAAAGGGTTAAAAGATTTTTTCCTTTTGTTGTAGGACACAGCTATACAAGAATAAATATAAAAATGTGCCTACACCTTCATTAAATGTATATTAAATTTAACACTTCGGTGTCTAGACCCATCTGAGTTGAAAACGTCACAGAGATTTCCAAGCTGCATCTTTTTGTACACGAAAATATGTTTGAACTTACTTATTTGACCGTTGGCTGTTTGCGGACATCGTTATTTATATATTTAAGTATCGTAAAAAGTGTAAACCGTATTAAATCACAGAAAAACAACTTTATTTATATCGTGTTATTTAGATTAATTTGACACTTCAAACTCTTCAAAGCGCAAATAACGAATGAAGATGGCAAAAATGGATTTCATTCACTCAATATGTCTAGTGTTGTCATACAAAATAAATGATCCCCACAAAAAAAGAACCACATTTTTTGGGATGTCATTGCTCTTGGCCCTAAGGGCCAGTTTTTTGATCCGTAGTAAAAAATGGTTTTACCATTTGTTACATTAACTATAGTTAAATGAATAACCATTGGTAAAATCGTAAATGCGTTTTTCAATGCCTTTTTAACTATAGTTAAACTTAACAATTTGTCAATTTGTTGCCAGTGCAATGAGCAATGACATCCCAAAAAATGTGGTTCTTTTTGTGGAGAACATTTATTTTGTATGACAACACTAGACATATTGAGTGAATGAAATCCATTTTTGCTATCTTCATTCGTTATTTGCGCTTTGAAGAGTTTGAAGTGTCAAATTAATCTAAATAACACGATATAAATAAAGTTGTTTTTCTGTGATTTAATACGGTTTACACTTTTTACGATACTTAAATATATAAATAACGATGTCCGCAAACAGCCAACGGTCAAATAAGTAAGTACAAACATATTTTCGTGTTATTTATTCCGGTTTATCTTGTGTTTCGTAATAGAAAGTAATACATTTATGTTTTGTTAAAGGGACCATACTGCTAACTTCGCCAAAAAAGAAACTGCCAAACTGGTGATGCTTCTCAAGGATTACACAGTCGTAACCTGCAAACAACTGATCACTGCAGCAATCTACAAAAAGATGCAGCTTGGAAATCTCTGTGACGTTTTCAACTCAGATGGGTCTAGACACCGAAGTGTTAAATTTAATATACATTTAATGAAGGTGTAGGCACATTTTTATATTTATTCTTGTATAGCTGTGTCCTACAACAAAAGGAAAAAATCTTTTAACCCTTTGGAAACAAGGAAGCGGATTATGATCCACACGGATAAAAAAAAATTGAGTTTAGAAACAAAGACAAATAAGGGAGGATGATTTGTTCAATTATGCTTAAGAAGAGCATCAAAAACATTTGCTGCACCAATGAGAGGCCCACCAAAAATTCATACTGCATAAAGAGGAGGTGCACCAAAAAGTGATGCAGCAGATGGAAGAAAGGCACAATAAATATATGTAGCAGCAAAAAGAGTTGCATCAAATTGAGGTGAAATGCAAGAAGAAACAATTAGAAAATATTTAATTTTCTAATTGTTTCTTCTTGCATTTTGTAATGTTTTTTTAATAAAAATGGTTTGTATTTAAGTTATAATTAAACAGTTTATTAATCAAGTCAAATGTTTTATTTATAAATTCTTGTAATAAAGTAGATAGATGCTAACTCACAAATGTAATAAAAGCCCTAAAGAATATCATAGGTCCCTAACTAATGTGTAGCTGTAGTTTTTAGTATAAGTACATACTTGTATGTACTACTTATAATAATTATAAGTTAATATTATTAGTAATATATAAATAATATTAACTCTAATTCATTATGTATTCTATTGCCTATAATATTAACTTATAATAATTATAAGTTAATATTATAGGCAATAAAACACATAATGAATTAGTAATATACTTAATTATATACTGCTGCGGTTCTGTAGCTAGTAATGAAGCAAAATAGGTTTGTATGAGCTGCTGTCTATATATACTCTTGTTCTTGTATTTTATTTAATTATAATAATTATAAGTTAATATTATAGGCAATAAAACACATAATGAATTAGTAATATACTTAATTATATACTGCTGCGGTTCTGTAGTTAGTAATGAAGCAAAATAGGTTGGTATGAGCTGCTGTCTATATATACTCTTGTTCATTGGCAGTTTAAGATCATTCCCAATTTCAGTAACAATCCAGAGCACTGTTCCCTTTGATAGGGGGTAACAGTGACAAAAATCTACATCATCCCAGGTTTCTAATGGCGGATGACATTGCCTAAATATTTTTGGTCACTCATTAACACATTCTCATATAATATTATCGTCTTCTTCATCGTCTCATTAATTAAAGTATCTCAATATGTTTAAATTCATCATTAGATAGTAATAAACGTATTTATCATAGTTTGATTTCTGTGACAAACAGCTGTTAGTATATAAATTACCAGCGGCCATCTTTTTAACCCTCCGATACTGAGTAGTTAACTTTTTTGACTAATGGTTAGATATTTTACCATTGGATGCTCTTACCACGAATCAAAAAACGCATTTTGCTGATATTTAACTAATAGTAACGATTTTTTACCAATAGTTGAGTTAACTACGGATCAAAAAACCGGCCCTAACTGACGAATCTCAACTTGTTAGTTGTTGACTATTGACTAAGTATTAAGTAATAATTTAACTTTAAACTGAAATGCACAGATTAATTTGAAACTCTATACAATTGAAAATGTCAGTTATTTTCATACAAATTTAGTTTTCGACTATAGGTATAGATAGTCACATTTTACACCAACTGATATCCATCCTACATGAACAATGACCGAATAAGCCTAGTGGCTCCAAGGATACCGAATTCAATTTTACACTTCTTCATTACAGGTTATACTCCTCTAACACAGCTAATAAGTAAACAGCTGATTTTTTAATAATTTTAACCATTCATTCATATTTCATTGCTTGTTGTTCAATGTAAGATAACAATTCATAATAATTACGACATAATTTATAATTATTTAATTGTTTTAAAGAACTAAATTCATATCGATAGGTTGCATTTCATACTTGAAGAAGGTTAAAATATTATTAAATTAAAAACAATGCATCCATTGTTTTTAATTATTATTTAAATACTATATATATTTTATTATTTTCATACTATCCGTCAAAGTCAGGTTCAATTTCCGATCTTATCTAAATTATATTTTATCAGACCGTGAACGAATTACTGTGAACGGTTTACGGTATAATAGTGTGTTATAATAGGTTAAGACTACAGACTCTCTTTTACTATTTAGGGAATAGGGATTCTAGAAGTTAATAAAAGGACACTTGAAACTTGAAAGATACTGAAGAAATAATGTAGGATTGTCATTTGTCAGTTATAATCGTATCATTGAAGTGTACTTATGTTGTCAATTGTCAGTAATGATACAGAAATAGTTAGTAGTTAAAATATGACGGTTAAACAAAAACATTTAAGTAATTTTAGCGATACATAGTTTTTTCAGATTACATTCATTAATACAAGAAATATATATAAAAATCTGAAAAAATGCCGAGTGAAATGATTACTCTACAACTTGGCCAATGTGGCAATCAAAGTAAGAAATATAGCACTATTTATTAACTTGAATATTTTTTAGCAACATATACATGTATTTATTTTCACAGTTGGCTTTGAATTTTGGAAGCAGCTTTGCATAGAACATGGGATATCTCCGGAGGGAATATTAGAGGAATTTGCATCTGCGGGTTCTGATCGTAAAGATGTGTTCTTTTATCAAGCAGATGATGACCATTACATACCTAGGGCAGTGCTTTTGGATTTGGAGCCTCGTGTCATACACACAATAATGAACTCCCCTTACGCAAAGGTATATTTTAATATTTTTTTAAAATTAATACTTATTAAAAGATATATTAAATGTCATTCTGTTAAAAACTTCAGCATAAACGGTACTAATATTGTATCAATTCATATTAATGAATCTATTTTTCAGCTTTATAATCCAGAGAATGTTTACTTATCAAAGCATGGTGGTGGGGCTGGAAACAACTGGGCATCTGGTTATGCTCAGGGTGAGAAATTGAATGAAGAAGTCTTTGATATCATTAACAGAGAAGCTGATGGAAGTGATAACTTAGAGGTAGTTTTTAATAAACATAAATAATGTTGTATAAAAATGTTAAATCTTAGGGAATATTATAGAATGATAGCATTAAAAAATTAAGAATAACAAAGTTGAGGTATACCACTGCTGAAAGGAGAAAATTTGTAATGATATATAGTTTTGATCGACAGGGTTTTGTTTTGTGCCACTCCATAGCTGGAGGAACAGGATCAGGTATGGGATCATACATATTGGAGCACCTTTCAGACAGATTCCCTAAGAAGCTGGTACAGACATACAGTGTGTTTCCTAACTTGGATGAAATCAGGTATTGTGATGTAATTTTACTAAATAAAAATTTCTCTGCTATTATAATAGAGATGTCTATATTTAGTATACTCCATATTATATATAATAATACATGGAAATAAAGCCTGTAGGTTCAATAAAACTGTAAATTCATTATACTTATTACATCTAACTCATTTTATTTATTACTATACTTATTGCTATCCTTACTGCAATAGTTTCTGGAATGCTTCAACCATTGAAAACTAAAATTATTTAAAAATATTAAAATAATTACATTAATAAATAATACAACTTTAATAATTCATACCATTTTAGTGATGTGGTTGTCCAACCGTACAACTCTTTATTAACTTTAAAGAGATTGACAGAAAGTGCCGACTGTGTGATGGTGTTGGACAACACTGCTCTCAACAGGATTGCTAGTGACCGATTGCATATACAAAACCCATCATTTGCACAAATTAATACACTTGTGTCCACAATTATGAGTGCTAGTACAGCTACATTGAGGTAAATTCTACAGTGGGTGTTTTATAAAATATTAGCCCTTTAACACTAATAAAAAAAGGGTCCGTGTACTTATGTACGCGCGTAAGAAGTTATACTTCTTTGGCAATATTAAAAATAGTTTGGCTTTGTTCCACCTCCAGTTTTTGATGTTTCACAGCGATAAGATGAAAACTCTTTTTTTGTATTCAATTTAGTGCAGTTACACTGATTCATCAATTGTTTTTTGTCTCTTTTCCTTATATTTGCTAGATAAAATCAGAAAAATTACATGTTTTGATTAAACAATGTGGTTAATTTTTTAATCAAAACAATACTCGATAATAATAATAATACATACGGATAGTTAACCTCAATTGTATTGAAGCACTTAGGAAGGTTGATGAGCACAGTTTTTTCACAAATATTAATTAGTATTGGTTTAAATATTCAATTTAAATCACTTCTGATTATAATTCAAAAAGCATCGCTAAATTTCTTTGAAAAAATAATTAAAACTCCTTTATTTGTTTAAAAGGTAAATGACAAATGTCATTATGGTCATTCAAAATTGTTGGCATACGAACTTCACGCATATTCTATTTCTTTTTACTTGTAGATTGTCTTATTCCTATCTCGCTCGCGCACGCTATAATCACACTCCTAATTTTGTGTCACGGGTGCGCGCGATTGTAAAATTTCACTCTCATAAATTTTTCATAACGCGCCTAAAGAAGTATAACTTCAAAAATAAATATTTTTATTCTCCTAGAGATTTAGAACAGGGAACCTGGATCCTTATCAATTAAACCTAAAAAAAGAATATGATGTCTGATAAGCCAAAGAAATTTTGAGTTTCAAGCAATTTTTGTCTTTATTTTAAGATTCTTTCCTAAAAAAATTAAGTATAAGAATAATTTGTTATCTAACTTTACTTGCAAGCCCAAAGGCAGCAATATCACTTATATGTTCCATTAAAAAAATAGCTAATACTGTAGGTATCTTAGTTTACAAGTTTTCATTTATACTTGTAAAAAATTGTTTAAGATACACATGTATAAATGTTAGATGGTAAAATGTATTAAGCTACCTAAATGATTATTTTTTACAGATATCCATCCTACATGAACAATGACCTAATAAGCCTAGTGGCTCCACTGATACCAACTCCACGTTTACACTTCCTCATGACTGGTTATACTCCTCTCACAGCTGACCATGAACTAAATACTGTATGTATTTTTTTTTTTAAATTAAAAATGTTAACCATTTGTTCATAACTTCAATGTAAGATACAGATTTAAAACAACAACATATTTTATAATTATTTAATTGTTTTAAATAATTAAAATCATATCAATAGATTGCATTTCATAACATACTTGTATATGTGTAAGTTCCCTCAGTCCAAACTTTTATAATTGCAATACTAATACAAAATATGCACAATGTTATGCTAACATGACTACAGTATCTGACACATGGGTTGTTAGAGAATAGAGAGTGGATCATCTATAATATCCTGAGATGATTATCAATATATTTATTTTTTTATAACCCTTAAAAATATACAGCAGTAGTATTCTATAAAATGATTTATATTTTAGGCTCCAAAGATTCGAAAGACAACTGTGCTGGATGTAATGCAGAGACTTCTTCAACCAAAGAACATGATGGTATCACTGAGCCCCGATAGAGCAAACCAACACTGCTACATCTCCATACTGAATATTATTCAGGTATATTAGTCTTAATATTTGTTATATTAGTGTTGTTGAGACCGAAAATAATAGAAAATTGCATTTGCTTCCTGTTGCCGTAATGGTAGTTTTTCTTTATTTTGAATCATAACAAAAGATTATTTACATTTTAAGGTATTCTTAATTAACTCTATAAATCACTTCATTCACGTTGTTTCAAAAGTTAATTCGAATTCAAAGCCTAAAGTTGTTGGTTATATTTTTAGGGAGAGGTAGACCCATCTCAAGTGCATAAGTCTCTACAACGCATCCGCGAACGGAAACTGGCATCGTTTATTCCGTGGGGTCCAGCCTCCATACAAGTAGCTTTGTCCCGTCGCTCGCCCTATGTCACAGCGTCGCACAAAGTGTCTGGCCTTCTTCTTGCTAATCATACAAATATTTCTTCAGTAAGTAATAAAAGTATTTATTTTACAATAACTTTTTGTCAGCTAATTGATAAAATACAAATTCAAAAAAGTTAAGACAAAATTATATATAAAATTCTCCTGTCACAATGTTCGTTCCCATACTCCTCCGAAACGGCTCAATTCTAATAATTTTTTTTACGTATATTCAGTAAGTCTGAGAATCGGAAAACATCAATTTTTCATCCTCCTACAAGCTGATAAGGGTGGTCCCACCTCTAAAATTTTGTTTTTATTTTTTTATGATACATCATACAAAAATACATACAACCTACAAATTGTCACCCCTCTACGATCAACCCCAATTTTTTTATTATAGTCTATAGTTATTTTTATTGAACTAAAAAATAAATTCCTAGAAATAATATACATGGCAGAACGACGTTTGCCGGGTCAGCTAGTTCTTTTATATATATTTACAGGACATAATATTTCATTAAACACATTCTTGAAATTGAATTGGGCGATTGTTTAACAAATAAAAATATATAAGTGGACAAATCTTTTCTTGGTCTTGGATCTTGATTTAACTGGACTATTTTATTTTTACTTAAAAATATATAACTTGTTTGCAGTTGTTTGACCGGTGTCTGCAACAATTCGATAAACTGCGCAGGCGCGAGGCTTTTATAGATGTGTTTCGCAAAGAGCCTATGTTTCGGGACTCACTGGAGGAGTTTGATGAATCCCGTTCGGTCGTAGATGAATTAGTTCGGGAGTACCAGGCAGCTGCTACACCTGATTATGTCCATTGGAATCCAGGTTGGAATCAAGTTACCCTGAATGGGGCATGGTGCAGACATTCCTTTCATAGAAACAAATTTATTATCAGTTTAATACACGTTTTTCTTTACCTAAGGCATGGCGGTTTCCTCTGGATATATAACACAGAAAGAAATTTCCAATTTAGAACACACAACCTCAGTCAATACTATCATCCAACTAAATTACTAATATCTCTACTTCCAAGACAACTGTAGTAAATGTTTAAAAGCCCTGCCCTTGAAGGACCACATGTTCTATAGTTAGTGTTTTTAATAATGTATGGAAACAAATTGTTATATAATGTATCTTCTTTTTTTTTCAGAAAGCAGCATCTAAGGAAAGCCCAAGTGTCAGTGAATGACATCAATTAGAGACTGACGTTGAAGTATTCTTAAGTTACATTTAACCAGTGCCATTAACTGCATGTCTCGAATTTGTTAATCTGATAATGCCATATGTATATACATACTCATGCATAGTTTTAGGATTTTACTAACTTCTTGTGATATAAAGTATTGAAGCGCATATCAATTTAGTTTGTACAAATTGATAGATCTGATTGTTGGAGCAGGTTATAAAATAAAAACTACATTTTATTACGTTTTTATTTGTATAAGTCTTATTGTAAGTCTAAATCTCAATATTCTTAACATCAATCGCGTGCTGAGTGATAGGATTTTGATATAAATCACATGAAAACAACCTAATTTACAATTAGCTTTCAAAGTCTAGTGTTGCATTTTAACTTATCAAAAGTCTAAAATTCCTTCTTTAAACATTTTATCCATGATAATGTAGTTAAATAATTTTGCAAATATTTCCAAGATTGGATATCATGTTAAGCACCATTTTATGAATGAGCGCTAAATGGGTTAAGGTGTTTCAATGTACCATAAATTTAGTTTTCAAAATATAATTTGCATGGTCGAGAAATATTAAAATAATTATTTTATAACATGACAATAGAGAAATTATAGATGGACTACAATATAGATAAGGCTTGGATAATTCTATTTTGGAAATAGTCAATATTAAAAATAACTGCATTTTAATACAATAAATGGATGAACGAAAATGCAGAATGTATTCATTTTCTCTTTAATATTTTTTATCAATAAACTATGGCAACACTGCTTTTAAATATTACATATCACCTAAAAAGTGACCATGGATGGCAAATGTTAAAAAATTCAGATCACTGTCACATAGGTTACTGTTATCTAGTAAAGGTTAGTAGGCATAAGACATGTAACTTAGCAGGAGGAACTAAATGTTAACAGCACATTTTTATCACTCACCCATTCATGCATTTAACAAACGTTTATACCTAAATATAACAGTTGTTTTTAAACACTTGTCTCATTTCCAACATTACATGAAAACGTGCAGTGTAAAAGTAATTCAGAAAAGATGTCTCATCATAAATAATAAGGCCTCATTGAAAGCAACTTAATGTGATAAACAGTTTTAGAAAAAAGTATCTTTATTAAAAACTGATGTAATTATAATAACATTACATTGCTTGTACCATTGTATTGGTGAACATTGCAATGTATACAAGTGAAGGATGATCACAATGGAGTTGGAATGCAAGTTACACATCTATGAGGCCAGAGCATCGTATCTGACGGCATGGCTAGGAGGTCTGACTGGAGGGTTGGAATTTTGGCTGAATTATTGATGTTTTCCGTAAGGGCACAGTCTCAGGCGTAGGGATAGCATCTCCTGTAGGCAGCTTGGCTGGTGCTGCTGGGGCTTTGAATGGTGCAGCTAAGTTACCAGGCCTTTGCTTTGCCATTTGATAGTCACCAGAATCAAAGAACTTTTGCTGCAAGAATTTGAAAAAAATAACCCCAGTCAATGTCAAATCTTATAGCCAGTTCATTATTCATTTAAGATGAAACCCTTGTTTAATTAATAATTGGTAGCTACTACCAAAAATTCAAATTGTTGAAAATTTGTACAGGAGTAATTCTAGTTGTAGTTACAAAATCTCTATTGTAAGTTGGGACCATGATTATTCTTCAAATTCTTTATTTGCCACAGAATTACTAAACATTATTAATAATTCAATATTATTATTGAGTATAAAAAATACATATTAAAAGTAATATCTACTTACTCCTTTTGCAAGTCTCTTCTGTAAAAAGGCAGAATGTGAACCACCTCTTCCTAGCATTGCATTTGGAAATTTAGCCTTGAGTTTTGCTTCCTCCAATTTTTCCAACTCTTGAGGCTAGATAAAATTAATAAGTAAACAATTGACATGTCTATTAATAAACATACTATATAAATAGAAAAATAAATACTTCAATTAAAGAGAAACATGTAATGTACCACTGAATGTCTCTATTGTAATACTGCTTACAGATCACTGATTAAATTAATCAAGTTTATTTTTAAAGATTTGTATATATGTATATAACTATAATCATAGTTGGTACCTAATTACTATAGCTTCTGTAGCTAGGTGCTTGTATATTTTCAGTAAGGAGTTTTAACTAATAGAAGTAGGGATATTTTTATACAATTACAACTTACATCTTTTGGGGGATCATTCTGGTCTAGTGTGTCACTCATTGTGTATCTAAGAAGAAAAAAAAACTGTTTCAAATTTTAGAGATACTTTTATAAGCATGCAATTCAAGGGGAAACCAAGGTAAGACAATTCCTAAAGAAACATTGCATGCATTGAAAATAAAAGATTACCCTCGATTGCATCCTATTACGTTAAAGAAATAATTCTTAATATCACGAATGCATATACCCACAATAATTAAAAAAAAGTGATTATACATACAAGTATTATTTTAAGAAATTACAAACGAAAATATTCAGAATTTGTTTATTTTAAACTATAAATTACCTGTAACAATGACAAAATAATTTGACGTTGAATAAAATCGAAAATATTATTGTTAGGTACCGAAAAGTTGTTTACCTTGATCGGTCACAAGAAAGACAATCTCGCGTGTCCTTATAAAGTCAACTAGTTACATCTATAAATTGAAGATGAAAAGTTAATCAATTTTGTAGTAAAATAAAGAAAATCAGATTTTCGATTCGACAATGGAACGTCTGATAAATTTTGTACAAAATCGGCCGTTCGTGGTTAGCTTTCAAGTAATCGTGAATCAAAAAATATGGCGTTCAAAACTTCAAACCACAAGTCAATTGTTAGATTAAAACCTATTGACAAATGAATGTCAATTATTGTACTGAAATTCTAATTAGTATTGCTTATGGTTACTAAATAGCCAATAGGGAATTAGGCTGATTTGGCGGGACAACAGGTGTAATATTTATTCTTAAATAAAAGAACTATGAGGCCACACTAATCACTACTATTATATTATATTATAATAACATTTGAATCATTACCAGTAAACCTAATAAATAAATATATTTACTCGAATGGGGGAAAGATAATTATTCTTCCCGCCACTATTATCACAAACACCGATACTGTAATGTCAAGAGAAGAATATTTGTTCAGAAATAACGAAAAACCCATAGACATTGATAATACGCTGAGAGATTTTATAAGATTTTTTCATATATTTCATTGACATAAAACATTTAAAGGTAAACTTTATTTATATTCATAATTTTTTGTCTAAAACCGCCAAGAATTTTTCTAATATTGTATACAATCCTTACTTTTAATACTATTTAATTTTTATCTTTTTGTTTATTCTTGAACGATTACTATTTCCCTCCAAAATTGATATGACATTTGTTATTTTATTCCGGTCCGGTAGTCGTGCTCGTTAATACCGTCTTGCGTTTGGTTATTTCGCGCATATTTTTTCCCTGAATAACACGCAAGCCCATTCTTTACATTATATATATATATAGTGAATTCATATTTAATCTATTAACATGGCTCATTTAGACAAGAAAGAAAATCTTAACGACGGACTAAATAACGTGCACATTAGGGTAAGTAAAGTTAGTTTAGCAAACAAAGTTTTGTAACGTAGGACATGGACATGCGCTTTTTATTCATAAAGTTGTTTTGTTTAGTCTCCTGTGAAAAATGTGCTATCTGCTCGTAACAACAATGTTGTTGAGACAATGGATGTTGAAAAGACGGACAAGGTAGAATTCGACCCTCAACTGGAACCGCTATTACGCGAAAATCCTCGCCGTTTTGTTATGTTTCCTATTCAATATCCGGATATCTGGCAAATGTATAAAAAAGCAGAAGCTTCTTTCTGGACAGTTGAAGAAGTGGACTTATCAAAGGTATTGTTTTGCATTGTTGTGCAATATTTACTTATTTTATTAATAATTTAGGTCACAAGCGAATATTGGTTACTTTGGTCTAAGTTTAAAAGTAAATTTCTATTTGAATAAATTAAGTATGTTATGTTGTACTTTGTTTTCTTTTCTGCTAAACAACTCGATTTTGTTACTAGGATTTGTCTGATTGGGACAGTCTAAAGGACTGCGAGAGACACTTCATCAAGCATGTATTGGCATTCTTTGCTGCATCAGATGGCATAGTCAATGAAAATCTTGTTGAAAGGTTCTCCCAAGAGGTACAAGTGACAGAAGCCAGATGTTTCTATGGTTTCCAGATTGCAATGGAAAATGTACATTCAGAAATGTATTCTCTACTTATTGATACATACATTAGGGACCCTAAGGAGAGGTGAGTTTGCCTTCGCATTATATTACATATATGCTGCTAAATTTTAGCTCTTTATTATATCTTAAATTTTCATCATTTAAGCTACTTGACAGAACTAAGAAATGAAAGTTTTATATTGTCAAAACGAAATTTACTACACTATTTATGTTTTTAGAGACTTCTTATTCAATGCTGTAGAGACTCTTCCGTGTGTAAAGAAGAAGGCAGACTGGGCTCTCCAGTGGATAGCCAGCAAATCTGCCACATTTGGTGAAAGGATTGTTGCATTTGCTGCTGTTGAGGGAATTTTCTTCTCTGGAAGTTTTGCTTCAATCTTTTGGCTGAAGAAGAGAGGACTAATGCCGGGCCTAACCTTCAGCAACGAAATGATTTCAAGGGATGAGGTTTGTATTTTATAGATAGGATCTGAAATACATTTCTAAAGCGAACCACTTCACACACACAAAAACCTGTTAGACCTCTTGATCCCTTTTTTATTATGTTTTATGCAGTTGTGGTTTTTGATAGAAACGGTTCAATATGTTCAATATTTATATATTCATACATTTTAGTATTTCTAATTGTCTGTATTTCTAGTGAACAAATTATAAATTTTGCTGATTCTCATCTGATGCAAGCACCTAAATATTTTATTAATTTACACTATTTAAAAGTCATTGAACTTATGTTTACTGTACCATGTTTTATAGCTGCAAAAACTTCAACTTTATCAGTCATTTAAATGAAAATTATTCCATTGGATATTTAATCGCATTTTATCATTCATGCACATTCATTAGCTGCGTTCTCCCCTAGCTTTAACATAACAAAATTTCCGTTTATTAACACCTGCTATTTAACTGAAACATCTGGTCTCCAGACTTTATTAATTTGAACCTTACAAGTATATAGGATGGATTGCATTGTTTTCATTACTGTTTATTATTTTAGCTAGTGTTGCAGCTCTAAGTGATTCTTACGACTTTACGAAAAGAGTTTGTTTGCAATGATTTAAATGTAGAAAAATATCGTATCGTAAAATATGCTGTTTCCTCCGATGTAATTTTAATTTAGGTGTAGTCAGCAGGGTTTTCCTCATTTGTGATAACAGATAACGCTATCAAAACGTGGCTTATCGCATGTGCTTCTATTATTGTGCGCATTATATTGCAAGCGTGTTACGCTATGTTCTTTATTAACCTTAGTTTCCGATTGATAACGAAATGCACATTTATGTCTAATTATATTAAACCATTAAGAATGAAAGTACTTAAATACATTTTAATATGTTATTTTTTCGAAAAAAAGATAAAAATTACGCAATATTATTGTAACTTTATATATCTCTTCATCATATTTAATATTTTAGTAATCTAGTATATATTTTTTATATCCTTTTTAACGGGTAAAAACGAAATTTATTGTGTAGTATGTTACTGTAACACAGTCGAGCTCATGTTTCACAAGGATGTAATATAATATATTAGCCATTAGGTATATCCTAAGTCTCGGTTTCAGCTAATATCACAATGTTCTTAATAGATAATTATTTCAATTACCTATTATAACATTACAGGGCCTCCACACTGACTTTGCATGCCTAATGTTCAAGCATTTGGTACAAAAACCTCCTGCATCCCAAGTACTGAAGATAATTCGTGATGCAGTGGTCATTGAACAGGAGTTTCTCACTGACGCATTACCAGTAAGACTATTGGGCATGAACTGTGACCTCATGTCTGAATATATACAGTTTGTCGCCGACCGGCTTCTTGTGGACCTTATTGGAGAGAAGGTAATTTGTATCATTATGCCATTACTTTTCTGCCTTGCTTTTTTATTTCATTAGTTTCATTATAAATGTACTTGATGAGTTTGCAATAGAAATGCCTTGATATTATGAACTAAGATTTCCTAGCCTAAGCCTTTTATTAATACAATAATTTTTACAGCACTACCACACTAAGAATCCATTTGACTTCATGAATTTGATCTCTCTTGAAGGAAAAACGAACTTCTTTGAAAAGAAAGTCGGAGAGTACCAAAAATGGGGGGTCATGTCAAACCCTAACGATAATGTGTTCACATTGGATGCCGAGTTCTGATTGTAGACAATTTATAGACTAATAATAGTATTAAAAGAACGAATAATTGACCAAATTACCAGTCCATCTGGTATTTTATTAATAAACTAGGCTAATATTATTTTTGTAAGAGTAATTATGTATAATTTATTATTTAAGTAAGCATAATGGAATTGATTCTCAAACCGTGTTTTGAAGTGAATCTTGTGAGCGTTATTTTGTATGTTTGCAGAGTTTTATTAACTAGAAAAATTGTTGTGATATATACTACTTAAGATTTTTTATAAAGATTATACAATAAATTTATTTATGTCTTATTTTCCTATTCCTGTGATGAGAGGGTTGGTTGGTCTCTCTAGACGTTACGACGTCACTATAAAATCTACTGACTAAATATATTTATAAGTGCTAAAACAACGTGAGCGTCAGAATGGCTGGTCACTAGTCGTGTAGAAGGTTAAAATTTCGTTTAAAAATTGCTTCTATTTGATTCCTACTACAAGACAATTGCTTCCTTAGTATCTTGGGAGAACCACAACAATATTAGTGACCGTCCATTCTGACGTCAAAATGGCTGGTCACCTATCCTATTATTATTAAGTACTCACTATAATGAATTATCGATTATTTCATAGTTCATATTTTGCTTCCTATTTGCTTCTTCCTGGGTTTTCTTTCCTCGATGCTGTACCTATCATGGAATTAAGATATCGAACAATGTTATTACAATTCCCCCCAGCGCCTGGTAAAAATATACAGGCAAAAAATATTTGGTTAAAATAAGTTTAATTATGGTTTATTTATATAAATATAGGTAGGTAGTAACAGAACCCCTAACTATATGTACTTTAACGGTAAAAACTTTCACAAAGTAAAGGAATAACTTTTTTTTATATTGAATACAAGAGAAAATAAAATGAATTGGTATAATACAATTAGGTAAATACTCATTCATTATTTTTTCTTAAGTCTTTTTAATTAATTTTATTTTATTACTTTTTTTTAACGTATACAATACAGTGTGGAATTTTTTATTTATTATAACTTCTTATTATCCTTGTATTCATATCATAGTAGCATTGCCATACATTTTCACGTCTACAATGTGCTTTATAGTGGCCCATTGTACCAATAGCAGGCGGAACCAATTCAATTATTGAAATAAATTCATATTCGTTACCCTGTAAAAAGAGGTTTGTTGGTGCTTCATAAACAGATACAGTTTCATCCGATATTTCAAAACTTATAATGTTGCGTAAGATCAGTTCAAATGATTTGATACCATCGCAAGTTGCTTGACGGCATGGTATAAAGGTGAGTGTATCGAGCATTTGTCTATTCGCTGCTTCTTCAATATCGTTTACATGTGTATCATGTAAACGTAAAACAGACACTTTTCTAACTACTTCATTTATAAGGCAGGTTGAATTAGTGCACGACGCTTTTTCATCTGCACTGTAAATAGAACACGCAAGCAGAATTCCATCAAATATATTTAACACATTACATTCACAATCAACTTCTAGCATATCTCCGTTTTGAACCTTTTTAAAATAAGTTATGGCAATGGATGATCTGATTTTATAAACCTCTTTATTGTTATTTTTACATATAGATCGGATGAGCTGGCACATAATGTGATCACTTTCATGTATTAGTTGACTTATACTACTTCCATCGACGTATGCTAAAGCTAATGCTTGGCATACGGAGTCCAGTTCACAAGTGTTTGTTGTAATTACAATTTCATTAGCAATAATTAATCTGCCTCCATTCGATAGCAAAAACACTTTTTTTTTAGTTTCTGCTTTTCATTTTTGGTTTTTACCATACCGACCTTTCCAATTTTCTACTAAACTTGGATTATTGGAGAAAACAGAATCATCTCTGAATTGAATAGTTCTATCTTCGTTTTTGTTGGAATATTGCTTAAAAATCCAAGAACAGGGAGTTTTCATTGCCTTCCATATTTCTTCTCGTAATAGATGAGCCCACATAATATGTTTTGGTAAACTAAATTTCTTTTTGAGAACAGATTTTGCATTATGCCTCACTAGAACTCGTTTACTGATTGGCTGTATTTTTTCCCATTTGTACAGATCAATTATGAAATCAAAATTTATGGACTTGCTTGCTTGAGCTTGAGTAGGGTTGCTATAGTCATCCTGTATGCTATTACTGTTTCTCTGTTTTTCAATTAACTTGATGTCAAAGAAATAATTAAAATTCTTTTGAACAGATATATAAAGTCCTTTTTCTGTGATCGGGTTAGCTAACACACTTTTTATTTCTGTATACACCGGGTCACTTGCTGCTGGAAAATGATTATTACTTATAAATATGTTTTTGTATGGTGAAAACGCTTTTTTTTGCTAATTTCCTTCCTCTTTTATTATAAAAGAAATGGTTTTTGCAATAAAAAAATTAACTTTCCGCTTGACCGCAAATAACGACAATATTACAAGCGAATACAAAAGACAAGTGTAACAAAAAATAAAACTACCCTCATTTACAATCACCTCGGATTCATCATACCTACCTAGAAAAATAATTGCAAATAATTTTAAATGAAAAATAACTTTATTTTCTATTAAAATAAAAATATTTTATTCCTTTACTTTGTGAAAGTTTTTACCGTTAAAGTACATATAGTTAGGGGTTCTGTTACTACCTACCTCCTATATTTATATAAATAAACCATAATTAAACTTATTTTTTGCCTGTATATTTTTACCAGGCGCTGGGGGGGAATTGTAATAACATTGTTCGATATCTTAATTCCATGATAGGTACAGCATCGAGGAAAGAAAACCCAGGAAGAAGCAAATAGGAAGCAAAATATGAACTATGAAATAATCGATAATTCATTATAGTGAGTACTTAATAATAATAGGATAGGTGACCAGCCATTTTGACGTCAGAATGGACGGTCACTAATATTGTTGTGGTTCTCCCAAGATACTAAGGAAGCAATTGTCTTGTAGTAGGAATCAAATAGAAGCAATTGGGAAGTAATTTTTAAACGACTTTTAACCTTCTACACGACTAGTGACCCGCCATTCTGACGCTCACAAAACAACGTGTATGCATACAAGAAAACATGTCATCACAAACTTTACACATCAATTATATTAGAACTCAAGGAAGGGAAAAATTAAACAAGCCACCACAAAATAGAAACTTAGGCTAAGTTCAGATGACCGCGCGTCGCCACGCGGTTGGAACTTGGAGCATTCACATGACGGTATATGTACGCGCGCCAGTGTGTGGCTTCAACATTGATTGACAATGGACGTGGAGGAGGCAATTTGCTTATGGATTTTATATAGAAGACTGAGACGTCGCAGAAGAAGGCAAAGACGATACTGGGTGCATCCAATTTTAAGTGACAGACTTTCTTCCAGCCTGTTTGTCACTTTGTATCCCGACTTGAGGTTACACGAAGATAAATTTTTTAACCTTCTTTTTATTATTTTATTTGAATAATCTTTAGAATTGAGATTCCAAATTGCATCTCTTTTCTCGATTTCGTCGATAAGCAAATCGATAGGCACAATTTCATCTTCGGTACTCATTTTGCATCGATCTATGTGTCTTTCCGTCTCAAGCCGCCCGGATCAACTGATTACTGAACAGGTCGATACAGGTTTGCAAAAAATGTGCCGCGCGGCCGCGTGGAAGCGCGCGGTTCAAGATCTTGCGCGGGTCGGAGCGCGCCGCGCGTTGGCGTGCGGTACCGCGCGGTAATGTAGACGATAATTACCGTTTATATTGATCTTGTACCGCGCGGCCATATGAACTAAGCCTTAAACTTCATCAAGCCCATGCTGTTGTGGAATAAGTATGAGTTTAATAAAACTATAAATTTTATTGACGCGTTCAATCTTGGCAAATAAAGGATTTTACATTTACAAATACTTGCCAAGTGTTTAGAATACAAATTGGCCTATAGTTAAGTACATATGTCTCCGGAATTATGTACCTACATGTGCTGTTTCTCATACATGGGGAAGGATACCCAATGATAAAGATTGATTGTAAACAATTGTTAGCGGCAGTGACATAACATCGTAACACGATTTTGTTAAGTGTGGAGGAGTTCCATCTGGCCCGGTCCCTTATTTGGATTTAACGATTTTCGAATTTTACTTTTTCCGTGTCTTGTACTCTATACTGTTCAGACAATTGGCTGATTCATAAGAAAAGTTCATATTAGGCTGAGAAAATGTATTGGATTCATATACAGTCGAAAAATAATCCGCAAACATATTACAAATAGGAGCACGCTCAATAGCCACTTTATGGTTAAACCTAACACAATCAGGGAGAGAGGAGCATTTAGTTTAATTTTTAATGTAATTTCAAAATAATTTACAATTTCCAGAATTTAAGTTTGATTAAATATTAGCAATTATTTCGCAAAACATTCTTTTATAAGATTTTTTTACCGTTTGCGTAACAGGGAATAGTTACCAGTCACGGGGATATTTGGGACATTTCACGTGAAGCGGACAGGGAAAAAAAAGTGAGGTTCTGAAAACATAATAAAACAACATTGGTACAACACAAGAACTGTTTATTTTGTAATTTTAACAATTTTACAATGGGAATCTATGGCAGAACTGGTCCTCTTTACAAGAAGGCCTGTGGTTGTTGGAATGAAGCTGTGAAACTTTTTGGTTCCTGAAATGGTGACCGTAGACGCAAACCGGGGTTCCAAAAAAATTCTCTGACGCACTATATCATCATTAGAACAGAAATAAATGGCGGTTTGTTTTAAAGATGATTTTGCCCATTCATATAATCGCATTGGTGTTATAATTGCTTTACTTGGAGGTAACTGTAAACTTGCACGCGCAGCTAAACGTTTCAGATTCCCCCCTAGACCATCGCATGGCCCCTTGCCGTGAGATGTTGCATGAAAATGCAACTCTGCATCTGCATTAAAATCTTCTTTGTAATAAAACAGATTCACAAAGTTAAATCTATTTTTAAAATGTTGGGAAGCCCCGTCAGTTATGTATATAATTTTTGATCCAACTATCGATTTTTCTAAAAGATGCTTGTGTAGTAGCTTTTGGAAAGCATAAAAAGTGGCTGTGTCATGCTTCAGGTCGTCAGAAATCATAACAATGCTTCCGTGTTTTACTTCATTACCGTCTCTGTAGTAAAAAACTGACGTTAGAAGCGTTGCCTGTGCATTATTCCAATGAAAGGATTGAGCAGCATCTTGGACAATAAAACTATAGTTTTCTGCAAAATCACATTGTACGAGAATTTGACCTTCATCGATAGTCTCCTTAACGGCCTGGCCACGGGGATCGGCGGTGCGAACTGCGATGCGGGAGGCGAGGCGACCATTCGCGCGGGGCCGTTTGCAGGCCACGGACCAGTCACGTTTGCCGCCGCGACCAGTAAGGAAGTTCGACAGCGAAATGTCTTTATCGAAATCATCTCGATATTGCTTGGAATGTAATAGCTTTTGGTGCAAGACCTAATATTTGGAGAATTCCACAAGAAGTATGAGAAATTCAGAATATATCCAGAATTATTTTTTTGAGTATACCAAAATGAGTATTGAAACCTTCAATTATATTCTTATGAATATTCAACCGGAATTGGAGAAAAAAGTTAATGCAAATAGAATTTTAAGTTCCGCTGAAAAATTGTTTTTGAGATTAAGGTATATTAAATTAATGCTGTGGATGGCCAGACTTCCAAATAGCTGGTCTAGCCAGTATTTCAGTAACAAAAAACTCTGTATTCATTTTTCGCCGCGACCACGACTAAACTTATTTATTCCCTTCTCTATTCGCCGCGACTGCCGCTCGACTCCGTGGCTTGCACCGTACTGATTCATGCATTTGTTTCGCTCGCCCGTCGCGACGTCAGTCGCCCGCGCGATTCGCTCGGTACATTTCGTCGGTCGCATCGCTGGTCGCCGTTGCGCGTGGCTTGATTAGTACATTGCTATGAGTTTATTTCAGTCGCTAGACGCATCGCGGATCGCACCGCGCGAATATTCGCGTCGGCGAATGTCCCGTGGCCAGGCTGTAAGAGTTTTAATATAAACCGCCTGTTGCTCTGCAATGTAAGCATGAGGTTTCAAAAGGTCCAAAGCGTCACATAACTCATCTACAAAACTATCGGAAGATAAAAGTCGAGTAGATATCGTGTAGCGGTCTGTGCCATCCCATTTTTCAAACTGCAATTCTGTGACTTGATTGTTATCAAATTGTATTTTTAAATACTCTCGAATTGCACTTAAGCCTGGACAAGAATTACAGCGTTCATTTGGCGGTGTCTTAGTAGTCATTAAATGACACGTCAGTGTTGGATTGGGACACATCATCTGGCGAAGGCAATCCTTATAAGATGAAAGTTGCATAGCAGATCCAGCTGTAAGATTAGCAATGTCTCCTCCATTCAACATCAATTTCACGTTTTGATGGTAAGTACAAATACATACCATATGTGTTCCAGAGTCGCCTGGATACATTGTTTGGGTCTTAGTGTAAAAAACTTTGTTAAGCCGACCTTGATGTTAGGGTATTCATCTTTAAACCTCTGATAAAGTTCGTCAATGTTACAGAGAAGGAGCTGTTTCTGTATGTGCGTTCTTTTTCCATCGTCTAATTTAACAGATATAAAATCTTTTTTACCAGGCATTATGCGGCTAATGTCTTCTCGTAGATAAAAATCTTTAACCAAGTTCTCCGTCTCGGCTGGTAGTTTACGACCACCGCGTGGGTTCGGAGAGGATAAGATACCGAACTGATTGACAAGTTGTTTTGCTTTTCTTGCTTGTCGCCTGGACGTTCCAAATTCTTCTGCAAGTTTATTTTCACTCCATGACGTGGGTGCTATTGTTAATATCATAGTCTTCATAGAAGTAGAAGTAGAAGGATGATTGAATTTCTCTTTTAGCTGCTTTAAAATTTCTTCGTTTTCTATGGATGTGTCGGTTTGGGTGGAAATATGTTTAAACTTATCTTCGGGAATAAACGGTTCATCTTCAATGTTTTGCGAAGGTTCACTAGATGTTTGACTGCATTGCACAATGTCTTCATTAGCTACTGGAGGAGATTCAGTCAAAAGTCGTTTCCTGCAGGAGGCACATACGTAAAGATCTTGTGAAAAACTCCACTTTTGAGCTAAACATTTAGATATTTTCCTTAAATTTTTAAATTTTCGATGAAGTACCAAGAGAAATGGGTTAAAACATCGATCACCGTACGGCGCCATTAATAATAACAACTGTCACAGATTAAAACGTGCACAAGTCGCTGAGCGGTTAAAGCAACACTAAAGTTTAAGTTACGAAACCGCTAGGCGTCATATTTCTATCTCTTTCTTGTAGAAGACAGTTTGACTCTATCTGAGACAAAAAAGTACTACACGTTACTAACAGATGGCGCTATTAGTCACGTTTCGCAAATAATAAAACTTTTCTACTGCTCCAAAAACGTTTTTTCTTTATAATATATTATTAACTTATATTTGTATTATGTAGTTATATTTATATTAATAAAACTTATTTCATATCATTAAATGAGGTTAAATATACGCTAAAACGATATAAAATATTAATAAAGTTGTAATATCGCGCAAACTGCTCAACCTTGCAAGCGCTACATATGACGCCCCTTGCGACGCGGGTGTATATTATTCAACGTATCTCCTAAACTAATAGAGATCCCATTTTAAATTTTCTAGTGTACTTTCATTATCATTTAAGCTATACTTAGAAAGAAAAAAAAAATGGTCGAAGTGATTGTAATTCTGGTTTGAAAAGTTTACTTCCGGTTTTGGCCATTAATTTTTTTTAAATTTTTTAATTTTTTTTTACTGTCAAAAAGAACAGTATATTTTTAATATGTATCGCTATGTAAAATATTTTATAGTAGATTTGTTATATTCGAAAAAATACTTTCGAAAAATTGTAGTACCAATCAACGACAATTCTTTTGAAACCTATAACTTGGTAAATATACACTATACAAAAAAAATATTTTGCGTACACATTCATACCTACTAGAAGTACAAATGGGCCGAATGTGGTCGATTTTCAGAACCTCACTTTTTTTTTCCTGTCCGCTTCACGTGAAATGTCCCATTTGTCATTTTTAAATTTTGTACGGTATTTATTTTTTTCACACAAATATTTAATTACTGAGTCATTGAACCGGGGTAGTTGAGGTACGTTTTCTTTTAAGCGGTGAATTATTAGCGATGCAAGAGTTCGATGGTAGATTAAATGTATTAATATTTTCATTTACATAAGTTGATGAGAGTAATGGAGTACCAAAAAAACTAAAGACCAAAAATTATCTTCTGAACCGTAACTATAATATAAAGTAGGTACCTAATGCTATTATTTACTGTAAGCTTAATCCTCTCAAGTCAAGTCAAGTCAAGAAAGTCTCAATGTTATCTAAACTATTTATTGTTATAGTTGGTGAATGTTCGTTTTTTCTCATGTAAATATTGCCATTTCTTATCCAAACAAATGTATAGTTAAGTGTTTCAGCGGCTTTCCTAGCTTCCTTATGAATAGCCCTACCTTAGGTAGTGTTAGGTGTTCAACATCATAAATAGGTTTTATTTCTGCTGTTATACCAAAAACTGATGTGTTGAGCCTTTGAGATTGATTACCCTCGTTATATCTATGAGCTGCGGATAGGACAGCATCACGGTGTTTAGGTGATATCAGAGTTATCACTATAGTTGCGTGGGCGATCTGTTACCTATTTCTCGCCGCTTTCTCGTACTCCCACAAGATACTACGCTTTCATCAGAAATATTTAAACCTATCTTGTCAAAAAGCGCTTTAATAATAACCAGTAAGTTTTCGTTTCTCCTTTCAGGAACAGAAGGAGGTTATAGCTATTGTGCGATAGTGGGACGGATCAGAGCGATCGCCTTTTTTAGTGATCCGGTGTATTGAAGCGGTACCGCAAAAGGCTAGAACCAACTCTGCAGCACAATTCGGCAGATGCCATCTGGCTCGCTCGACTATTGAATGTCCAAGGACAATAGAGGATAGCACGTTGATGGAATATAATTTCACACCGCAATAATACCCAGAAGATCAGCCTCATCATTTCTCCTTCGTGGTGTTGCCTAGCGAGTCATCGTCCCTGTGCAGTGGTAGAATGGAGGGCTGACAGAAATTACCTTGGACAGGTTTGGCAAAAGACGAGAAGGCTCCAGTCCCCGAAGGAAGGAGGGCCCATCTCTCGCCAATTCTGACAATGTGCTCTGACTTTGCCTTAGCGATTTCGCGTTTGAAGGCCATGGAGGCGGAGTTATATTATTATTTAAGTTCGCCGATAGTCGCATCACAGGGTGTCGCCGCTTCTACACTGGCTTTAAAGCAATCTCCGCTTTCGACGCAAGGCCGCCTTGCTAGAGCGTTAAAACCAAGACTTGCCACCGCCGAGAGTGGAATAATAAGTTCCATACCCTGTAGGACCACCTCGGCGACAGAGTCAGTAACGGGATCTGGAGTACCCGAAAATACTATACATAATTAAATAAACAAATAGAAAGGAGTAGCATAAATAAAAGAAAGAATTAAGAATATTAATTTATTTAATTGCTACAATAGTCTAGAGCTCCTAGCGCTTCTTGTCTTGCGCCAGGCGGCGCAGAAGGCTGTGACCTGAAAGGAATGTTACAACTGCAAGAGGCGCCAAATAACGCAGCGTCGCGAACATCGAGAGCTGCAGCCAGAATAAGCCGTATAGCGCCAGGGAACCTGTGGAATACCATTTGTTATATGTTAATGTTCTTTGGGAATGTATTATATTTTAACTAATTGAGAAATCGCGGAACAAATTTGTCTCTGCATACATGATCATAGTTTCTTGGAGTAGGGGGTCAATTGTTTCCACAACTTCATTTAGAAGGCACAGCAGACTTATCACTCTTACCCACTTAAGGAGACGAGCAACGACATAGATAAACGTGTTCGTCCCTCTTTAAGGGACGATTAATAGAGAGCAGTGTTGGCCTAGTGGCTTTAGCGTGCGACTCTCATCCCTTAGGTTGTAGGTTCGATCCCCAGCTGTGCACCAATGGACTTTCTTTCTATGTGCGCATTTAACATTTGCTCGAACGGTGAAAGAAAACATCGTGAGGAGACCGACATGTCCTAGACCCAAAAAGTCAACAAAAGTCTTACTTGCCTATTAGATTTAAAAATGATCATGAAACAGATTCAGAAATCTGAGGCCAAGACCTAAAGAGGTTGTAGCACCACTGATTTTCTTTTAATATAAGACTTCAATATTTTTTCAGTTATCCGATCAAGTAATATTCAGAATATCTGATATATGACCGAGGTCATATAAAAAATTGTTGAACATTACCTCCGAGCCCAACATGGAAGACGAGCGCAGCCGGTGTAAAAGGCAGGTTTCCGAAGTTAATTCCAATCCTAGCCCAAAGCAGCAGCAAGAGAAGCAGGGGGGCGGCACATGCGGCCGCGAACACATCCGAGACCAGTCTTGGGGGACGCGCGTCTGGTTCACGGAACTTGTGAGAAATCTCAGGCAATGGTCCTCTGTTCACTGAATTGGCCCGGGATTTATCTTCACCTGCAAATATCATATCTCAAATGTTTACTGCTATAAGAACAATTAGATCACAATTAGATACAATCCAATCTACTAATGCTTTAAAAACAAATGAGCATTTTTGAAGTGAAACTTCTTTAGGCGCATGAGGTTAAATTTTTTACGGATGAAACGCAATAATAATAATATTAGCGTCACGAAGATGTGCAGCGTTTTTGTCGATGAAATGGGAGAGAGCGATTGAGAGAGAGTGAGAAGGGCGAATTACCTTATAGAAATTATATTTTTGAAATTAAAATTTCATAAAGAGTATTTATGAAATATTAGTATTTTATATTTTATGCAAAAAAAAATGTATTAAAAGCTCAAATGACGAATTGTAAATTAAAATGCCACGTGTTTTTATTCACGAAGAAATAAAGTAAAAATATTAAATTTATAATTTGTTTTAATTTTCGACACTTTTAATATTTTAATGACAATTAAATTCCTAACATATTATCCTTTTTACCTCCCTCTAAGTCTCGGAAATCTAAAGTTTTAGATTTGTATAAATATGAACAACAGTTAAAAATTAGTTTGCAGTTGTCCCACCAACGACGAGAAAACTACTAACTATTGGCTATTTTCTCGCTCAAGAAACGTACAATAGATATACGAGGGGAGGTCCAAAAGTTCGTGGAATGAAAGGGTTTTAGTAAAAATGAAACAGTAAATTTATTTTTCCTTTTCAATATAATCACCCTTAAGCTGAATACATTTATTAGATCTATGAATTAATTTTTCTAAACCATCGTAAAAATATTTTTTATCTTTTCCCTCAAAATGAGCCAAAATTGCCTCCTTTACCTCATTGTCGTCGGAAAATTTCCTTCCCCTTAAGTCTTTTTTAAATTGGGGAACAAATAAAAATCACTTGGGGCCAGATCTGGACTATAGGGTGGGTGGACTAGTGATTCGAAGCCATGCGTGTGTAGAGCAGCCATTGCAACTTTGCTCTTGTGAACCGGCGCGTTGTCTTGCAAGAGCAACACACCCTTGGTCAATTTTCCCCGACGTTTTTCTTTGATGGCATCCTTTAATTTTTCTAGTATTGTTGCGTAGTATTCTCCGGTTATGGTCCTGCCCTTTTCTTTATAATCAATCAGTATTATCCCCTCACAATCCCAAAAAACAGTAGCCATCAACTTTCCAGCCGACTCCGACACTTTGAATTTCTTTGGCGGTGGTGTCCCCTTTTTATGCCATTGCATGGACTCTTGTTTGGACTCAGGCTCGAAGTGATGAACCCATGTTTCATCGCCGGTAACAATTCGCTCCAAAATCGATCCAGGATCGTCGCTACACAACTCCAAAAAATGTTTTGACGCTTCGACGCGCTGCTGTTTTTGAAGCGGCGTGAGCATTCTCGGTACCCATCTTGCACTGACTTTTGTCATACCCAGGTGGTCATGTAGGATTCGCAAAATTGTGGTATCTGATACTCCAACTAATGCAGATAACTGTTTTTTCTTCAAACGGGTGTCCTCCAGTACAATTTTTTCCACTTTTTCGACGATGTCTGATGTGGTGGCCTCAACTGGCCTTCCTGAGCGGGGGTCGTCTTCAATCGACTCCCGGCCATGTTTAAAAAGACCATGCCATTTGTAAATCATTGATTTACTAGGGCACTGTTCCCCTTAAACAGTTTCCATTTCATTCAAAATGGTCTGAGCGTTCTTTCCTTGCTTGGTAAGGAATTTAATGACAGCACGGTGTTCAATTTTCTCCATAGTTTCAGTTTTCTTCCGGATTGACGTGTTTAGCAGGCGAGTGTTCGTAAACGAATGACGCAATAGGGCTGAAACTCCATTTATATACTAATTATGAGTCCCCAATTAGTATGACACTAAGCGAGCGCCCCTATCCCCACTCCATCCCCTCCATTCCACGAACTTTTGGACCTCCCCTCGTACTTTCCGTGTGAACAAAAGAGATGCATATACAAACAGTTGATCGCTGACTGTTCACACTGCCGGCGAGCACTCGCTTCACTAGTTTGTCGCTGGGCGACAAGAGCTATGAAAGATAACACTCGCTCGGCGATTAGAACTCACGCCGAGAGAGCAATACACGTTTTTTTAAATATGAATATCGAAAAATCATTTGAATTATCATTGTTATCTAGTTCAGACGACGATGATGATGAATTGTATGATGCGAGTGATGCGAGTACTCGCCCGCTCACTCGCACACTCGATTATAGCCGAGCTACACAAATATCGGAACTACGCACTCTCTCCCCGCGTCTAGCTAACTCGTTAATCGTTGCCGGTGAGACAAGTGCCTAATCCCAAAATCTAAATGTATCATTGTATATCACAGTAAATGAAATTCTTGCCCTAGTAGAAGTCAATTGACATAATTTTAGTACATGAATCATGTTTGGAGAAATGTATATGTTATGTAATGGAAATATTTGCAATTACCAATAGCTACAGCATCCTTTCCAAAGTTAAATGCGATCTCCCCGAGGTCCCAAAGCAAAGGGTTGGAGACAGCACTATCACCGAGGTAGACGCTTAAGAAGTGTCGACCTGATTTCTGCTGAACCAACTTTCCAACAGCTGCTACATTCTGAAAACAACAATATTTATTTTATCAGATAAAACCATATTTTAACCAAATAACACAAAACCGTTATTTCTTACTTTTTTTCAAAGTAGCATACCTTTAGTTAAAAAGATATAAAAAATTATTAACATGGGTTTTAAATAAGAATATATGCCAAGATGAGAATAAACCCATACAAAATAGCGGTATAACATGTTTCAGTCTAAATGCCAACAAACTAACCTAACTTAAATATATAAAAATAAATCAGTGGCGCTACAACCTCTTTAGGCCTTGGCCTCAGATTTCTGAATCTGTTTCATGATCATTTTTAAATCTAATAGGCAAGAAGGTGATCAGCCTCCAGTGCCTGACACGTGCCGTCGACTTTGATGTTTTCCTTTACCGTTCCAGCAAATGTTAAAATGCGCACATAGAAAGAAAGTCCATTGATGCAAGCCGGAGATCGAACCTACGACCTCAGGTATGAGGGTCGCACGCTAAAGCCACTAGGCCAACACTCACCCTAACTTAGCAGGATTAAAAATAATATAGATATAGAAACACAGACTTAATTAAAAAATACTTGAAATAAACAGATACAATTACTTAATTTAACTGTCACTCACCAAGTCAACCTTATAAGCCTTAGTATTGTCAGGTTCTGCAACAAAGATTGCCTCATCATCTCCACTGGATGGAGCTACTCGCACAAATGCCTGCTGAACCAACACTGGCTTGCCCCATTTGTCTTTTACACTGAACTTCAATGATACCCTGTGTTAAAATTGTTCATCAAATATGTATAAAAATATATGAATGACAAATTAAACTTTTTTAAAGCATAATAGGATGAATATATGTATAATTTTTTTTATTTAACTTATTATTTTAAATGCTTTACAGCTCAGTTATAGTCAATATGTTATCACATTAACCAAAGACAAATTATAAATTGCATAACTCATATTCAGCATCAACTCATTTTTAATTTCATATTAATTTCAGGTTCCAGAATTCTTTCTACCTTGTTAAACTTTCAAATGCTGGTTAACCATTTTACTGGTAATTTTTTTGAATATACAAGTCCAAACTGAAAATATTATTGTTAGTCTTTTAAGGAAATTATAAAGAAACATATATCTTTTTTCAAGTATAAAAGTAATGCAGCTCAGTATTGAAACTATCACAGTACTTTAGGTAAACACATAATAAGCCAGATTAAGAGTATGATAAAAAATCTCAAGAAGCAATTGAGAGTTACTTACTTCTGTAAATGATCAGCCTGCAGCACATCAGTAAGCTTATTGGGGAAGGCAAGAGTAGTCACCTTGGGGCTGGTTGTTCCATCGACATCTCCAATACCAAGTTCCAAATTACCCAATTGTATTTCACCCAACACAGCAACATTAAAGTTAGCTGACTTGGTTCCCGCAGCCAAGGAGATTTTGTACATGCCATATTGTGTCTTAATCTTATTTAGATTGAGGATGTAAGTTGTTTGATCATTTTGTTTCTGAGTTAAAGGTTGTTTGGAAAGCACAACTACATCATCAGCCAGCCTGGTGCCAGATTGTGCAACAACTTCCTCTGGTTTAAGGGATGGAATTGCTCTGCCAATAATGTCAGTAACAGAGAACTCTATGGTGTCTAATTCCGAGGTTATGTACTTCCTGTCCTTGAATGCTACACTGATTGGGGTTGGCTGAAATATAACAAACTACTATTAGACATTAAAACTTATGACATGCAGAAACACAAGTATCTAACAACTACTGAGATATATGTAGGTTTATATATTATGAGGAAATTGAGATAGATATATTTTCAAAGAGTCATCAGTGCCAAATTGTCAATGTAAATTGGTTAGATCTACCTGATCATCAGCAATTGCTACAGCAGCTTCTAGTAATAGGGCAGCCCCACGGGGAGTGTTCACAGAACGCCTAGACACCAAGTATGTGGCAAACTTGTAGCGCTGGTCTAAAGTCAGTGGGGCTGGCTTCTTAAGGCTTTTGTATGATCTGTAAAGTTTAAAAGTTAGCATTAACAGAACAAAGCTGTCAAATTAATATTACTTCTAGAAGCAGCAAAATGGACAATGAACAAAACTGCTAACAATTTCCATGTCAAGTATTTAATTTTAAAAACAGTAAAGTTAATTAATTAAGTTTTACCTGAGAATAGTTGTTAAAAGGAAGGAGGTAACGGGGAGGCCACCTTCAAAGTGAAGAGATTTGGAGTCACTCTCGTCAGCTGATAACAGGACCCCTTCAGAGTGCTGTGCTGTCCAAGCTTCACATCCCATATGCTCACATAAAGCAAACACATATCCATAGCTGCAATAAATGGGTTAAGTTGAATATTGACCATTATGATGTTTCTACAAATTCTGTATTTATCCTACTTTTATATATTATGACAAAATTTTATAGGTGCTTACTTAGCTGGTGTGTCATCTTTCTTCAATAATTGAATTAGATTTTTAAGGGCTTCTTCTCTTTCAAATGTTTGACCTTTTCCAATTGCCTTAAGAGAATACACTGCATGGTACATCTCTATAAGTGAAGCATCTTTTTTGTCTAGTGCCCTCACTGGGGCACTTAATACATCAGGTTTTAAGAAATTCTGGCACCCAGAAAGGGCAGCAGCATTTGTAAGGTAGAATATTTGTTCAATGTTATTTAAATCATAGTTTGCTGATTTAATTACCTGTAACACAATGCTAATTTAGGATTGTAAATATAATTAAAAAATAATATGTCAAATGTGTGTAATGGTAACAATCTTGACTTTAATTTTTGTGGAGTCGGCCTAATGCTTTAAGCCTAGATGACATGATCAAAGTTTCCTAAGGTGGAAATTGTATCATGACAACCAAAATCAAAGTATTACTTAACATCCAATCTGAAGATACTGCAATCACAATCAAATTTTGTAATTTTTTTTGATGTTCATGTGCAAAAACAGTGATAAGAACTAATAGGATGGGCCAAGTGAACAGCTATTAAGTTAAGCTAGTAGTTTACACTTTTATATTATTGTACACTTACAAGAAGCTTAGTTATATAAAGCAATTCAATTTATTAGACTCTCATTTATAGCAGCTTCATATTAAATAAATTAAACAAGAGTTTTCACATCTAACAATACCTGGCAAATATCAGGAATTTTGGCATTAATTTGTTTCAGTCCTTTGACTGAATAGTAAATAGAGCTCAAATCTTTACTTCCAAGACCTTCTTGTAATATGCCTTGTAGTCTATTAACATCTATTGTCCCTTGAAGTATTGCAGAACACGCTGCCACTATGCTAATGAAAGCCAAAGCTACTGAAAATATATAAACTTTTTTATTCCATAAAAAGCAACGTGATTATATTGGTGCCGTAGAACCTTTAGGGGCAAACCAGATTTCTTATCTTCGCGTTTTGAATCGGGTCAATAATTGGGATGTAAAAGCTAGTCCTGTTTTATCTCCTAAATTAAAAAGATTAAGTTAACTTTTATAATAACCTCAGAAACTACACCAACAAATAAACACCGCCGGTAGCATGACGTGTCCCGAAACAGTTACAATTAATCATAAGCATAGGTATATTTGGTGTGTAATGGTTGAAGTTATTGAACTATTTCAACAATCATAAATTATTAGTAACACTTGACTACTTTGTCATTGTTATATTTTAATATTTTGTACGTAAACCAAGTTTTCGAGAACAGCTACACAGCATTTCACTTCCTAAAATTGGATAATATTTACCTTTGAAAATCATTTTGCAGTATTAAAATACGTTACTATAACAGTATTAATTCTTATTTATTACTTAATCATCTAAATTTACTTAATTTTTACAAATTTCAGCCGGCATAAAAATAATTCCGTTTCTCTGGGTACTGGGTAGTCGATCAGAGAACCGCAATAGCTGTCACTAATCACTTATTGAATATAGAGTATAGACAAGGTGTTGTCGTTTACGTCTGACATAAAAAGACGACGTAGCAAATTGGCTATGGAACTTTCAATATCTAGAGAGCAGTTTGATGTTTCTATGGAATCGCCATTCACCACAGAAAATAATACTCTATTGTCAATACATCTTGACAATTGACTGACAAAAGCAAGACATTTCAAAATTCGAGTTCAATATTCCGAAATCAAAAAGGGCTCGTTTCACGGTTTTCCGTACTGTGCAGATTTAGTGTTCACTTGTTTTAATTAATTATTGAAAATGGCTGGAGCTGTAGCTAAAATACCGTCGTTAATTAACAGTATGTATTTGTATATCTCATATCAAAACACTTAAGACATACGTTATGTAATAACGCAGGTTATATCTTGATTCTTCTCTTATTCAGGGATAATTTTAAATTTATCTTATTTTTTACAGCGGCCCTCTCTGAAGCTAGACCTAAATTTGCAATTTTTATGAAATACGCTAAGGTCGAGCTTGCACCTCCTAAGCTAAACGAGATCCCTCAAATAAAAGCTGGTATTAGTAAGTTGTTGTCCAGTTTTAAGTCTGGTGCATGGAAGCAGCAAACAGTTAAACAGGCTACTCTTAACACCCTTGTTGGAGCTGAAGTGCTTTTCTGGTTCTATGTTGGAGAATGTATTGGAAAGCGTCACATTGTCGGATACAATGTCTAATTTATTCCAACTTATGCACTGTAGATATTATGTTCAATTAAATTGCTGAAAAATCCATAATTGTATTATTACTTTGTGTATGAACATTTAAGAATAAATTAAATGTTTATTTTCAAAAATAAAAAAACATGTACTATTTACAACTATTTAATACCTAACATAAATATAATTTATAATGGTGCACACTGTTCCATAAACTTGAATGGATTACAAGCACTAGTAAGCTTAAGTTCTGTCTCCATGTCCTGTGGTCCTCTTAGCCAAAGCCTGTCCCTGTAGTAACTTGCACAAGTGAGAAATTCTCTATCAGTGTAACGGTCAACTTTTATTGGAACAAAAGGATCTAAGTGATCAAAGCCCTGAAAAATAAGTTAATAATATGTTATGCCTCATACTCTACTAATAATAAATTAAAATTAATTTATATAATATATTTGTGTAACCTATGAAATACTATTTTACACATATATATTAAACAAATTACAAACCTTTCTATATAACAAATGTTGTGGCAGATAATTCTTAGTGTCATCATCAGGATTTGCGATTGAATCTGTGCTAAGCACCATCACAGCATTTGTCTAAAAAATTTGTTATTTTAATGGAAATACCAAACCAATAAGATATTTTAAAGAACAAACTCTTAAAATTTTGATTTTTAGAGTTGGTTAGGTAAAATTAAACTTTACCCAGTTATTTTTGGTAAGTTCCAAAATAGACGTAGTCAGTGTGACCTCTTCTGGTGCAACCTTTTTCTTTGTGGAAGTTTTAATACGAGTCAGAGGATTAAAGAATCCATTGTACCCATCCACGGCAACAAAGGTCTTACACCTAAAAAAGCATCTATCAATTTTAAGCATTATACAAGATAGACAATACTATTATAGTTTTCATTTATGAAATTTAAAAAAAAACCGAAGTCCTATGAACTTTATTTTTTATATATTTAAAACTCAATAATCACTTAACCAATTTTAATTAATTTGGCCTACATAATCCTACACTACTATTGTTAGCATAATTTCAATAAACATTGCACCATTCCATCAGCAAATTTATGACTGACTAAAAATTGTTTCACGAAACCCTTTAATACAATTTATTTTTATGAATAAATGTATAATTGAATGGACTATAAAATATAGATTGAATTTAAGGCTAAAAAATCTTCATTTAAGTTTATTATAAGCAAATATCATACTTTTTACAATTTGAGAGGAGTTTAACTTCATTTACAATGGCATCAACCACATCACAAGCATATTTTACTCTTGCAATGCCCAGTTCAACAAGTTCATGTAATGGTGCACCAGCTTCCGTTTTCTCTCTTTTACTCCAAACATATTCCTTTGATACAATGAACTGTAAAGTCAAATTTTCTGTTATTATAAAACAAAGCAATAATAAAAAAAAAGGGTGCGTGTACTTATGTACGCGCGTAAGAAGTTATACTTCTTTGGCATTATTAAAAATAGTTTGGCTTTATTCCACCTCCAGTTTTTGATGTTTCACAGCGATAAGATGACAACTCTTTTTTTGTATTCAATTTAGTGCACTTACACTGATTCATCAATTGTTTTTTGTCTCTTGTCCTTATATTTGCTAGAGAAAAATTACATGTTTTGATTAAACAATGTGGTAATTTTTTTAATCAAAACATTACTCGATAATAATAATACAAACTGATAGTTAACCTCAATTGTAATGAAGCACTTAGGAAGGTTGATGAGCACAGTTTTTTCACAAATATTAATTAGTATTGGTTTAAATATTCAATTTAAATCACTTCTGATTATATATAATTCAAAAAGCATTGCTAAATTTCTTTGAAAAAATAATTAAAACTCCTTTATTTGTTTAAAAGGTAAATGACAAATGTCATTATGGTCATTCAAAATTCTTGGCATACGAACTTCACGCATATTCTATTTCTTTTTACTTGTAGATTGTCTTATTCCTATCTCGCTCGCGCACGCTATAATCACACTTCTAATTTTGTGTCACAGGTGCGCGCGCATCGTAAAATTTCACTCTCATAAATTTTTCATAACGCGCCTAAAGAAGTATAACTTCAAAAATGAATTTTGAAAATAGAACTTTTTACCAAATGTTTTGAATGTAAACAAACTACTAAAAATAAGATTGTCCATTGCTGAATTACTCACTTCTGGTGACTTCAATAAGTGTTGATTTTGAGTTTTAAAATGCAACAACCAAGCAGCTGCATCAAGTGGTAGGTCTACAAGCCCTTCACGGGTCAGTGAATTTGCCATTTCCTTATGGCGTAAAACCCGTCGCAACCAGTCCGATACTGAAATTTTTTTATTTAGTATTATACCATGTCAAATATCATGTTATAATGCTATAATATGTCTTACCCCAAGGAACATGAACAATCAAGTATCCCTCTTCAAAAGCATAGTGCAATAAATGAGCAATAGTCATAGATTTGCCTGTTCCATCCTCACCATCTATTTCGTAAAATAGTCAAGGAAAGTAAGTAAAAAGACAATAAGTAATACTTCAGCTTTTTCTTTTTATAACCTGCATCTCAAAGCACTACTTACTCAAGACATAGTTTTCTAAAAGGAATTATTGACTCAATATTCTTAGTCAAATGAAAACATTCTACCTGAACTCTGAAGATTGATTTCAGAATAAGCATACACACTACAAAATAGTATCTATTAATATATAAAAAAATATTTTAAAAGGATACATAAAACATATCTGATGGCAGGTTTATTTAAATCTGAGACTTTTATGCAGTTGATTATATCCAATGCAGGTTGTCGCACCATTATAGCAGTTTCAGCAAAGGTTTTTGACTGCTTTGTATAAGACTTAGGAAGTCCACCATGACCATAAAGTTGTTTACATAAATCTTTGTTTACTGTATAGAATAAACCGAATTGATTATCAGTCTGTTGAGTCTGAAATAAGACAAAACTAAAAATAACAATCAATGTAAATTGGTATAAATAATACGTTTGTTAAATAAATTAAATACTCACGGGGGAAGATTCCGTTGTTCTGAAAGTAACAGCCTGACTATAGCGACGACATGCATACCGTAAGTTACGGGATAGCATTATGGTATTTAACTTATTTTTAATTATTAACTTCGTTCTGAAGAAATACAAAAAAGTAAATAAATTTAATATTATTTTCCTCAATTTGAGGTTATAAATTAGAAACACAGACTATAATCTTACTGTGTTGAGTGTTAGTTGTTGGTCTGACGTTATATTTTTGACATTGATATTTAAAAAAAAAGGGTGCGTGTACTTATGTACGCGCGTAAAAAGTTATACGTCTTCTTTGGCATTATTAAAAATAGTTTTTGATTGCATGCAAATAATTAATTACAATTAAATAATCAAAGACTGGAAAAGGAGTCATTATAGTCAATAAAGTTCAGTTTACATTTGAAAAATTAAATAAATAAATATTTATTATTATTGTCTTACATTAAGTGTAACATAAATTCTATTAATATTCGAATGTTGTTTTTAAATTATGTCCAATGCCGTAGCATCTTCCGTGGGCAACTTCATTCTGTTAATTTTGTGTCACGGTGCGCGCGCATCATAAAATTTCACTCTCATCAATTTTTCATAACGCGCCTAAAGAAGTATAACTTTAAAAATGTCCGCGCCCTACTTTAAGACTAAATTTATGAACGTATTTGATACGGAAGTCATAGTTAGTACTAAGTTTGCACTGAAGCTTACCCAGTTTTCAGATTGTAGTTTGTAGATCTTCAATTGAATAGTTGTTCCATTTGAACTCACTAAAGTTCAGCGTCGCCTAATCATTTTTAAGGTAGGTATAATTATTAAAAGAAATGTCATAGCGATAATTTAATAACTTAAAGACATACATTATACACTGTTTTTATGATTTAGTTAAATATGTTTCTATAAGACCGCACGGCCTGCGTGAAACCACGTAAGGGCGTAGGTACACCTATAGACAATAATTTAAGATGTCCGGCTTCCGCTAAATAATTTTCTTGTATTAAATCGTTGATCGCTTGTTCTGTGGTGTACAGTGATGGTTCCTCAGCTGTTGCACCAAGTATGTAGTTTATCATATGGGTGTACAACGGCGTCGAAACTAGTGTTACGAAAAGCCTTTGCTCCAACATTTCTCTAATAAGATCCTCACCTATTTTTTGATGTATCAAAGCTTCCTGAAATAAGATAGTATGTCAAGTGCTGTGACTCAATATATATAGCATTTTTCCTTATCTGTGTATCCTTCTCTGTTATCAAGTACATGCGTGTAGATGCGTTGTCTGTGCATTCTGAGAGTTAATTATTGTTTTGTAAGTTAGATTTTTGGTTGTTTTTAGGAAAAAATTTAGTATTAAATATAAAAATCGTTCCCTATTCAACTTTAAACATATAGATAGATTAGACTTTCGAAGACCTCCATTTCTATAAATAATGAGAAACAGACACACAAAAGTAATTTATGTAAAAAAATTGTATACCCTGTGCTTGTCAATGAGGTCATACAACATGGACACGAAGTTGTCGCATTTTGTAAGTAATAACACCCACATAGCTCCAGTCGCTGAATCAGCACTTACATCATGGAGAACATGTCGCACTTCCTATAAATCATAATTATTATAATTAAAAACTTAAGAATAGTTAATCTTAATACACATTATATTCTACATTTGAAGCTTCTATGTCTGCAAAAGTGCGTTAGAGTTTTGAAAATCGGTCAGTTAGTGGCAAAATTAAGAAATTTGACTAGTTATAAATATCCCACTGGTACATATTGAATAAAATTTCAAATATACCGTGTTAATATAATGCCTGTATGGTTATCGAAAATTCAGGCTTCTAATTTTATCCACATCGAAGTTATAGGGGGTTGAAAATAGCGTGAACTGCTTCGAGAAAAGGATACAGCACGGCCGTACGTGTTACGCTTTTTTGATCGACTTAGCGAGTAAGGGAACGTTCAAGTATTACGTACGTATTTTGGGGGGAGGTCCTTTTGTAAAACGTTACGATGCGGGGCGGGGATTAAATTTACGCGTTATTGTTAATATTTTTTCGACTTACACCACATAATAGTAACTAAAGAGTCACTAGGTGGTCAAAAAACGTTTTACTATACTTGGGTACTGAAAAACGTTACGGCGAGTTACATGGGGGGGTCAATAATCAATAATCTCCAAAAATTGCGTTACGTAATACTTGAACGCTCCGTTACTTGTTTTATTTTATATTTACAAGATCATTATTTATAAAAATTATATTAGTCGACTAAATTATTGAACTTTTTTAGTGTCTTTACGAATATTTAATTTTGTAAAATATTGAATTCAAACTTCCGATACATGTAACAGATTTTTGTAAATAGAAACCTTGAAAATTATAGCAAAAGTAAATGTTTTAAATAAATATTTATACCATTTCATTAAGTATCGGTCTGCTCAGTAGTTGTTTGATTAGTACTAAGTTCTCTGCGTACTGAGACACGTTTTCTAGTAGTTTCTCAATGTATTCACTGTGCAAGCTCCGGCCATCACTGGAAAAAAGTTTTTATTAATAAAAGTATTAATATAGTATTTAGTGAGTGTGTATACCTTCTTAAACAAAATCTGAAGACACAAAGGCTAAAAGGTAAGTTTACAGAATTTTATATGGACTACATGCTTTCCATTATTTTGTGTATTAAGTGTGTTAATATGTGGTTTTTGGCCAAAATAAATACATTAACCCTTATAACACGGTACTCTTACTCATATAATTCATTTTCATATTACGCGATTTCAGTCCCACGTATAACACGGGCATTTCCCACGTTTTATTTCTGTACTGTGACATTTATAATGATTGTATTATTATTTCGTTCAAAACATAGTTTTTTCTTAATATTTGATTTAAATCCTCTTTAAAGAGAAATGTTAACGTTAATCAATTGTACAACGCGTTATACTCCTATAACGCGGAACTATTGTGTTATAGGTTTACTGCATACCATTCTCCTTCTATTACAACTTAATACTGATGAAAAATAAGAATAGTTTAGATGCCAATAAAAAGGTTGTTTGATTAACCTTAATGATATCACATAAAAACGAGGTCAGACCTGTTGAAAGTGACAGGCCAGCAGTTGAGGACATCGGCCAGTGCCTTCTTCCTTTGCCAAGTGTCGCTCAGTTGAAGGAATTTCCCAAACACTTCATTCCGCCCTTCTTCTGTTAACACCATGTCATCTAAAATTCATTATCAAATTTATCAAAATGTCATTTTCTGCATTAAAGCCGTTTTAATTTTTGAATGTATCAAGAGTATTTTCAAAATTGGTTGAGAGCTTTGTTTTGATAAAAAATAAGGGATTTTCAATTGTTTTTGTCATAAGAAATGGAACTAGAAGGAACGAATTTTATATATATAGGGACTCCTAGACTGGCAATTTTTTACGAAAATGTATAGCTGCAAGGGTGTGGCAGCTATCATTTACGGCTAGACTATGCAATACTCGGCAATATTTTTAGTGTGAGATATATTGCTAATTATTTTTTTGTGTGTCTGACGGATATTTTGTGTCTCTGTCATATTTCCGATTGCAATTGAAAATACTGAAATATTTCTCAGACATTATTGCTGTCTCACTCTACGGCCTAAGTGCGTCCCTTTTTCACTTCGTCTTGTTTTTTTTTATTTCCAGACTTATACAATTATTAGATATTTATCTAATGTATCACGCCTATTGAAATAACTTCGAATCCACATTTTGTTTGTTTTGACTTTGCTTTTAAAACAATATAAGCTGCTGCAACGAGTATGAGTTCGTCCGCCATTGTAACCATAGGTACTAGCCAAGCCATGTGTTCGAAATACATATTTTTAATTTTATTAAATTTGATGAGGGTGATCTAAAAAAATATTTTTAGTCGGCCGATCCTCTCACATTTATTCATTAAGTCATGGTTGAGATTCACTCGTGTAACATAAGATGCATTGTTATTATGATATATAACTTTTTGTTACTTATAATTTTCAATAGTTACGCCTTCCATTTAGACTTTTACAGTGAGTGTTTAGTGCGTGTTCGTGAACTATTATTGTAAGGCAAGGTACAGCATCAGTCTAACCTCTCATTGTTCCCAAACTAACAATTTCTCCAAATCCTTACGGCTGACGTAAGTGTGCCTTTCTTCTTAGTAAGGAAACAATACAACGAGGTATGTACTCATTATAGTATAAGATTGAGTATCGACGGCCACCGAACCGTTCTTTGTGGTACACCATGTATGTAGACGGTGTAAACACATAATAATGAGCCATATACAGAAATATTGTGTGGCATTAAAATGTTTTTGTATTTTTGGGATATAGTCGGCAACGATGTAGCCACATATTTCATTAAAACTGTAGCCCGTGTGTAGGCACCTTAATATTACTATGAATATACATCTTTATATATATAATTCTTCTGTGAGTGTGTATGTCACTGAACTTCTCTCAAGAGACTGGACCGATTTTGATGAAATTTTTTGTGTGTGTTCAAGGGGATCTGGGAATGGTTTAGATTCACAAATCAGCCCGGCAGATGGCACTGCAGTCGGTACTTTCATACTTTGCTTAATATCCTAATCGCTTTAAATATCATGCAGGACAACGTCTGTGGGGTCCACTAGTCCTATATATAAAATTACCAGTCAAAGCCTTGGCGTATTCATTGTCGGGCCATTCGGTCCGAAATAGGTCGATGGTGGAAGCGGCGACTTTGAGCAAGTCGTTGGCGTCTTGGAATCTCGACTTTTGGCTTAAAGAGAGGAGACCGAGCTGCTTGTGAGGCGGAAGACCGAAGTGCGAAGCCTTTTGAAGGACGCCGTCGAGGAAATCTTCCGGAAACTTTGTGCCGTCCTTGTGATATTGCGTCATACGGGACACTAGTAGTTTTGTGTCTCTGAAAATAAGTAATTTCGGACAAATGTTACAAATATTTAAGATAAAAATATATATTTTTTAAATGTGTCTTTATTTAGATAAATATAAATATTGTCTTTTAAAATATTGCATAACTTTTATCGCGGGCTTTGAGCGCGGCGACCGAATCAAGAAATTCCGTAACGAAAATAAAAACCTACGACACGAAGACGTTATATAGGTGCGGCTAATACGCTTTAGAGCGGGACAGAACGCGTATTGCGTCTCACATCGGTCTGGCGTGATCGGTGACGTAGCGCAGGTGCTTTAGAGTGGGACAGAAAGCATACTGCGTATTCACATCTTCATATAATTTGAATTATTCTATACTCTAATGCGTTGAAGTTGGCGCAGTTGGTAAGTTTATATTCGAGATTATATGTTAGTGACTTATCATTTGCAAGTGAGCAAAATAATTATTTATTATTCTACGGTTATTTTCTTTTAGATAAATATAGCACATTAGGACATTTATTTAGGTACAAGGGCGACACGAAACTCTTGAAATTATAAACAAAGAGGTTATTTAACTTTGATACCTAATTAGATATACTGCTGAATTACATCACGTCTTAATTACTATGTTTAAATATATAAATATACTTACTCTAAACAATTTAGATATTTCTCAGCGGCATATTGGAATAGTTGATATACGTCAAGCTTCAGATTCAAGCATTGGAGCAAAGAGTCCAAAGCACTCGCCTTTATTGTCGATTGGCAAACCAGTCGACTCGCCACTGGCAACACTTTCTCTACGTCCCCATGAGACATTTCTAGCTCACTGAAACACATTAATTTAACTTAAAAAAAATATCTAGTAAGTTGATTTTAAGAAATGATTTCAACTTTTTCTCTTTGTCTTGGTCTCTTTGAATAAAGTGATAATTGCGCCCATAGACACCTGTAGCCCCGGGGGTTGATAGGTCATTCCCTTAAAGGTCGGCAATACACCCCTTAGTATAGTTATTAAAAAAAAAAAACAGTGAATTTGTGAGTAAATATGTTAAAGCAAGAAATGAATCGAGAAAGTTTTTTGACGTGATACAAATGATAATAATTGTAGGACAAAAACATAACACGAGATTAAAGAATCATTAAAATCTTGAATAAGTATCTTTCGTGGAATATAGATAAATAATCAGCTTGTATAGTGTAATTAATAGAAACTTACGGCCAGATATGTTCGGGTGGTAAGTCGATATTGTCGCGTATCGCTTGTAACGTGGACGAATGGTAGTTCTCGAGGAATCGGGCCCATCTTTTCAACTCTTGTTCCACTTGGGACCACGACTGACTACTGAAAATTCATTATTTACTAATTACACTTTTTTAAATTGTAGTTACATGTGTTAGGGCTAGTAGGATGATTAACTAAAAAAATAAATAAAAGGTAGGGTTTAGTAGAGCTCCACTTAATTTAAAAAAATCTAATTTAGGTGATACCGCCCATTCACACTCACATAGCCAGAAGGCTCGCAAGTGCGTTGCCGGCACTTTCAAGAATTACAATACCTCGCCAACGCTCGACACTGTTATACATTAGTACATAAAGAAAGATAAAATACAATATTCAATGTGACAAGCAAAAGCAAAGATATCAAACACGGAGAGTAAAACAAAATACATATTAGTTGAAAACCTAAGGAAAAATTATTTCATAGTGTGATATATAATATATATAAGCTATGGATCAGACCACTCTCTTTTATCAGAATATTGTTGATATTGACTAAGACGCGTTCTTCTGAAAGAAGGAACAAAAGGGACGATGCTATGCCTGGGATATCTAGAGGGTACACAAAATTTATATTTACTTAAAACGTTGGCGCTATCAACCTGATCTTAAACCAAAACAATATATGAATTAATTTTCTACGATTCTCCAATAACAACATCTAACGTGCTCTAACGTAATTCATTAAATTAAAACTCCATTTAATAAGTTAAGTAAGTGATCAGCCTTGTGTACCTATTGTCGAAAGAATTATTGCTTCGATAGAATTATAACCCAAGTAAAAGTAAAAAAGTAAAATATCATTTAATCATATAGGTAACATAATTTACACTTATGACTCGTCAGTAAAGAAATACATATTAATACCTTTAATTTTACATTAACTGCCAGTTCTCAAATCAAGGGCGTAGAACGGGAGAGAAGAACTGGCAATAAACTCTCCGCCACTCTTTTTAGTCGCCATTTTTTTTGTTTTACACAACGTTTGTAAGGAGCTGCAACCATTACACCATGTCCCATGTGACATTTTAAATAATTAAAAACAAAGATTTGTCCTGTATCAGCAAGAGGCCCGGTGAAATAGGAGCACGCACTTACATTCTCGTGGGAACAACACGCAAGAAGAAACATAAACACATAAAATACCTCTTATTCATTTTGATTTCGCTCTCATGTTCTTGATGACAATAATCCACGGCTTGCATTATCATCAAGATACGAGTTGCACCTGGCACTCTGCGGAAATTAAAATGAAGTACGAATTAATTTATTTATAAGTGCATAAACTTATACAAGAAAATATGACATCACAAACTTAACACACATACACATCAATTATTAAACTTAAGCTAGCAAGGGAAACAATTAAATAACCAAAAGGAAATAAATAAAAATAATAACTAAATCAAAATAGAAACTTAAACCTCATTAAGAGCGTCATACACATAATTACGGTAAGTAGAATGATTGTGAAATATATAAATATTTTCACTAATGTTAGTAATTAAGTTGTAAGAGCGAGAAAGCTTATTCACTGGAGTATAAAAGTAGCAGATAAGCGAGCCGTAGGTACGTATAGTTAAAGTTATGTATTTGAAAAAGATCCTTCAGTTACGACAGTTAAAGATTGCCTATATTTTTTTATTCAAACAGGCAGAAGGGTCACCTGATTGTATGTGATACCGCCGCTTATGGACACACTCAATGCCAGAGGGCTCGCAAGTGCGTTGCCGGCTTTTGAAGAATATATACATAATATACACATTTGTGTTATCACGCAACTTGAAAAATTAAATTTATTATAATAATGATAATATTATTTTCGTATTATTAATTATTTGATACTTTAAATGTGTATTTACCGATCAATGCCGTCCTGTGAGAAGCAAGTGTTCTCGACGAATGTGACGATATCGTCTTTGGAAAGTTTGTTGAAATAGCTGACACACTCGCGATACTGCTGCATCCATTTCTTATTGTTCACGTTCGAAGTGGGTACCTAAAATCGTCAAATGACGAATTTTAAATTAAAATGCCACGTGTTTTTAATATATAAAGTTTTAGATTAGTATAAGTATGAACAAGACTTAAAAATTAGTTTTCCAAAGAAGTTTCACTTCTGACATGTGTACTTTGTACGTACGCACTCTTTTTATTATTGTGAGGGACTGTTTACATTCATTATTTAATTATATAGTAATTAATGATTACGATTAGAAAATGTTATGCATTTTTTCCTCATAAGAGCGGAACATTCTAGGGGTTTATGTATACCACACATTTCGTATTGCGATCGTGTGTAGCGTACAATTGGTACCGCCGGTGGTTCACTCGCGCGATAAAATATTAGCTACTGATTATGTTTAATTTCCTACATAATTTAAGTAGAAGATCGTAATATATGCAACACTTTATTGGATAGATAGATTTAGATAAAAAAAACAAATGCCGATACTATCAAAAACTTTAAATTTAGAGTTACATTAAATTAAATTCTAAAAACAGTAAATCCTAGTGACAATATAACGTAGTTCAAATTTTAACTTATAGAAACTTACTCAAAATAAGTTAAAATAACTTACGTCAAAGAAGTACTTAGTGAGCCATTTTGTATACAGTTGGTTGACGGATAGTGGAATCTTAAAGGCCGGGGGCAGAGTTCTCAAAAACTTGGTGAGAAGTCCGGCGTTATCCGGTTTTATTATGTTCAAAATGTGGGAAGTAAATCTTTCTTCCGATGGCTGCTCCAACAGGAGTTTATAGTCGAGCTCTGTAATTAAGTTTTATAAATAAGCCCTCGTGGTCTAGTAAAAGCACACGACGTATAAAGCAGAAAGCAGACCCGAAGAACTGGGAGGCCGAACATGTGTCATTTCTGACGAAACAATTATAACCTACTTAAAAAATATATTTGGAAAATAACTGGATGTCATAAAACTTATTAAAAAAACAAGTCTCGCAACTCTGTTCTACATGAAATACACATTACATGATAAAAGAAATATTAGTTATGTGATTGTTTCCTGTTGAACGAAATTGCAATAAAAAAACTATTATGATCAAATAGATGCATAAAAATGCCCCAATCCTCATTGAGGTGTTTGCGGACTTTACTGTAAAATATATATTTTGTGAGAGTAATTTCTTATTAAACAGTGTTGATCTAGTGGCTTCAGTGTGCGACTCTCATCATTGAGGTCGTAGGTTCGATCCCCGGCTGTGCACCAATGGAATTTCTGTCTATGTGCGCATTTAACATTCGCTCGAATGCTGAAGGAAAACATAGTGAGGAAACCGTCGAAACAAGGCACGAGAGGCTGATCACCTACTTGCCTATTAGATACAAATGTTAATGAAACAGATTCAGAAATCTGAGCGCCACTGATTTTCTTCTGAGATTCTTTTTTTTTTTTCTTTTACCTGGCGAAGCGGATTTAGCCTTCTTCAGCAGTTTTATATGTTCAGTTGCGTTCAGACCGAATATGAGCGTCTTTTCGTCTACTTTCTTGAGTAATGTGAAATAATTTATCAACGCCACGTAATTGTTGCCAGCTATCTCGGGCCATAGGACTTCGCGAATTCTTAAAAAAAAAGATTTATATTTGACGTTAACACTAGTTTTTAGTTAAAACTCGTTTTCCCTAGTTAAAAATAGTTTTTACTAAATGCCTTTGTCAAAACTAGAAATAACAAGTGAAAACTAGAATTTACCACTGATATAATTCATTTTCTGATAAAACTAGTTGTCACTCCGAGCTTTAGTTACAACTAGCACTAGAGAAAATAATTTGAATTTTGGGATTGAAAACAAGATAAAGTTTTAAAAATATTTATTAAAAAAAGATCTAGGGTATAGAAACATAGTACCGTACCTAGTAAAAAAAACTTACACTAAAGGAACATTTTAGGGAACATCAGCATAAAGTAGTTGCCAAGGTGACAACATTAATTAAAAGTAAATAAAATAATCAAACAAATCAACAGAATACAACCATAAAATTTAAAAAAGGAACATTATAATAATATTTTTAAGGGATATTGGTAAACATACAATAAAAAAATAATCAAACAACCTTAAAATTAAAAAAGATGACGATCTACTTGTTATTGCAAGACAAACTATCGTGGCATTTTGAATTACAAAGGTAGCCATTTTTCTTGCAGAGACACCTTTTTGACATACATCCTTTCTTACATACGCAGCGCATAAATCCCTGGCCTGTTCCTATGGATGCTTCCTTAGCAACAGTTCTCAAAGGTAAATTTGTATTCGGAACGTCTTCTTCATGCAAAAAATTTTCTTTGCACTTGTCGAATTCTGACCTGAAAAGCAATATTTAAATAGTTAGCTTTTACCTAAAGGCAATATAATTATATGATAAAACAATTAAGCAACACATAGGTAGGTACATACCTGCAATATAATTTGTCGAGCATTCCATATTTCGTTCCAATCTTGTGAAAACCCTGATCATCCTTTTGAAGAACCACTCCGACTATATTACGTAGATTTGCTTTTGCTCTGTCGACATCTGGGATTTGTATAATTACATTATCACCGATTTCTACAGGAACGTGTATTGCATCTGAAGCTAATGTCATTCTCTTGGCCTGTTTTTTTAAGTTTTGATGTGCAGTTTCTCTGGATGCCGTTATGTGTTGATTCACATTTGTTACAACTTCGAGGTCTTTGTCATTTGGTGGTATTATTAGAGGCTCTACAGCCGTAGATGCTCCAGCTTCAATATCATATTGACTGGCTTCTAGTTCGATTGGCGATTCTCCACTTGTTTTGGATGAACTTTCTGCGTCTTTTTGTTTGGCTCCAGTTATAATCTGATGCTCTCCACTGCAACTAGCTACAGGCTCAGTTTCTGCATTATCTGTACTATTATTTAACGCATTTTCTAGATCATCTTCATCTCTTATATCCTCAATAACATCTCGTGGCAAAGTCGAAGTCATAAGCCCTACTCGCGGTTCTATACCAAACATTGCTTTGTATGGTGATTGTTTAATACCAGAATGAAGCGCCCGATTTTTCATAAACTGTACAAACCGAATACCATTTGACCAATTTGTAGTATCGTTATCTTGCATCCATGAAGCTAACATTTTCTCTATGTCTTGATTAGCCCTTTCAACAGATCCTTGGCTTTGGCTGTGCCTTGGCTTTCCATGGACTAATTTACACTCGGGCCAAAATGAAACGAGCTCATTTATAACAGAGTTTACAAATTCTCTCCCGTTATCGGAGTGTAAGATGCAAGGAGCACCAAATGTTAAAAATATATCAGTCAACTGATACGCCACCTCTACGGCTCTCTTACTTTTCAGTGCACGCAACAAAACAAATTTTGTCAAATGGTCCTGATACACCATTATAAACTTAAATCCTCGATCTTCCTGTGTTTGCATGTCGATAAGATCGACTTGACAACGGCTGTTCATTTCAGAATGTAATATGGGTTTTGAAACGAGTCCTTTTTTCTTCATACTTTTTTTACGCTGACAGGTTTCGCACATAGAGAGAAAAATATTTATCATTTCTAAAGTTATGTTTGCATATTTTCGTGAAGTTTCATTTTTAAGTCTATCTCGACCACCATGACCAATGGCCACATGAGCTGCTTCAATTATATCAAAAATTTCATCTACATACAAGTAGTATTTCATGGGCTCCTGTCTAGACACTAATTTACGTAGTCCACAAATATTAATGATTGAGATTTCTGAACAGAACTGTGCTTCTTCAATTTCGTCCACTAAACGGTCATAGGTTTCTTTTGGCATACTATAAAAGTGGTCCTCTTTTTTTCATGTTCACGAATCGCTAATAATCTATTTAAAAACTCCTCTTTCCACAGCGTTCCTTCATTTAAGTTTACCATGACTATTTGCGCTCGAATCAATCTATACGTGCTTAACAGAATAAAAACAAAGCATGAATGAATGGAGCGAACGAAAGCACAGCGCGCCGACGACAGTGCTTGGGAAGGGATTCCCCGCGTTTGCCGAATCAGGTGATGTCTCGCGACCAATCAGAATAAAGTAGCCTTGGTCGGAACAGTTTTAACTGACTAACTTCGAAAAAACGCGTTAGTAATAACTAGTTTTAACTGATATTCAATTGTGAGCATTAGTTAATTCTAGTTTTAACAAAGGCGTTTAGTAAAAACGCGTTCTAACTAGGAATAACGCGTTCTATCTAAAAACCGGTTTTAACTGTAACATATTTGACGTTAAAGAAAAGAAAAAAAATCATGTTTCAATATTAAAAATGTTATTCATCATTTAGTTAACAAATATACTTTGACATTGACACACCAGCGGTGTTATTTCGACGTTTTAATAGAAATATTAATAAATTCTAAAAACAGTACATAACGTAGTTAAAACTTTAATTTATAGAAACTTACTCAAAATAAGTTAAAATAACTTACATCAAAAATATACTTATTAAGCCTAGTAGTAATTAACATTTAGATAAATAATTACTTTGGCCATTTTCAGCAGCGTTTTAATAAAAATACATTTCAATTTCCCTGTTAAATATTTGATTTGAATTACCGTGAGTGTGCATTGGGCCTCCTCGCGATGTCTTCAATGGCGTCGGGTGCGATATGCGATAAGGTAGAATCAGATGCGACATGATGAAGCCACACGTCCAGCAAATCTAATCCATACTTCAAAGCCAGACCACACGCCAGACGCGCGTGTTCCTCAGAGTTTGACCTTTATTCAAATCACACATTAACAGACATTTCCCATATATTTTTGTCTTTGGTTGATGCGCGTACTACACTTTTAATGCACAGAACAATATTTTACATATTGCGAGTGTTGGTACGGTCGAAAAGCATTTAAACCGTTGAGTTTAATAAATATTTATTTGTGTTTATCCGTAAAAGATTTCGAAACGGTAAAGCGTTGTGAAGAGATCAGAACATTTAGTTGAAAATAAAGTGAACTGGCCCCCATATTATACGTAGGATTGCCTGTGTCGTGAGCAGCTGGTCTCTTCCATTTGACATGTTATCATTACTTGACATAATAATTTCTACATAACATTAACATTTTATAATTAAACTACTGTTGAACAGACACATATATGAATATTACTAGTCAATTGGGAACAAAGATAAATTGAATATATTTTAAAAAATTTCATAAAATTTAATTAACAACAAACAAGACTTTTTCCTTATCTGACAGCAGATAGATGTGTTAATAAAAAAAGATAAGAATTTTGAAATAATGGAATACATATTACAATTTTGTGCAATATAGCAACGCCGAAATAGCTCAGTTGGGAGAGCGTTAGACTGAAGATCTAAAGGTCCCTGGTTCGATCCCTGGTTTCGGCAAATATTTTTTATATTTTTTCAGAAATTACATAACGCGGTAATTAATGCATTATTACAAAATTAGATTTAAAAACCAATTTTTACCATAAAACATTATTTTTTGGCAAATGTCAATTCATTGTAGTGACGAAATACATCAAGTTGTATGAAAACTACATATTTAGTATTTTTTTAAATTATAGTCTTTTTATAAATAAATAATTATATATACAATTAGTGTTTAAATCGTAACTTACGATAAATTTGTATTAAAAACGTTATTTAACTTACTTGGCAAGTCTATAAATAACTTCTCTCCTATAATCCTCATCAGCATTAAACATGAGCGCATTGACACTGACTCCGAGCGCCCTCAAACGGTTCACTTCGCCCATGGCGCTTAACTTCTCAATGCATTCACGTATCAGCGCCATTTGCTCTTCGGTACCGTTATTTTGTTTTAGCGACGATATAGCCATCTGAAAGACATTTTTAAATATTAAAAAACTTCAACAGATACGCGAGTTATATTTTTAATTTAATGAAATGCGACTACATATTCAATTAGGAATTAATGTACCATTAAAGATTTATTCAAGAAAATGTTTGAGTAATTTAGACGTGGCGGACTCTGAGTTGTGAGGACCTCGAAACTTTAAATAGTTAAAGATATATTAAAAATATTTTTAGTATGAATAAATTGAATTGTTGGCTTCAGCGTGCGACTCTCATACCTGAGGTCGTAGGTTCGATCCCCGGCTGTGCACTAATGGACTTTCTTTCTATGTGCGCATTTAACCGATATGTCTTAGACCCAAAAAGTCGATGGCGTGTGTCAGGCACTGGAGGCTGATCACCTACTTGCCTATTAGATTTATAAATGATCATGAAACAGATTCAGAAATCTGAGGCCAAGACATAAAGAGGTTGAAGCGCCACTAATTTATTTATGAATAAATTAGGTTTATAAAATGTAGTTTTTTCCTTTGATACATGGTAACACCATATTAAGTGGTAATTTGTAGAAGTGAAACCTTCAAAAATTTTGGTTTCAAGATAATGAGACCAATGTAATTTTAATTTTTAAGTTTAATATCAATTATTTTGATAAAAACTACAATGATTAAAAAAGTTTTTTTATAATGAAAGATATGTAAATAAAATTGATAAATTTCATCTAATTTTATAATTGAATTAAATCAATCTCTTATTTAATTTATGAATTTATGTGTCCGTCTCTTTTTCGTTTAATCGACTTTCAAATCACAACAATTTTTTTTTATATAATAGGGGGGCAAACGAGCTTGCGGGATGACCAAAAAGGGCAGTCTTCGCAGCCCATAGACACCCATTTTTAGTGGGTGCGTTGCCGGCCTTTGAGGGAGGATTATACTCGCCCTTTAAACATTTGGAGGTCGTATCTCAGAGGGAAGACTCAAGACCCCCACCGGGAGTCGATTCCACAGTTCGCTAGTTCGAAAAGAAAATGCCTTGTGAAACGGACTATGCTAAAGAAGTTTTCACTTCAAAATAAAAAATTATTTCAACTCACGTCACATGGTTTCGCCAAATACACGTTGTCCCGTAATTCGGGTGCGTTACATTTGACGAGCGTGGCGTACAGAGCCGCGGACACGGCCGCCTCAGAGTACAGCGTTTGTAAGTATTGCTTGCATAGAGCCGAGTCTTGAGTGGACCTCAAGAGACAGGCCGCGCTCAGTGCCGTGTCTTTATAGAGGATGTCTTCAGCGCATTTTTGCACCACTGAAATTGTTTATTTTATAATTAAATAATCTGCTTCAAACTGCTATTTCAAGGCCATCTGCCCTACGTTGGGCCATAGAACCCTTAGAATAAGTTAACACAAAAAATAATGTATATGTCTTATAGATATATCCAATACCAGTTAACTCGCAGATTTCACTGTTAAAAAAAGTGCGTAAGTACAAAGTACACATGTCAGAAGTCAAACTTCTTTGACAAACTAATTTTTGAGTCTCGTTCATATTTATACAAATCTAAAACTTTAGATTTCAGAGACTTAGAGGGAAGGAAAAGGAAGATATGTTAAGATTATTTATATTTAAACTAGTGGACCCCACAGACGTTGTCCTGCATGATATTTAAAGCGATTAGGATATTAAGCAAAGTATGAAAGTACCGACTGCAGTGCCATCTGCCGGGCTGATTTGTGAATCTAAACCATTCCCAGATCCCCTTGAACACACACAAAAAATTTCATCAAAATCGGTCCAGTCGTTTGAGAGGAGTTCAGTCACATACACACGCACAGAAGAAATATATATATTAAGATATAAATAATAATAAATTTATTAAATTATTACTATATAAATAATATAATATATATAAACATTAAACATATATAATTTCTATAAGGTAATGCGCCCTTCTTACTATCTCTCAATCGGACTCAATCTCTTGCTCCCATTTCTTCGACAAAAACGCTGCACATTTTCGTGACGCTAATATTATTATTATTGCGTTTCTTCCGTAAAAATTACACCCTCATGCGCCTATAGAAGTTTCACTTCAAAAATGTAATTTACTATTTTTGAAAAAATATGTCAGATTAAGAAATTTAACTAGGGCTCAAATTATTACTGTTCGTAAATACGTCCATATTAAGGGACAAGCATTATTCTTTAAACCTGTGTTAGTAGCAATTACGAATAGTTAAAATTAAGAACTAGAAACTTACCCTGAGCCTCATTATCATTACTAGGATTATCATCTAGGCAGTTTTGTATGTAATAAATCTTCAGATTCGTGTGAGGTGAGTCGACAGCATCGAGTTGGTTCTCGATCGAAAACCGGTCGTAACGATAGAAGTTTTGTGATACTTCTAAATCTGGATAAAGGGTTGAATAGAACTCTTGGCAGTGGACTTTGCGTTGAATTATTTCAGACTCACTTTCGACTTCCTTTTCACTGAAAATTAAAAACACCATATACTTTCGCTGGAATAGATCGTGCCAGTATTCTGTCGTATTAAACGACTACGAAATTGGTTACGAAAACGTCAAAATCATTTTTGCAAACGAGCAGGAGGCTCGGTGATACCGCCATTCATGGCAAAAGGCACATGAGAGCGTTGCGGCCTTTTTCCAATTTTTTTTGTCCATTTTCAATATCAATTGTCAGCTTTTAATATTTATTTAAATAAATTCTAAAGATTTTTATGAAATATATAAACATATTCTTTAGAATCTTGCCATAAGCGCGCAGGTGCCAAAGTTGGCCCTTTGACTCGTTCAGTTCTTTACAAACTGACCTCAAACATCTGCCCGAAGTAGGATGGTCGAGTTGGAGTAGGGAATAGAATATAAAACTTGTAGTGTTGAGGCAAATGCGCACGGGCATTCGTCCTTTAACGTTGAAGTAATAAAGTTTACGTAAAATCAGTGAAGTGAAAGAAGTCAATTATAGTGTATCAAGTAATTAATGGAGTGTTTTATTTCCTGCCATTGATCTAGTCTTTATTCCAAGTAATACAATTTTTTTGAATCAAGTAACACCAGCCGGCTTTGTGATGCTACTGGGATGTAGGATTCTTAAAAGATAATAAAACATACCCAGCCACAAATTTATTCTGTATGGTGTCCACTAAATAATTCAGAAGCGGTTTCTTCTCCTGAACCGGCGTTAGGAAATCTTTCTTTTCGGTTACGGGCTGTAAAAGATATTTCATTCGAGCAAGTATTTCCAAAAATTATGTCGCTAACATTTACATCTCCCATGGGGCATGGTGCAGACATTTCTAAGTTTTTTTTAATTGGTAATTAATCTATTCAAGGTCTTAGTGAGACCTATGTGCTTTTCACGTTTTTCTTCACAGTACGAGTATTAGGTACACATAAAAATTTAAAAGTATTAAACCGACAATTACTGTCAACATTATTTGACCTACGTATACGTCATCCAGAAATGCGCCAAGTCCATTAGGCGGTCGTGGACTCCTGTCCTCCGACTGGCTAAACTGATTGAAAATTTGGGTAATTCTCTAAGTTAATATACCTGAATTAAATTAAAATCATGTCGATATGACTTTTAATTTCCAAGGAAACTATGCACAAACATACATACACTCGCAAAACACGTATACGCTTGTTATAAGCCACGACACCGGTCGAACTGGTAACCTGATTTTTGATTTTTATAGATTAGGCTAAGCTGACAGAGTAACAAGAAATTGTGGTTTAAAAGTTTAACATACCGTGCTAAGAGCATCAGAATATTCATCGTCAGTGGACGGCCATCGGTAGCCGTAATAGTTTGGTTCAACTGGTTTTGGTTGAAGACTCTCCAGCTCCAAATTCAGCCTAAAAACAATATCTTTAAATAAACATTTATTTAAGTACTGTAAGGGCGTGTTGAGAATTAAACTCAATTGTCCTTAAGAAAGTAATTTATTGTTCTTCTTGATACAATTAGCTAAGGCTTAACTTAACGACGCGGGGCATCGGTCAAGAAAAGCTACTGAAGATCCACGAGCAGACGACCCGGTGGGCTATCGTACTCGCAGACGTCTAGCTAGCGAATGCCACGAGATAGTCGTCGGACATCGCATTATATAGAAGCCGCGCTTCTATGTGTGCCTTGCGTGTTGCGTCTTGGCCGTAGTGTGACATTGTCGCATTACAGTACCCATTTATAATGTCTTTCTCTTCTTTCGTTTTCGTAACTAAATAGAAAACTAAAAAAAACAAAAACCTTAATTTTAGTCAACCAAGTTATTACGTAAGTATACTAACATTAGAAAAACGACATCTTATTCCAAAAATATCACATACATACTAGTCAAACTTATAAAAGAATATAATATACCTGGAAATAAGTGTTTTTTCGAGATCCTCGGGCGAACAAAAAGTAAGTGCGGCGGCCAAGAGATCGCGTCTAAGCGGCGCGGCCGTATGCGGTTTGGCTGCGCGTGCGACGCTCGCGAGGATGTGCGATGCGCCCGAGTAGCGCAAGGCCGCGAGTCTCCTGGCGCCCTCCACGGCTGTTTGCCCACCCGCCGCGTCAGCACGCATCGCGTACTCGCATATGCGGGTTAGAACCATACCTTCCCTAGTTTTTAGTTTTTATTAGCGATTGTTAAGTAATCTTTTTTTCCTAATGTGTTTTATAAATGTATGTTTGAATTATTGGTAAGAAATAAATTTCTTCTTTATTATGCAAATCGAATGTAAATTATTAATAGTAAAGTATAACGAGACTGAAACACTTTACAATATAAATTAGAAGAATCTAACTAGAGCAAAGTCTTGAGACTAAAATTATACAATGTGCCTACATGACTACAATACTACTGAGTATAAGAACATACGACTACCAAATAAGGTACAACATCTGAAACTGTATTATACTTTAAAAGAAATATCTAAAAACCTATAACATCCAAAATGCAAACACGTTTCTATATCCTTTTCACAGATTATTTTCACAAGACTTTCTGTGACTTATAAATAAATATACACAGATCTGAAAACTGGACTTCGGAAACCTCGAAGGAAAAAATTTGGAATATAATATAAAAATGAATGTGTAAAAGGGTTTTAATTCACCTGGCCTCATCATCATTGCCCCCAACCCGCAACAATTGAGCAACTTGCAGAAGCTTCTCGCTCGCTAAGAACGCGTTCGGCTCGGCCTTTAAGCAATCCTCTATCAGTTTCATACGGTCTTCACAGAGTCGCACTAAAAGAAATCTTGTTAAGTTTCATAAAAAAATCAATTTAATAGAGATGGAAATTTTGGAGTCTAAGTGTAGAAATTCGAGTCGAGACGTATGACATACGGTCGCTTTCTATAATCTAAAATTTTTTTTCCAATCGAGATTTTCGCAAATTTAGATCGATAAATGTCAAAATTCAATCTGTCGAATTCAAAGATATTTTACAAAAACGATCCATCGATCGATTATTGAAAAGTATGGATTGAAATATCAATCTCTAGTAGTAAGAAAAGGATTGGCATTGAGTTAGTTTAGAAAGCAGCAGTAAATCGTATCCTTGTGTCAAAATTTGTGAAATCTCTTAGTCTGGAATCTGAACTTTTTTTTCACCGTTTGGGCTAGTGTTCATTTAGCTCATAAAAGAGTAAATTTATAATAGCAGATGTTGGCGTTCGAACCTTAGAGTTGAGAATTTCACTAGGATAACATTGCCAATAGACAATGGACATAGGAATAAATTAGTGCAAAAGTAATATATTTCTATTAAGAACGCATAGAAGCAGAAATATCAAATCAGCAGACAATAACCTACCTTGAATAGGCAGACGTTTAATTCGAAAAGCATTGAGAGTGGGCAAAGCTTCGATCAGATCAATCTCTTGTTGCACTTCAACATTGCCACGCTCGATTAGTTTCAAACATAACCTAAAAGTATTATTAGTAATATTAATAATACAATTAATTTTTTTTTTAAATAAGCTGTAAAATATGATACTTTTAAAGGGAAAACAATATTACATTAGGAAATTACTTCAAAATGCACTAAAAAGACGATTTGAGGAATTCTCTCGATTTTCGTAAACTTACTATTCAAAATAAGATAAGATAAAATGAAATAAAATATATTATAATTTTAAACAAAAAAAGGCCAGGAATCCTCGCGTTATCGGAAACAATAAAAAACGCAAATGCCAAAACAAATGAACCCTCAAATCTTAGCTTACCTTAGCTAAAAACTCACACAGACACACCTAAAGTTAGCAAACGTAACAGATACTATACCTATATAAATAATAAATTGATAAACGTCTTACGTAGCAAGTTGCAAAGCGGGATCTATGAGCGACGAAGCCGAGTTGAAGTACTCTCTGGCTGCGTTGAGTACTAATTTCACCGTATTCTCATAGTTGATCATATGCGAACCATACTGCATTAGGGGCGTGCACGTTAACACGTCCGCAGACATGCGTATACTGTCAGGATCGCCCGATGTAAGGAGGGCTGATGCGTAAACCTATTTTTTTTTAAATAGGAATTAAATTATCTTCAAAAAGTCTCGAATAACATGAGCTTTGCTTTCAAGAAAACATAAAATAACTTCAAAGCGGTATTATATTTATGAACTAGAAGGATTTCTTCCACTCCGATGTGGCAGTCCCTTCTTCATGTTTATGGAACTACCTACTATAATTGGCACGCATATTTTTACACTTTTAAATAAGTTTCTAGTTTGATTCATAAATGTAAATTAAACAATGTTTTATTACGTTCATTAATTTGTACATCGTTACGAGTGTTTAAGATGAAATTGAATAACTATATATCAGGGTTATAGTATGTTCATGAATAAGTTACGATTACATCCAAACAATGAAATAAAAACAAACAATATTAGTTAATAATACTGATACAATATTACTTCAAAATAATAATATAACAATGAAATTAAAAAATAACCTCATAGGATTCCTCCCGGGTGACGCATCCAAAGATTGTGGTCTGGAGATCCAGCATGTCTTTCAGAATATTATTCCATTCCCTTTGCTTTGCTTTTTCAGTTCTAAAAATGTTTTTAAGTTTAGAAAACTCAAACATGATTTGGAATGAACAATAAGGAACAGAAAAAAATTTATCGGTGGCGGAAATTAATAAAATATTACCCCCTATTTTTAATAACTATCGAAAGCAAAAAACATGTGGTAATTTAATCACATACTGGAATCACACGTCTTTCAAAGAAAAACTATAAATTAAAGTATTAAGCTATAGTCTGACTAATGAAAGAAGATAATTGAATTATTTGAAAACATTCGCATGGCAACACAGAATGTCATTGAAGTTCTTAGTATGATTTATTGTCTTAATACTTCATGCAATTACTCATTTTTATTTCTATTATATATTTTTTCCGAATAGTTAACAGGTATAATAGCCTAAACTTTGTTTTATTTGATAGAATATTTCGTTTCTTTCGCAGGATTTGATTATTCCGAATAAAGTTGTGTTTTATATTAAATATAGTTTTAGTTTTCCATGCAATGCTAGTCATATTAAGTATCAATAGTAAAAGACTAAATACGTATAGTATTTAATTTCATAGAAATACAGTTACTATCAATGTAAAAAATAATAAAATAAAATCAAGTATCAAGTAACTTTAATCCACAAAATATATCAAACTTTTATGGATACTATACTAAATTTTTTTGAATTTTTTCGTTATCTTCTTTCATTAGCCAGACTCTAGTGAACTTAATTGTTGGGAAAGAGAGAGAGCGAAAGGATAGTAAGAAGAAACTCACGTCAAAGGGTCCACCTCCTGCGACCTCGCCAGCCTTGTTAACAACCTTATACAATGTTCTCTATCGTTAAGAACGTCCCGTAGATCCCTTGGCGCTACGGCCACGCCCCGCCAAGTAAGCTTCGAACAGCCCGCTACTATCTTTTCTAACTCGGACACTTTGCGCAATAGGCACGTATTGGAAATTGTTCCGTCGCTGTAATAAATATTTATATATGAAAAAGACATATATGCCATCTGTATGTTATTTATATAAAGAATTAAATAATTTATTTAATAAAATTTTAGCTCTGAGGACGTGTGTATTTCTTAGTCTGTACGGTGGAACTCAACATTCCGAGGAAATTGGCAAGTACTAAACACAAAATTGTCGGCAAGTCAAGAGCAAGGAAAGCAATAAAATATCACAGGTGCAACTTAAGACCAAGACCTCAGGGTTTAAAATTTTATCGATTTGATGATGGTGTGTGAACTAATAGCACTATAGTACGGCTTTACACGTAATCATTGTAAAACATTTTTCAAATTCTTATTTCTCGTTGACTAAATGCAGTATGGATATTGTAACTTCCAGTTATAATAAAGAAATGTTTTTGCCAGATCAGATCCGTTTTTAGGTACTGGAACGAAAAAATGTTTTACATGTCTCCCACAGGCCGTTTATCTATACTACTTACGACTCCCTGAGTATGCAATGCAGTAAGTCACAGGCCAAGTTTAACTGATGCGTGTGCGCATGAGCCATAATACATCGCTCCGCCAATTCCACTATTGTGGACATGTCTAACGATAACTCCTGTTTTGACTTGAATATCTAAAGAAACATTACGTATTAAAACTTCATTACCCGGATAGTAATTAAACAAAAAACAGGAAACATTTTTATTGATTTTTTGTAAGTAATAAAGTCAAAGACTACTATTTCAAATACATTCTTTGAATAGTGCTAAATTATCTCTAAGTAACATGATTTTAAAAAACAAATATCTAGTTCTGAGAAGAGACTGTTCACTAATATTTTCCACTTTAATAGATGTAATGTAGTTGACTATGGAGAAGTACGTTAAATTCACTTAGAGGAGAATTCTCAAATGAACAAAACTCAATAAAATTTAGGAGCGTATTCTAAAGCGCCAATCAAACTCAAGTAGCTTCAGGAGCTGTCAAATATGTACAATTGACATATTTGCCAGTTGTCAAGTCGAGATCGTAACTTGAGAACTTAATATGAAATGATAACTTACCATTAATGTTAAAGTAAGGTCGTCCGTACTTATTGTCTCAAGAAACGAAATAAGATTGGACACGGTTAGTCCCTCTTGGCGCACGAACAGCTCGTGACGTTTCAGAAACGGAATTACGTACGAACGTAAATCTGCTACGAACGCCTCCGTTGTTGACTGAAAATGTCAAAGTTTTACATACTGATATAAAAAACCGTCATAGTATATATTCCAGACTGTAAACCGATTTGCAAAATAATTTTATGTCATAAATTGCGCCGTAACCTTAACACCAAATGAAAAAAATTCTTTAAATAAAAGATCATCAAGCAACTTACAAATTTTGTCAGCAATTCACAGGTTTCAATCACATCCATCTTTTCCAATTGGGCCAGGGTTACTCCTTCCAAATTAATATCGTACAGCAAAGTGTCCAACGTTAAAAGATTATAAAGAATCGCATCTAAGCCCTTGATTCCGCCCCCTGATGTCGCGATAGAAACGAGCATCAGCGCGTGCGAAACGAGCCCACTGCGCTCTTCTATCTCCCTCGCACGCCGTTCGTACCAACTCGCGATTTCTTCCTCGGGAAGGTTCGGTTCGGACTCAGTTGTGTCTTCCGACCAGTTCGAGCTCCAGATTGATCTTAAAATAAACGTATATTTTGTTGAGTAAAACAGCCAATGGGCATTACTTAAAAATTATTAATCAAAACCAATGACAATATATAGGATAAGAATGCTCGAAAGGGTTCCTACCGCTGAAATCGTGATACTTGGCGATTTTAACGCCCACCATGCCGATTGGCTCGGCTCTGAAACCACCGATCACGCGGGAAGATCCTTTCACGACTTTGCTTTAGCCTACGACCTGACACAAATGGTCCCTGCGATTACGCGAATACCAGATGTGGATGGTCATAAACCCTCTTTGTTGGACCTTCTGCTGACCTCTCATCCGGAGAACTATCAGGTCTCTGTTGACCCGCCATTGGGTTCATCAGATCATTGTGTGGTCCGGAGTACTGTGCCATCTACGCGCCCTTCACGGCCCCGCTTTATGGGTTGTCGCCGTATTTGGCACTATAAGTCAGCAGATTGGGACGGGATGCGGTCTTTCTTTGCGTCCTACCCTTGGGGGCCTATGTGCTTTTCGCCGGAAGCTCCAGATTCCGTCGCCGCCTCTGTCGCCGAAGTGGTTCTGCAGGGCATGGAACTCTTTATTCCATTTTCTGCGGTGCCGATCGGTGGCAAGTCTCAGCCCTGGTTTAAACGTTCTTGCAAGGCGGCCTCGCGTCGAAAGCGAGAATGCTTTAAGGCATGGGCGGAAGCGGCGAAATCTCGTGATGCCAATACCAGCGAACTTAAAAAAGCATATAACTCAGCCTCCAGGTCCTTCAAACGGGAAATCACTAAGGCAAAGTCAGAGCACATTGCCAGATTTGGCGAGAGATTGGCCCAACTCCTTCAGGGACTCGAGCCTTCTGGTCTCTCGCCAAAGCTGTCCAAGGGAATTTTTGTCAGCCCGCCATTCCGCCACTGCACAGGAGGATGACTCTCTGGCCCACACTGCGAAGGAGAAGGCTGACCTTTTGGGCTGTCTCTTCGCGTCCAACTCGACTTTGGATGACCGAGGGAGATCACCACCGACCATTTCGCGGTGTGATTCTTCGATGCCGGAAATCACATTCCGGCAACGTGCTGTCCGCAAAGCACTATCTTCCTTGGACATTCATAAGTTGAGCGGGCCGGATGGTATCCCCCCAATTGTGCTGCGTACTTGTGCTCCTGAGTTGGCTCCGGTCTTAACGCGCCTTTTCCGGTACCTGTACTCGCTCGGCACTGTCCCGAAGTGCTGGAAGACCGCTTTGATACATCCGATCCCTAAAAAAGGCGATCGCTCTGATCCGCCCAACTATCGCCCAATAGCTATAACCTCCTTGTTCTCCAAAATAATGGAATCCATTGTTAATTGCCAGCTCTTGAGGTATCTAGAGGGCCACCAGCTGATTAGCGATTATCAGTACGGCTTTCGTCGTGGTCGTTCGGCTGGTGACCTTCTTGTATACCTTACACATAGATGGGCAGAGGCAATTGAATCCAAGGGGAGGCGCTAGCGGTTAGTTTGGACACAGCGAAAGCCTTCGATCGGGTGTGGCACAGAGCACTGCTCTCGAAGCTTCCAGCCTATGGGCTTCCCGAGAAATTACGCGATTGGATCTCCAGCTTTCTGGCCGATCGGAGCATCAAGGTCGTCATCGACGGAGCATGTTCCGACCTAAAACCCGTAATTGCTGGGGTCCCACAAGGCTGTGTTCTATCCCCGACCCTATTTCTTCTGCATATCAATGATATGTTGAAACTTAGCAACATTCATTGCTATGCGGATGACAGTACTGGGGATACTTTTTACACTGGCCGGGCAGGTATTTCTCGGGCAGTTGTTGATGAGTACCGGAACAAACTTGTGTCTGAAGTTGAAACTCTACTTCGTGGAGTCTCAGATTGGGGCAGACAAAACCTAGTCCAATTTAACCCCAAGAAGACACAAGTTTGCGCGTTTTCCGCTAAAAAAACACCCTTTGTCGCTACTCCTCTTTTCGAAAACACTCTTCTTAAAGCCACAGCCAGCATTGGAATACTTGGCGTTGACATATCGAGCGACGTTCAGTTTCGCGGTCACTTGGAGGGAAAGGCTAAATTAGCCTCCAAAAAGCTTGGTGTGCTCAGCAAGGCGAGACGGTACTTCACTCCGGGCCACCGCATGCAACTATATAAAGCGCAAATTCGGCCCCACATGGAGTACTGCTCTCACCTCTGGGCGGGGGCTCCCCAGTACCAGCTCCTTCCACTTGACCGTATACAACGCAGAGCGGTTCGAATCGTCGACGACCAATCCCTCTCCGAGCGGCTTGATCCTTTGGCGTTGCGTAGAGATATGGGGTCACTCTGCATCTTCTACCGCATTTACCATGGAGAGTGTTCAGAGGAGTTGTTCGGATTAATACCTGCAGCCGAGTTTCATCATCGGACGTCGAGGCAGAATACGAAATTCCACCCGTATCACCTCGACGTCCGACGTTCCACAACTGAGCGTTTCTCAAGGCAGTTTTTGCCGCGCACCACCACTATGTGGAACCAGCTGCCCACTGAAGTATTCCCGAACCAATTCGACTTAGGGTCCTTCAAGAAAAGAGCGTACCAATTTTTAAAAGGCCGGCAACGCACTCGCGAGCCCTCTGGCATTGAGTGTCCATGGGCGGCGGTATCACTTAACATCAGGTGAGCCTCCTGCCCGTTTGCCCCCCGTTCTATAAAAAAAAAAAAAAAAGATTATTAGTCTTGATTTTGCGGCCTATTTCAACTTAGCACGACTAGTTCTATAATATTCGTTTGGAATACAAATCTTTCTCCTATACATTTATATTTAAATTTACTTGGATTTCTTTTACATAAAGGTTCGGCGTGAGAGAAAAGAATCATCGTCATCTTGGCTATATCATGTGCGCTGTCAAGAATTATCGAGAAAAAATGGTTTAATATTTTTAGAGTCTTTTGAAGTCCTTTTTTAAGAAACTTTTCAGCATTGTTTGATATTGGAAGGTAAAATTTGAGTGCCTTTAATAATGGAGAGTCTTAAGGGTAAATAAAAACTTTGGATATGCGAATATTTACTAAAACTACAATTATTCAAATAACACAATTTATTAACAATACAAATTGAGACCTACCTGAAAATCTCCTTCTTACACCAATCGTGCTCATGTTCCGATGGCTTGATCTTAATCGGCGATTTCTGCTCGAACCATACCATCGGCGCATTTGTGGGCAACAAATGCTGATATTCCAAGGGACTGGTTGATTCTGGTAACTTGTCGAGTACCGCCATTTGCATAGACAAGCTTTTTATGTATGGCCATAGACACGTCAACGCCTCGATGCGGCCTTCTTTGGCGATTTCCATAGCACTATGGACTAAGCTGTTGCTGCGTAGACGATGATACTCGTCTTTAACGTATGTTGATTTCTCGCATTTTAATATGGCCTGAAATATTTAGTTAATTTAGTAACTGTTCCTGTTTAGTTTTTTTTTCCTAATAACTACATGTAATATGTATTTTTGCACTTCTTGCCTGCCTCATCTAATTTAATTAAAAAAAATTCTTTTCTTACAGTGGTTGCCTGGAAGAGATTGCTCGTAAGCGATAAGATAAACATCTGAATTAGAGTCTACTTTTAATAGGCATTTTGATAAAAAAAATTACACAAAAAAAAACTGTGTAATCATGAAACTAACAAAACCAAGTGATCCGCTTAAGAATTCACTAAAATATTTTTCAACAAGTTTAAATTAAATCGACCCCATTATCAAACATGGACTATAGATAGTATAGTGCTTTTCACCACGGTTACAATGTGTTTCAATATAAAAAATTGGTAACCAACTCTTAAGATTAGTTTTTTTTTTTATTTTGTCATGGTATACGTTTACATTGTTACCTGTAATTTAATTATTTAATTAAGTTTTTCTTAGTATTTCTTTTTGCTTACATACCTGGAAAAAATCGCGAACCTTGTTAGCAAAAAGGCCGCCCGGCTAAATATGTAATTCAACAAAGTGTAAATAAATAAATAACCATGACAACAGACACAATACAATCTCTAGTCCACGTTTATTAATACGGAATATTTAAAACTTACCTCGTACAGATTTAGCCTCTCCTTATAAAATATCATAACGTGTCTGCAACGAAGCAATTCACTCGTGTACCCATTCAGATCCTCAACTGTGACGTCATCGGGAGATTTCCACTCATCTTCGGGAAGGTCTTTGTTAATTTCTGAAGACATTAAGTAATTATTAAAAAGAGAATGCTTTTCATAAATAAAAAATAAAATAAAATATGTTTATTATGGAATATAAGGTATCACTTATTCCACGTCATTAAATTATTAATCCCTACTCATCGGCAAAGAAGACAGAGGGTGTAGGCCGAAAGAAAAACCGGCGTAAAAAACTCTCGGTACTCTTTTAAAATAGCAAATCATCAAACAACACTTATTTTAAAACAAATATCGCAAATTAATTAGAAGTAGCCTGTCTAGCACTAGTCCCAGGCCCTTTTATCAACTAGATAATCGTTGTCTTTATAGTAAGCCTTTTTACACAGCTTTTCTCTAATACATTTCTTAAATTTATTAAAAAAGACAGAGATAAAAGAGCCTCTGGGATCGATTAAAGAGTATCCCTTTTCCCAAAAAAGAGTTACTAAATTGTTTGTTCCGAGTATTAACATTGTGCGTATGTTCTATTCTAGTAAACTTATCACTGTATGCTTTAAACCATTGAAAGATCGTCAGGTGGGTCTCCTGCCCCTTTGCCCCCTGTTCTATAAAACAACCCACCATTGAGTATCTCGGAACACGTGAGCGTAAGTCCAAAGTCCAATAAGTCCCTCGCAGCACTCAAGCTCTCGGGAAGACGATCCACGCACTGATGTACCGCCCATATCTTCTTAGACACCTTACTCTATATAGATTCAAATGTTATTAAAGTTTTATTCAATACTTTAAGAGATATAAATGTAAAATTACTGCATGAAGAGTATACAGCAATTGGCAACGCAAACGCCAGGGATCTTGGGGATCATGAACCCCTTTTAAACAGCTGTTGTTTTCAGAGAATTAAAAAATTCAAATTAAAAAAACATTTATTCATATAGGTAACAAAATGTACACTTATGAACTTAAAAAAAATAAATGCTTCTAATTACATTGACTGCCAGTTCTCAAATCAATGGCGTAGAACGGAAGAGAAAAACTGGCAATAAACTCTCCGCCACTCTTTTTAATCAGCATGTTTTTTGTTTTACACAATGTTTATAAGGAGCTGCAACCATTACACCATGTTCCACATGACATCTTAAATAATTTATAATAATAAAATAAATTAAAAATAAAGATATTTTGTCCTCTATCACAATACAATTCAAAGCTAGTTTTTGACTAGTGAATTGTAAAAAAGCTTCGCGAATTCCGCCCTTGGGAGACACTCAAATACATTATAAAAAATATTATATGAGTGAACGTGTAACATTACCTAACCGTGGCGCTTAAGTTTAAGTCAAACATACCACTTTCAAAAACTAGACTAATACGACATTACAAAACATGGACTAAAGTCGGTCACCATGGTAACCCTTATTTTCGTCGTAACCATGGCAACGGAAACGGTAATTTTATTCCAAGTGTAAGTCCGGTTATATTTCTGTAACTTACCAAATAATTCTGAATAGCATCTGTGGAGACAGGGTTCTTCCTCCATTGCTGTTGATAGACGAGATCACTGTCCAAGTCAAACGTCTCCGCGAGGGTCAAAGCTTCGGAATACTTTCCACCTTCAATCTAAAAAAGGAAATATTTTTTAAACAAAATAATTAATTTTATTATTAACTAGCTGACCCGGCTTACTTCGTTCCGCCTAACAGTCTAATAATATCGTGTTAATTTTAGTTAAACTTAATTTTGGATTTCATTTAATTAATACAACTTTTTTTTGCAAATACAGAATAGTTTTATTGCTTTCCATTGCGAAAGAAGAATGGCAGTTTTACACATTAGGCCTCTTCTCTCTAGCGCCAATATTGCGATACTGTTGAAGCACTTTCTGATAAACAACATTTTTTGATGAGGTAACACATGTCTTCGATCAAGATCAAAGCCTGGTTATGCATCTCCTCATTCACCTCAAGATCGTAATTTCTTGAACTGACACGAATTCGATGTATAATGATGCGTAATTTTGTCAACAGATGGCACCACATGGTCCTTGCATTCGTAAAATTAAATAATTAATTTATTGTTATTCGATAACTTATCCGATATTTTATTACTTATTCTGCTATTCGGAGCAGAGAAGAATCCACCAAAAAAGAGATAACTAACATCGGTCTAGCCGATCTTGAGTTATAAGTGGTGTAACTAACACGACTTTGTTTTATATATTTAGATTAAATAATAAACGGAACTCAAAAAAGTCAAAATCCTTTAATTCACATAGGTAACACAATGTACACTTATGAACGTCAATAAAGAAATATACATTAAATGCTCCTAATTTTACATTTACTGCCAGTTTTCAAATCAAGGGCGTAGAACGGAAGAGAAGAACTGGAAATAAACTCTGCGCAACTCTTTTTAATCGCCAAGTTTTTTGTTTCACACAACGTTTGTAAGCAATCATTACACCATGTTCCACATGACATCTTAAGTAATAAATAATAATAAAATAAATTAAAACAAAGATTTGTCCTCTATCAGCAGGAGGCATGGTGAAATAGGAACTGTACTTCTGAAGTAGTCTTGTCTTATATTCATGGGTGTTAAGCAAATATTTTATACCGGGATTTTTCATTTAGGAAGTGTAACATAACTAATATGGAATGGAAAAGTAATCTATGAAAATTGAAAAAAATACCTTTCTAGAGAATAGTTCGCTCGGCGTAGTACTTTTAACACCAAGAAGTCGGTATACCCGCGATACAATAGTTATTTTCTTCGGTTTTGGCTGAAAAGTCTCCATATCTGTGATCGCATAGAGAACCGACTTCATCAACTCTTTTGTCACCTCTAGCATAGAGTCGTCCACTTCCGCTTCCACTTTTACAACTGCCACCTGATGATGATAATATAGAGAAACTAGCTGACCCGGCAAACGTCGTTATGCCATGTATATTATTTCTAGGAAACATTTTTTTAGTTCAATAAAAATAACTATCTGCTATAATAAAAAAGGGTTGATCGTAGAGGGGTGACAATTAAGGGTTTAGCTGTATCATAAAAAAATAAAAACAAAAACTTTGGGGTGGACACTGGACACCCCTGATCACTTAAGGGTTTGAAAGATAGATAGTTGCCGATTCTCACACTTACTGAATATGAATATAATATTTCATAAGAATCGGTCGAGCCGTTTCGGAGGAGTATGGGAACGAACAATGTGACACGAGAATTTTATATATATAGACATATTAGCCGTTCGTTCTTAATTTCTATCTTTACATCGTATTCGTAACTCGATATTATAAATCAAAATAATTTAGAAATATTAAACCGACTTTAAATGTGATATCTCAAATACTACTGAATCAATTGTGATAAAACTGTAACGTTCCCTACAGGGGGAACATAATTTTCCCCACAAAGTAAAATATCTTACCGAATCATCAGCTCTGGTCTTATTTGGCGGCAACACATCACTCTCGCACTCCAACGCCACGAACGCGCCGTCGTGTGCGCATCTCACCTGTTATTAAAAATAAACTTAATAACGAATAATATAATCGGTAACTGATAATTTTTGTCCATTTTGGAAATTTGAAATATACATATTTTTAAACCTGGTTATAGATATTAACGTATGTTGATCACATATTAATTGATTAAATTTTGTCGTGTAATTATTGTTGAGAAGTGGGTGAATTAAATATAATTTAGATTTAGACACAAAACGCTTATGAAGATGTCTCAGTTATATAAATAAAAATGAATATCTAAATATGTATGTTAAAATTATTTATATTTTGTTTATTTACGCCATGAACTCTGAGGAAGATATAATAGAAGGAAAAAATATAAAAAGATATAAAGAATAATCGTACTTAGGTGTTTATGTCGGAAAAGCAAATAGTCTCTATGGTGTAGCATAGCAAAATGTTCCATATGTTGGTATCTAGATAAGGATAGGAAAAAAATCATATTAGGGCGAAACGAAGTTTGCGCGGGCAGCTACTACATAATAAAAATAATATTTACTTGAGGCGAACCCTGGAAGAACTCCGGCCGCTTCCCCAATATATTGATCATATCTTCAATTCCACAAATCGATACCGCACCACTAAATCTTGATACAATTATTTCCTGAAAATATATATATATTTAATCTTAAAAATATTAAAAAATCCGGCTTTGTGCTGCTGGACATGGGATTGGTCAAACGGATAAGTCGCATGTCTACGCGGACTGCTGTTGACCAATCACGTCATTTCCGTCTTTTGTTTTACACTCTCACCCCCAGAATCCAAATAAAATATCCTTGTATCGAAGTTTAACGCCGGGTATATTGCATCATGGCGGACCCAAAGATGTTATTTGTAAAAATTCAATTACTCTGATAAGCTTTATTTATACACAAAATATATAATTTTGTGGCGAATGTAGGAATGGCTGATTTAAATGAATGTATTGAACGTGTGATTAAGGTGAGTTAGAGATATAAGGGGAATAAATATTAAGATTGTTATTTATCATATAATTTTATGTCTTTTGCGATCCACTTGAGTTACGCCAGAAATATTTCTAAAGTAAAGCAATTTTATCCTTCATAAAATATTGATTCGCGTAATAATTAGGAAAGTTGGATTACAAGAATTTCGTAGTTTTCTTTTACACACTACACAAACACAATATTTATGTAACAAGTGATACATAAATATTGTGTTTGTTACCTGATTACTCCACCAATCTACATCAGCGGGGAAATACAGCATTTGGTCTTTATTATTCTGGTCCTTCCTTAACGGGTTTTGTAATGCATGATTGTCTTGTTCATTTACTTTGTACCGATATTCGCCCTTTAATACGGGAAGTCGCCATATCGATATATCACCGTTACAATGCATGCATAATAGTTTGGTAAAGTCTGGAGATGGTACCATACGGATGATAAAATTCTGAAATAAAATACTGAGAAGTTAGCGTTAGTTAACCCTCAAACACTGGGTTTTAACAATAGTAGGAAACATTCTCTCGTTAGCTATTGCTAAGCATAGATGGCGCAATTGTCATGAGAAATATTATTTTTTAATAACATATAATAGGAGATAACTGATACTTTTAAATTATGTAGCTCTTCATTTTTATTATTACGTTTTAGTTTTACTAGTAACGCTGGTCATACAAAAGATTTTTGTTTATATTTGTTCCAAAAAAGCTTTTAACGTTCAGAGATAGAAAGGTTCTGTTCCGCTCTCAGTAATTTTTAGACATGTAAGTCACACTTAGCGGTAAGTCTCAACTTTGAGTCTCTATCTAACCACCGCATTCCAAAACGTCACTCAAAATTAAATCTAGTGTCAAGAGCTGTCAGACTCTATTTTCTGTATGAAGTTTGACATTTTTGACAGCGCTCAGGACGAGATTGTGAATAAGATATGAATCAAAGTACGTCGCCATTATAAATAAAGTGAAGTGAAGTGAATCTAAGTATTTCAGTGACACATAGAGTTGTTGCAATTTAATAATTTTAATCTTGAATATTTGTTTGTTGCATAAAAATGTCATCTAATAAAGCATATAAGAAATTGATATATTATCTATGTTGATATACGTTATATTGACGATTTTTTACAATGTTTATTTCTAAATTTTCATCTTAAATAATACTCACCATATTCTTGGAATAGACAAATGGTATGTAGAGCTTAAATCGCTCCTGGGCAAGTTTTGCCTGCAACTCGTCTGATACAACTGATAGCTTATAGAATGGTTCATCGTTTAGAATACGCCAGGCGCTTAACCCCGCACATAACGAAGAACTATCATCCTGAAAATCTAAACTTATTAAAAATTATTGTAATAAACTCATTCATAACGTACAATTTCGTTACGGTTACATAAGGATAATTTGTTATTATATTTTATTTTTTATGAAAAAACACATCTTAATCGAATTCAAAGATTCTATAACAATACTATATTTATTTCGACTTCAGTTTTTATTAAAAAAAACGAAAATGTAATTTTGTTAACTTTCCATTGTTTATTATTCATTACAATTACGTCTTAAGACCATACCGCCTGTTTCTTTATTTATTCAAAATCTTGTGGAACAAATAGGTATATTTAGCAATATTTGTACTAATTTATAAGCGAATCAGCCCGCCCTTTTATAGAAATAAGGAAATGTCTAGTTAATGATATAGACAATTATAGAGAAATGTCAAAGAAATTGATTTTGAATCTATCTGTCTCATTAATGCGCCGGTCATACCTTATACACAGCCTGTGGCACTCCTGCTACATAGAGTATGCCGTGAGGCGCGCAATAGGCAGCTGCCGAAACTCCACCCGTAAAGTGGAAAGTGTGATGTAGTTTAAAGCCCTCTGTCTGAGATACAAGAAACCCGCGGAGCTTGCCATCATATGTTATAACCAGGACTTCCCAATTCCTATAGGATATAATCTTTTAAAGTCTTAATTACAAGACTTCTGTGGTACAGATTATCACTTTATATTGTAAACAACAACAGTGACAAAATGAAAATATAAGTTTTTTACCATATATGCCATTTATTGCCGCGAACGTCAAATCAAAAAAATCATATGCAATCTGCATCTACTGCATTTAAAAAAAAAATTATGTAACAGGCTCACCTGATGTTAAGTTAAATCACTGCCGCCCATTAACTCACATTGCCAGAAGGCTAGGAAATGCGTTGCCGGCCTTTTGAATTGGTCCGCTCTTTTCTTAAAGGACCCTAAGTCGAATTGGTTCGGAAATATTTTAGTGGGCAGCTGGTTCCATATAGTGGTGGTGCGCGGCAAAAATTGTCTTAAGAAACGCTCAGTTCTGGAACGACGGACATCGAGGTGATACGGATGGTATTTTGTATTCTGCCTTGACGTCCGATGATGAAACTCAGCTGCAGGTATTAATCCGACCAACCAACCAACTCCTCTGAACACTACACACTACACAAATGGTAAATGCGGTAGAAGATACAGCGCGACCCCACATCTTTACGCAACGCCAAGGATCAAGCCGCTAGGAGGGTCGTCGACGATTCGAATTGCTCTTCGTTAAATACGGTGAAGCGGTAGAATTTGGTACTTGGGAACTCCCGCCCTTCTCCTTTGCGGTATGGGCCAGCGAGAGAAATTCACTTGGACAGTTTTGGCAAGGGACCAGAAGGCTTGAGTCCCTGAAGGGAGAAGGGCCAATTTATCGCCCAAATCTTGCAAATTGCTCTGACTTTGCCTTAGCAATTTCCCGTTTGAAACAAGACAAGAAATTTAGACTTTATGGTTGGAGAGAAAAACTATTTTTAAGTTATAGTTAAACATATATCTTCTTAAAATTTTTCAAGGCAAAAGCAGATGGTTTAAATAATTATAACTCACCATTTGGTATCCTTAACTCTGAGAGGCATGAATATAATCTCTGAGACGGCATGAGTGTTATCAGTGCACTCCAATCCACCTGGTCTTGAGCAATCCTAAAAATATTAAAAACCTCTCAACTTTAATGAGTTTAATTGAAAGATACTAGCATTGTCACTACAATTGAAATGAAATACTATGGTATGGTTATTTTCCATTCACCTTACTGCCCCAAATAATTAAATATGTCTAGGTTTAAAATCAACAATATCTTCCAAATTCCTTCTGCCAAAACCAACCTAGGAGTTCAGGCACCTCTCGTTCGAATTCTTTGCGATTTTAACAAATTGAACACAGCTTATCCGGAGCTGAATATATTCGGTAGTGGGCTGATCGGTTTTAGAGAAAGCATTGTGGGGTGCCTTTCTCGAACCTAATTTCGCTGTTTTTCTGATGATTTTTCTTTTTTTTCTGCTTAGTGCCAACAAATTTCATTTTAATGAAATTTGTTGAAAATTTTATGTTATGTTTATGTTAAAAAAAAATATTTTATTTAAATGTGTGCTTGTATTGTCATGTGTGTTTTAGTTCTATTTTTTTTTAATTTCTATTTGATTTTTTTTTTGAGAAACTTATGCTTGCATTAATTGTCACACATTTTAGATGTAAGATTTTGTAAAATAATTACTAAATTTAGGACTGTGTGTGATGTAGTAAGCTTGATAACTAAATAAATAAATAAATATGTCAACACAAAGAAAAAAAAAAATCTAAAAATATTTGTACAACCCACAAGGATTATTAGATAAGAGTTTATGTCTACTTACAATAGGGATATTAAAAAGGTTTGATGCAGTTAGATCAAAAAAGCTGACTACTCCATTTCCATAAGTGATGACTAAGAAAGAGCAATCTGGACTCCAAACCACCTTTCGCCATTGAGGATATGGGTCCCTAGAAACTAATAAATACATCCCGTCATACCACACATCAATATATATACTTTCTTAAACTTTAATTATTACCTGTAGTTCTGGCAGCAATGGTAGCATAATCAGATCTCTTAGTTCTAATCTCCAATATATTGTCAGTAAGTACAGCTATGACTTTTCCTTCATCACCTAAGGCTATATGCCATTTTTGTTGTTTTTCAGTGTGCCTAAAAAGTAATAAATATAACAAAATTTTATAAAATCTAGGCAATAAAGAAAATATACTATCTTGTAAACAACAATTTCTCTAAAAACACAAAATTAATATTTTCTATTATAGTTTATACTTACGCAGTTACACTGTCAAGCAAGCTTTTTTTGGGCCCAAAAAATTTAAGCCATTTCCATAAAGCTGATATATTTTCTGGAAATATATTGTCAGGCTTTTGCTGTAAAACAATATTGTATGAAAAAACGCAACAGTTTTAGTTAGTGGCTGATATAAAATCTTACCAAGTACTCAGGCTCTGGTTTCCACTCAGAGAATACGTATAGTTCGTGTAAAATTGACTTCTGATCTGCCATCGCGGATTTTACACTATATAAATTTTTAGTTTTTAAGGACAGCGGGATATAAATAAATCTTAAATGTTTTCACAAGTCAATACGTACACAATACACATCTGTGTAGTGTGTATCCAATTATCAATAATCAATACTGATCACTGACACAAATTTGATAATTGATAGTATTGACATCTGACAAATCTTCTAAAGACGACGAAAAGAGAAGCCTTAAGGCCTGAGCGCTAAGTTTGACATATGTGGTCTATTATCTGAATATCAGCAGCTATGTTCAACTGCATAGAGATGAACTCTATGAGACTATGGTGTTTGTTTTGATTATTTTATTTGCCTATTCATGAAATTACTGATTAATTCTATAAAAGTCGTAAAAAAATATTGTTTACTGTTTATTATATGTGCTGAATAAAATGAATTTCTTACATAATGTTTATAAAAAGGCAAGTAAGGTTATCATTATTAACTAACTGTTTAAATTTAAGGTTACTTATTTATTATCTTGTGTTTTCAGAGTTTAGAGGAAAATGAGCGTAATTTAAATTTCTGGGAGGCTTATGTCGATGATCTTAACTCTCTAGACTTTAGTATATTTAGTGATAAGCTTACAGTACCGGTTTTGGTGCCAATCGGGAATAAAATATTCTTCAGAGGTTTGTTGAAACACACAAATGAAGTAACTGTTTCACTTGGTGCTGATTACTTTGCAAAATGTTCCATTAAACAAGCTGAAATAATTAAACAACATAGAATTAAAGGTAAGAGAGTATATATAGTATATTAGAAATGCCCTAATATTTAGTTTAACAATGATAAACTTTTATTTATTTGTACCAAATCAATTTATAGATGCGCAATCCAAACTTGACTTATATAGAAAAGAGACAGGGTATTTGGAAAATCAGCTTAAATTAAATAAATGTACTAATGACACCTTGGGTCAAGATATTATTGAAACATGTACGGAAGAAGAAGATAGGATATGGAAAGAAAATCACAAAGAAAAAGTCAAACAATACAATCAGAGTAAAGAAAAGCATTTAGATAAATGTGATAATGAATTGACAGATAACGAACTTTGGAGTAGGTTAGAAGAATTAGAACTACAAGAAGAGTTAGAAGAAGAATACTTGAGCATGACAAACGGGAAAAATTATGAAGAGGCAGATAATTCATTGATTATAAAGGATGATATACCAACAAAACCAAACCCCGTTAACATGTCTAAACAATTAACTGAAGTTGTTGGGGTTCCAGACCACAGCAATAATTCTGAATCTAAAGTACCAATTTTAGAGCAAATAATGATTAGGCAAAAAGATCTTGAATTTAAACTAACTGAATTACAAAATAAAAAGGGAGGAAACAGTAAGACTGAAGAAGACTTACTTGAAAAACTAAATGAAATTGATCAACTCGATGAACTTGAAGATGAAATGAACAGGTATAATTTTTTTAAATTTGTGTGACTTATCTTTATATAATTAATCATATTGTTTATGTTTATAGTAACTAATAGTGATATATTTCTAACATAATTCTTAAATAAAAAATGTCTTTAATTAAAATAAATGTTATTATTATTATAGATTAGATGATATCTTAAATGAAGAATCTGAAGAGTCAGATAAAACTACTGAAGAAATTTCTACTCTTAGTTCAAAGAAAACTGTAACATTTGCCAATGATGATGATAGCAAAACTTTAGAAATAAGTTTGAAACATTCAGATGTAGAACCTGACACTGCACCCTACAACCCTACTAGTGGAATTAAAAAACCAAGTGATATCTATGAGGCAATCTCCACAAAATTACTTAATGAAACTAAATCTATTTTAAAAAAGACAAAATATGTAAACAATGATTTAAAGCATTCAGATGAAAATAAATACAATATAGAATCACCTGAAATTGAAACACAGAGAGAAACAATTGTAGTAAAAGATGTGTTAGAGAAAGTGGATGAAAATAACAAATTACATAGTCAGCTTAGACCAGCTAGCCTATTCAAAAAGAGGAGACAGATACAAATGAAATAATTAAAATATATAAGAATAAAACAAGAATTTGTTTCATTTTATAAATTAATTATTCTTTTAGAAAGTATTGTAATTTTTTTTAATGTTTAAATAAAAAAAATTTTAAAGTCGCAATCCCAACCCATGCAGCTTTTTGTCGCTTCATCATCTGTACAATTATTTTATCTCTCGCAGTAACTAAAATTGTTACGGAAGGTTTAGTGAGTGAGTGACAAGTATGGTTGCCACCTTAGTTTGCAATTAAAGAACAACAACACAAGAGAAAAAAAAGTACATAGTATCCAAGTAATGCACAATTTATTTTTATTTAGTATTATATTTCAAAATTTATTTTTTATTGCTTTTTGCAGTTGGTTTTTAAATTCCGTTGAACGAAAAAAATAAAAATATTTACAACTAAAGAAAAATTACACCATGCTAAGTAAAGTATTTTCGTGTACATTATTGTTCTCATAAAGTATACAAAATAAATTACAATACTTCATTATAAAGTACTGGGCCCTCGTCCACTTCGAGTGTGATTAAGGTGCCAACATTTCAAATTTATGAAGAACAAAATAATGTTAAAGGATAGAGACACATGAAAACAAGCATATTTTTAAAAGTTTAACTGAATATATTTGCGAGAACAGAATACGCAAATATTAATGAAACTTAACGTTTTAAATACAACTTTTAATCTCTTCCGTCAAAAATATGCAATATTTTCTCGTTGAACAATATGGTGTGCGTTTTCCAATTACAGAGCATAATGCGACTCAGTGCCGCACAATGCCCCATTATGCTGAAGCTTAATTGGAACGTGAATTAGTTTTCAAATGCATCAGCAGAGTGCGCTAAATCAGTGTTGAAAAAAAAATGTTCTGAATGAGTTAGCAACCTCATTAATGTAAAAATAATGTGGTAAACAATAATAATTGGTTGAAAACTATTTAGGCTTATTTTAATAATCAAATTATTTCATTAACATTTTTTTACTGAAATAAGAGAAAACCTTTAAAGAATATAAGGTTTTAACAAGCTAAAATAACAGTAAAATATTTAGTTTCATGTAAGAAGTTTACATCATTTACGTTTTGAGTAATTTTTTTAAATGATTTCTAAAACTATACTTTTTCAAAACCATTGTAATGTTTACAAAAGTATAATCCTGTAAAATAAATTTGTTTACAGATCCGAATTTTAAAATGAAATTGTATTCATATTTAAAATGTGGAATATAAAAAAAAGTAACTATTTATACCTTCATCCATACTTATATTTATTTTTTTTAACCGTTTGAAATAACTTTAATTATTTTCAAAATCTACAACGAAACGAAAGCCTTACAAATTTTTCAACAATAAATAATATTTACTAACGAAAATTTCGATCAATGCCAACTTAAAGAAAAACACTGGTCAATTTTCTGTCACTGTGTTGGTATGATTGCGAGAAGCACGCGAGAGCATTACTTTTGAGAGTGCTCAATTGTGCGAAGCGTTGCTGTAGTTGGAACATTCAACGTTGAGCATTATGCCGCATAATGCGCTCTAGTGCTGTAATTGGAAAACGCACGGTGTTCGCTCTAAGTGATATACCTATTGTCCGTAAACATCGTATATTATTTTTATCATTTAAAATTCGTTAGGTGTTAAAATGATATCGAAGACTTCCGAATCTACATCACCATACAAATCGTGAATTTTTTGGCTGTGCATCTGATGCGTTTTTGTGTTTGTACATTAACGCTTTGTTCATCCGCTGTAGTCGCCTTGTGACTACTTGTTCCTAATAGAAAAATAAGCCAATAGATGGCACTGACACTAAAAACTGTAATTGTTATTGGGCTATCTGTGTAATCATCAAATTTTTTATCAGAATGGAAATTATCGTACAATCTGTGTACGATAGTCGTGTACCATCGTACATCGTACATAGTTATGAGATTATCGCACATGTACGATAATTATCGTACGGTTGTGAACACTGCTGTGAATAATATAAAATTATAAATACATATGTATACAAATCGTATTCTATATGATATATGTTTTATTAATTACTGTTCCTTTCCATAATGTAGTATTTTGTATTAGAGATAGTTTTATATCCTGCTGATCCTATCCTTTATCGATGTAATTTTCATTCGATGTAAAAAAAAATTTTTTTCTTTACTATTCCGTTTTCCTTACCTTTGTCTGTGGCAATACGCTCTACGTGAGGCTATTTAAAAAAAAAAAGTACGGGTGGCAACCTTAGTGACAACTGACAAGTAACAATATACAGTAGTTCAATTATTATTAAAATACTGTATTCCTTTAGAGATAAGAGAACTGAGAAGCTTTATATCTGTGGTTTATTTAATGCTTTAGGTTATGTGATAATAATATGTCAATACCAAAGTTATAAACAATATTTAAATTAATATTTAGTCTAAACAGTTTACAAAATGCTTAGTGCATTAAGAAATAAGTTTCGTGTATCCGTCAATACTGTCGTAAGATCGTTTCAAACCACAGCAACAGTAGCTACGGAGCGTTTTGATCACAAAAGAATCCCAGCTGATGATGAAGGTGTACAGGGAGAAAAGATAATAGATTTAGACTCTGTCTTAAAACAGTAAGTAAAATAGAGTAATAGTTTCGAGTTTATTACTTATACATATTTATTAATAAATAATTATATCATTATTTTTTAGAAAACGAAATATTTTCCCTACACTTGAATCTGATAAAGAATTACATGATGGTATACTTTACAAAGATCTGCCAATTTGTAACATAAGAGTAACACATAATAACACCATCTTTACTTTAACAAGTGCAGAAGGTGCTGTAAAAATAATACGGTCTTGTGGCATGGAAGGTTTTAAAAATACAAAAAAAGGCACTAACATTGCTGCACAGACTACTGCTATAAGTATTGCATTAGTAAGTACTTTATATAAATTACAAAACTAACAAAACAAACCCGACATATTGATATACATAATTGTTTCTCAAATACTTATTTTATTTTGTAGAAAGCTATAGACAAGGGGTATAAAACTATTAAAGTACGAGTAAGGGGCTTGGGTCCTGGAAGATTAGTAAGTATTGTCTCATTCTTAAGGCATATCTGCTTTGAAATGTAAAGAAATTTGTAGAACTATGTTACAGCTAGAATGTTAATATAATTTTCTTTCAGTCTGCTGTAAAAGGTTTGACAATGGGTGGTTTACAAGTTGTATCAGTGACAGATGCAACTCATGTTTCATGGAATCCTCCTAGACCACGAAAAGCGAGAAGATTGTAGATAACTTTGTTTACTATACATATTTAGTTTTAATTGTAACTTTGGTAGAAATAAATAAATAAAAAAAATTGTATTTATTCCACAAAAATTAACTATGAATATTCTAATTCCTAAAAATTAAATTCAAGATTCATATTCGTAAGACAATGTACACTTATGAATTTTAGTAAAAAATTAATTATTAAAATAAGGCTATGCCCTAAAATTTCCAATTGCCTAATATATGCCTATAATAGTTTAAATAAAAAAGGTTTTTATTTTCAAAGTAACATTTTAACTATTTTGAAGATTTTCTTTTAACTACTAATGCAGCAAATAAAAATGTTTTTATTGTATTCTGTATTACTTTGCCTTATTGGGAAACAAAAATAATTCCCCATTGTTTCAGGGACTGGGACCCTGATATTTCTGTTCCATTATTTAAATATCAAATAAAAGTTCCTTCTTTAAGCTTGTCATGACGTAGCTTCAGGAAAACTTTAAGGTGAGAGCATTGCCATTCTTATCTAGCCTGCACAATTTTTTTTATTTCTTTCTTTTTTTTATTTGCTTCACCTGGCCCAAGGCACCTCTTTAATGTCATTCTTTACTTCTACTATTTAGTCATAAGTTATTATTCTGACCTGGGATTTAGATGTATTACAACCACGTTTTTTTAGGATTCATGGAGATTTTATGCATTTTCATCAAACAATTTCATTTTCTAAAGCTATCATAATAAATTTACCTTCAAGTCTTGAATTATTAAATAACGAAGATTACAAAATAGACACGTGAAATTTGTTATAAATTAAGTTGCAAAATTGGTGGTGTCATGACATTGTAAGGAATTTAAAATAATGAATTGATATTTAGAATATATGCTTTATAACATTGACAAAGAACGTCGCCTTGTATCAATTCAAAAAGATGCTATGCAAATCGTACCCCTACACTTCATACAGTAGGAGGTGCCAGGTCTGATGGCAGCCAGCATCAGACTTTCGCACTTAGATCTGTGGGAAAAATAAAAAAATAGAACAGGGCAATAGAGTATCAACCACTTATAGCTGCGCCATGTGATAGGTTCGCTAACCAACACATTTCCAACAGGAACAAAGCAGGATAAACAAGAGAAGAGGATAATGATCAAACAACCTTTTTTTTTTTAAAAAAAATCTTGCTGTTGGCCTTAAGGGCCTTTACATCTCAGCTCGGGCTGTTGATCAAACAACCCAGAATAAGCTATGTTTATATATATACTGATGGCTCAAAAGCGTGGTGTGGTTCCCGCGCTGACATATTCTCTCTTGATCTCAACATTAACATACCTTTAGGCACAAACAGCTCGATTTTTTAATGTGAATGTGTCGCTCTAACCAAAGCAGCCTAAGTCCTAACCTAGGAAGGAGCTAATTAACTTATTAAGACTTCAAATACAACAGACCAAATAAGTGTAGAAACTGAGTCCACTCTACTACTACTATTAGCCACTTAGTTGCATTATGGCTGTAGACTAGCAACAATTATTATAGTTAAAAAATAAAATTAACTTTATTAAAATAACGATTTTCTTTAAATTCAATTACCATTTTCTTAAAAGCCATATTTAGATTGGGTCTGTCTTTTTGTCATTCTATTGTTTGCCCATTGATTCTGTAATTCTGCTTCATTTGCTTTTGCCTAAAAATAAAAATAAATATATCCTTAAATGTTCACTTGTAATCAGGGGGTAATACAACAATATATTAAGTTAATAATTTGTAGCTTTACATTTAAGCATATAAATGTTATAATAATTACTTTATGTGCTAAGTAGGTAATTTGATGTTTTCTTTTCTGTTGACTTGTTGGTTCATTGCCCTTTTTCTTGCTATGGGACTGCCTCTTAGTAGTGTCATCCATAAGTCCCTTGAGTAACATTTCTCTTGCATCTTTAAGCACTTCTTCTTGATTTACATCAACAATCTGAATTTCTTCCCTTTTGCGTTTGCCTCTTGCACCACATAGTTTTAAGATCTGCAATATAAAAATTATTATAGTAAAAATACATCCATAAAATGATGGATGATTATGATATTTTATTACTCTTATCAGCATATAAAATTTATTAATTTTAATACATATATCAGTTCAAGTGTTAACTAATTGCATGAAATTAACAATTCTAAATTAAAAAATACTTAATAACTTACAGCTTCTTCATCCAATACATCTCCACTACTGGCAGGATCAACTGGGATAACATCTGATTGATTACTGCTATATTCAGACTCTTCTCTTACTAATTGAGGTTCCATACCTTGATAATCAGGTTCCAATGTAATATGATCATCTTTTTTGAAATATGATTCAAGAGACCGAGGTTCCTTTTGAGATTGTTCAACTTTAACATCAATATCAAAAAGTACATTTTCTGGGATCACTTCTACAGGTTTATTTATTGAGAAGAAATCATTCTGAAGATCATCAGTATCACTTTCATCTGAATAGTCAGTTTTAACTGCACTTTTTGTTTCAACCTTGTTTTTTTTTAAAATACTTGGTACACAGTCTTTCTTTTTTACAGTTGAAGGTGGCTTGTTAGATACAGATTGTGGTATTAGCATTTTTGTGGATACTTTAGAGCTGTTTTTGGGCTGTGGAAGAATACTTAAGAGTCCTGATTTTTTCTGAAAAATAAAGGAATATAGTAATTAGTTAAGTTTGGATTGTTACCAGTACAGTATTTCTTTTTATCATTATAGTAACAAATTTACCTCTTTGCTAACTTTTCTTTTAGCACTTGGAACTGTATCTTCTATATCTTTAAACTGTAACAGAATTATAAATTTAATTAGATTTAAATATCTCTATTTTTATATATTTTGTCTGTAATTAGAATAAATCACTACATACATCACCCAGAGATGGTACAGTAATTCTTGATTTAGGTTTAACTTCACTTATTATCTCTTTTTTTAAGCAATATATCATCGTCATCCTCCTTTAATGTTATTTTTTGTTTAGTTGGCTTAGGAAGGAGATTAAAAAGATTTTTTTCATTCCTAACTTCTGTTCCATTGGCCAATGGCAAATCAGGTAATATAGCTGCAACGTCAATATATAAAAGATGAGCAATGTGATCTTAGAACTGTAAGTGCATGTAAGTAAGTTGTAGTGTTAGTACCTTGTAATTTTGAAGTCTCTCCAGTACATTCAGGTTCATCATAATCACTTGAGTCACTGTTATCATACGCAACTAAAGCCATTATAACTAACAATTAAATACGTAATTGGTTAAGTAATTCAAAAGAGTTTCTTTAATAACACATAACTTAATAACACATAACTTAATAAAAATATTACGAATATTGAAATTTGTAAAAACTCTTACATTTACTGTTTTTAAACTATTTTATAAATTATTTATTAATTATTATAGCCATCAGCCACAGTTTGTACCACAGAGTACCTTCAGGTGTAAGTCAGCGACTATAGTGCGTTTTCCAATTACAGCACTAGAGCGCATTTTGCGGCATAATGCTCAACGTTGAGTGTTCCAACTACAGCAACGCTTCGCACAATTGAGCACTCTCAAAACGAATGCTCTCGCGTACTTCTCGCAAACAATACCAACACAGTGACAGAAAATTGACCAGTGATGTAAACCTCTTTGATGTAAACTTCTTACATGATACTATTATAAAATGATGACATTGTCAATCTGTTTAGACACTAACTTTTGTCAATGTATCAAATGTAACCTTATATTCTTCAAAGGTTTTGTCTTATTTCAATTTAATAAGCTAAATAAAAAGAAACATGGATAAATATCTTCGCCCTGAAAGATTTGATATCGACCCGTCAAATAGCTCTGGTACGAAAGCTTGGATACACTGGCATAAGACTTTCGAAAGCTTCATTTCCGTGCAGAAACCGACCGCTCCAGAAACAGATGCACAGTCGGTTCCTCCGTCAGAAAAATGGGACAGCATAAAGTTTCAGCTTTTGATAAATCATATATCACCTAATATATACACATATATAAGCGAAGCCACGAACTACGAAGAAGCGATCACAATACTGCAAAAACTGTATGTAAAACCAAAAAATCTGATTTTTGCTAGACACATGTTAGCAACAAGGAAACAACGATCAGAAGAAAGTATCGACATATATTTACAAGCTTTGAAACTACTTTCTAAAGATTGTGACTTTGCGGCTGTTGATGCAGAATCAAACAAAAACGATAGCGTGCGTGATGCTTTCATATCCGGTATATCATCGCATAAAATCAGACAAAGGCTTTTAGAAAACTTAAATCTAACACTTGACCAAGCTTACAACCAAGCACTCTCTCTAGAAACTGCAGGGATCAACTCTCAAAGCTTTCATACTGTGTCTTTAAATGCCGTTGAAGAAGAACCTAAATTAGTCTGTCCCAAATCACAAACTGTGCACGACGAGACCTGCTCTTCTGTTAATAATCCTCGACGACGAAAATGTTCCTTTTGTGGGGGACAAATACATCCTCGTAAGAACTGCCCTGCATTTGAAAAGTCTTGTCAGCTCTGCAACAAGAAGGGGCACTTTGCCACTGTTTGCAGAAGCTCTTCTAAACCTACAAATTTTATGGTAGTAGGTACTGAAAATCTTTCTTGTATCACAGCAGCGTCACCTTATTCATTACACAAAGCTACTGTACCCGCGTTTATTCGAGGAATAAGAGCAGAGGCACTTCTCGACACCGGCAGCTCCATCAGTTTTATAAATGACAGTTTTGCAAGACTATGCGGGTTAAAAAGAAAATCCTGCAATCAGATTATTTCTATGGCCTCTCTTAATCATACTTCACAAGTAGAAGGTCAAACTTTGCAAAGCCTGAAAATTGGAAATCATAAATATGATATTGTGAATCTTCTTATCGTGAAAAATCTTTATGCTGACATAATTATCGGCCATGACGTCCTCGAAGAACATTCATCGCTAGAGTTCTCTTTCGGTGGGCCAAAACATCCACTTCAAGTATGTAACGTAGCCGAAGCATCAGTACCAGCTGTACCGCTTTTTGCAAATGTATCTCCCAACTGCAAACCTATTGCTATTAAGTCTCGAAGGCACAGCAAACAGGATAGTGAATTTATTAAAGAGGAAATCAGAAACCTTACAGAAGAAGGCGTGATTGAAGAAAGTAAATCACCGTGGAGGGCCCAAGTACTAATAACAAAAACCGAAACTCATAGAAAACGTCTTGTGATTGATTACTCCCAGACAATTAATCGTTACACAGAACTCGACGCGTACCCTTTACCAAACATTGAGGACTTAGTTTCGAAAGTGGCAAAGAATTTATTTTTCAGCCTAATAGACTTGAAAAGCGCGTACCATCAAGTACCTATACTACCCGAAGAAAGAAAATTTACCGCTTTTGAAGCGCTCGGAAATTTGTACCAGTTCAGGCGTATCCCTATTGGAGTAACAAATGGTGTTTCGAGTTTCCAACGAACAATCGATTGGATTATAAGGAAAGAAAAGCTTCAAAACACATATGCGTATCTTGATGATATAACTATTTGTGGCCGTACTCTTCAAGAACACGATCATAACTTAGAAAGTTTTATGAATGCCGCAAAGAAATACGGTTTAACACTGAGTATGCTAAAATGCAAATTTTCTCAAGAGTCAATTAATATTCTAGGCTATAATATTCAAAACCACATAATTAAACCTGACAGTGAGCGACTCAAGCCACTGATTAATTTACCTGCACCAAGCGATTTACCGACCTTAAGAAGGACACTCGGCATGTTCGCACATTATTCTAAGTGGATTCCAAACTTTTCTGAACGGATCCACTCATTTGCTAATACGACTACTTTTCCGCTCACAAGCGAGCAAATTAAATGTTTCCAAGGCCTGAAAAATGATATCGCAAAGTCTTCTAGACATGCAATTGATGAAAATATACCTTTTACAGTCGAAACTGACGCTTCCGATCATTCCATTGCAGCAGTACTTACGCAAAATTCTAGACCAGTGGCGTTTTTCTCAAGAACTTTGAATTCAAGCGAACAAAACCATTCCGCCATTGAAAAAGAAGCGTACGCCATTGTTGAATCATTGAAGAAATGGAGACATTTCCTTATCGGTAGACACTTTAAGTTGGTAACTGACCAACGCTCGGTTTCTTTTATGTTTAATATGAAACATTCAAGTAAGATAAAGAATGAAAAGATTCAAAGATGGCGACTGGAACTTGCTGTTTTCAAATTTGATATTATATACAGACCGGGGAAAGAGAACTATGCTGCTGATGCACTATCCCGAGTTTGTGCCACTGTAGAAACACGTACTGCAAAACTTTTCTCGCTGCATGAGGCTCTTTGTCATCCAGGGGTAACGAGAATGTTTCACTGGGTTCGCTCTAAAAACCTTCCCTATTCCATTGAAGAAGTCAGAACAATGACAAAATCTTGTCAAACCTGCTCTGAAGTAAAACCTAGATTCTTCCGAAATACTTTTGATGACCAGAGGAAACTTGTTAAAGCGACGGCTGCTTTTGAACACCTTAGCTTAGATTTTAAAGGACCAGTTCCAACAAACAATAATAATAAATTCATACTTACCGTGATTGACGAATTTTCACGTTTCCCGTTTGCTTTCCCATGCTCAGATGTAAGCTCGAAAACTGTAATTAAACACCTCAACAACTTATTTATGATATTCGGCATGCCTTCTTACGTTCATTCAGATCGCGAAACAGCATTTCTCTCTGCCGAAGTACAGGATTTTTTACATGTTAGAGGTATTGCCACAAGTAGAACTACAGCTTATAACCCTCAAGGTAACGGGCAAATAGAAAAATTGAATTCTACTCTTTGGAGAACGATTCTTTTGGCGCTGAAGACGAAGAATCTTTCGGTAGAAAATTGGGAGCAAGTATTACCACAAGCCTTACATTCGATTCGATCTTTACTTTGTACAGCCATAAATTGCACTCCACATGAAAGAATGTTTAGACACCCAAGACGATCTACTAACGGCACTTCTGTTCCATCGTGGCTTACAAATTCTGGACAAGTCTTGATGAAGAAATTTAATCGTACAAATAAATATCAGCCATTAGTAGAAGAGGTTGAATTGATACACAGCAATCCTGACTATTCATACATTCGGTTCCCAGATGGCCGAGAAACAACGGTGTCAAATCGTCATTTAGCACCATTGGGTTCAGAAGGGGTAGATCTGCGAATAAATAATGACTATCATAACGCCACAGAACCACGTACGGAAACAGAAGACCAAAACTTGGAAATTCCTTTATCTAATGAGATGGGACCTGTGGTACTTGATAATAGCAGAGAGCTAGAGACTGATCTACCATCATCACCAACGCCGGAGCCAACACTTCGTAGATCTGGCACCGAGTTACCATCATCATCACCGCCGGAGCCAACACTTCGTAGATCTGGCCGCGTCCGTAAAAGACCAGAATTATTAAAAGATTACATTTTAAAATAGTGCGGGAGAATGATGTAAACCTCTTTGATGTAAACTTCTTACATGATACTATTATGATGACATTGTCAATCTGTTTAGACACTAACTTTTGTCAATGTATCAAATGTAACCTTATATTCTTCAAAGGTTTTGTCTTATTTCAATCAGTATTTTTCTTTAAGTTGGCATTTATTGACATTTTCGTTAGTAAATATTATTTATTGTTGAAAAATTTGTAAGGCTTTCGTTTCGTCGTAGATTTTGAAAATAATTAAAGTTATTTCAAACTGCTAAAAAAAAAAATATTAGTATGGATGAAGGTATAAATAGTTACTTTTTTTATATTCCACATTTAAAATATGAATACAATTTTATTTTAAAATTCGGATCTGTAAACAAATTTATTTTACAGGATTATACTTTAGAAAAAATTGCAATGGTTTTGAAAAAGTATATAATTTTTTTAGAAATCATTAAAAAATATTACTCAAAACGTAAATGATGTAAACTTCTTACATGAAACTAAATATTTTACTGTTAATTTAGCTTGTTAAAACCTTATATTCTTTAAAGGTTTTCTATTATTTCAATAAAAAAAATTGTAATGAAATAATTTGATGATTAAAATAAGCGTAAAAAGTTTTCAACCAATTATTATTGTTTACCACATTATTTATACATTAATGAGGTTGCTAACTCAATTCATAACATTTTTTTTACAACACTGACTTAGCGCACTCTGCTGATGCATTTGAAAACTAATTCAAGTTCCAATTAAGCTTCAGCATTATGCGGCATTGTGCGGCACTGAGTCGCATAATGCTCTGTAATTGGAAAACGCACATATTATAGCGATAAGCGAGTATTGAGTATTTAACATAGATAAAGTTAAGTAGATGTCAAATGACCAGCTGGCCCGTCAGGAAATATGATCACAAATTTTATTTCACCGAGATAAGGTTCAAAAAAATATTTCTGTAGTTACTAGTTTGTCTGACCGGTGTAGTTGTTAACAATATTGTTTGTTAATACATAAATAATACTGGCGTTTCCTTTGATTTAATTGAGCTAGTACGCAAAAAGTTCTTAATTTTTTTTCGACTTATGGTACTGTTTTGCATAAAATTAATTTATAAATAATTTCAGGCAAATACTAAACAAAGATGCCTAAAAAGTTTGTGGGAGAAAATAGCAAAGCGGTCGCGGCACGACAGCGTAAAGAGAACGCTAAACAAGAGAACGACCAAAAGATAAAAAAAATGGTAGAAGATGCCGAGTGGGAAGATAACGACGAAAAACTTAAGAAAAAACAACAGAAAAAGGTAACATTTTTGTATTTAAAGCGAGTAATAAAATTAAGGTTTAAAACCATGGGAGAAATTATTTCAGGATGAACAAGAAAAAAAGCGACAAGAACAGTTGCAAAAGAAAGCAGAAGCAAAGGCCTTATTAGAAAAAGAGATGGAATCTATAAAGGGAAAAGCGCTTCCACCACCACCAAAGATCACCCGTGCACAGATATCTCAAATAAAAGAAAAGACTACTAGACCGGAACCTACTGTAAAATCAGTGGTAAAGACTTGTTTTATTAATTTTTCTATTATGATTGAAATTCAGGTTGATAAGTTTAGTTAAGTCTTCATTAGAATATGATTTGGGATGTTTTAAATTAATTGCAAATATTATTTCAGCCTGCTAGAGTGGTTGTTGAGGAACCACCTCTAGAAGAAAATCTCAACAGGTTACAAATTGAGGGTGAGTCAGCACAAACTGTTGACGAGGCTATCTCAATCCTAAGGTAAGTTCAGTAATATTGTATATTGAAAATGTATAAAAGCAGTAAAATTGTTAAATCTTTTAAATTAATAATATCTGTTTTAGTGAAAAGGCAGATGTAGACAAACACCCTGAAAAGAGATTGAAGGCAGCTTACACTGCATTTGAGGAAATTAACCTCCCTAGATTAAAAGCTGAAAACCCTAGTTTACGGCTCTCACAGCTTAAACAGATGCTTAGGAAAGAGTGGTTGAAGTCACCAGAAAACCCTTTAAACCAGGCTTAGGCTAACAAAAAGGATATATAGGATCTTGAGATAACAAAATAGGTAATTTTAACTAAAAAAAGTTCTTTTTTGCTTATATTGCATAAAACATGGTAAAAATATATAGTATACAGTTAAACTTATGTATTAAACATATTGTCATAATTGTAAATAAATATTTTTAATCACTCCGGTTCATTTAAGTACTGTAAAGGAATTCCTTTTCTCCCCTCTTCTACTTGTTTTACATTAGATTCCCCAAGTTTCTGTTCTAATCCTTTCCATGACCTTTTGCTAAGGCTTTGCCCAATATTTTCCAACTGCCAATTCTGTTTTTCCACCAAATCTGTACTAGAACTTGCTGCTGTAACTTTAGTTTCCCTGATTTTTCCAGTTATTAAACTAACATCAGTGCTATCACAAATATCATTGATATCTTTATAATGTTTGTTTCCTGGTAGTAACTCTTCATAATTAGTAATATGAGAGGTAAAGTAGAAATCTCTGTTGGTGTTAAGAGCTACTTCTAATTCATATGGATAAACTAATGCCTGATAAAAGTCTCTGCTATCATATAAATCGTTTTCAGGACATGCAATCATAACATAAATATCAATCTGCAACAATATTGTTAATATTTGTAATAAACGACTTAACCAATTATTGGAAAGCTATAAAACAGCTGATTATTACAAAGCATAAGTTACCTCTGGAAAATTAGCCAGTTTTGCCACATTTGGTTTGCCAACTGATACAACATAACATTTTTTACCATTGGCCTTGCATAATTGCTTCATTCTACTAATAATTTGTTTTGTCTGATCCCCAGCCAGTTTACATACAAGAATACCAACAACATTTGCATCTTTACACTTTTCTATCAAAAACCTCCTGCGTTTAAACCAAATAGTTTCTTGTATGACATCTAATTGATTTGATGCAGGATCCAATAAGTACCATTTCTCAGCTATTAACAGAGATCATATTAGTTTTCAGAAAAGATAGTACATATTTAATATATAAATAGCCAACAGCTATAGTGCCTTAATTTCAAAATAACCAATAATAATAATAATAATAACCAATAATATTTAAGTAAAGATTACAGATCAGAGTAACTGAGTTGTAAAAGTTAATGCCAAAATTATAACTAATTAAAAGAATTGTAAATCTTTTTTATATTGCAATTTGATATAGTACAGCAACCTTTTTGAAATCATTACTAGATAACTTATGTATGCAAGAAAAAATTTTAGTCAACAGTGAATTGATAATCTTAATTTAATTTAAAGATTATCAACTATCCTACCCTACAAGGGCATAATTATTATTAATTGATATATTTGTTATACACCTTTCATCAGTAGATAGCTTTTTCATCTTAAGCAGCAGCATAGGCTTTTCACATTTCTAATTTCTGTTACAATAAATAACTGAATAATTTCTTACAAGATCTGAATTTTATAATGTACTAATTATAGTGTGTAAGAAACTTTTGCTGGTTTAGATTATTTACTATCTGTCGCCATATTGATTTTTTATTGCAGGAATAGTTATTAAAAAAATATCTATACCATGTCTTTATGTTATAGTAAATATTTGTAATATAATCAAAAGTTCTCATACCTTCTACTGATACTGTAAAATTAAAGAAAGTTTGTCCTCTTGAACCAACATATATACAAACACAGTCTTTAAGAATTTCACTAGAATATTCTTCACTGGATACATTTTTAACTATTCTGCCAAAGAATCTATTTATGCTTTCTTTAAAAGATATAGATGCAATATAGCTATTGGGATATTGTTGGAACCACTTCTCAGTTAGTTCATCTGAAAATTAGTTTTTAAAATTATATGTAAATAAAATATTATCAACATTCTGAAAAAAAAAACATGTTATAAACATAAAACAACACATAAAATGCCAATTCTTTTTTTCTTTACAAAACTGAACAGACATTTGGCCTCAATCACTCCTGAGTGACATCCAGCCTATTGGAGGGCACACTTGTCTAGGAGATGCTTATCTAATTACCACTCAAAAATGAACCCATATTAAACTGTCTAGGAAAGATGGAAAGGGCAAGGAGTTCCAGTTGTTTGCTGTTTTTAAAAGAAACTACAATCCAAATTGTGCAGTGCAAAACCTGGGGATGTCAATAATGAAAGGTTGAAACTACAGCATGCTTTGATGTGCAAAGGCGATGATGGAATCAGGTTCTTTAATTCAATAGAGCATTCTCCAGAGTGCAATCTATAGATGACTGGCAACTAAACGGCAATGTATCAAGGAATTCACTTGCCACCTGGGCCTTAAGAATGAATAAAATGCCCACAGCTGAGATTGGCCGGCAAGTAAACACCAAGCTACTTAAATTTAATTAGGAATCAATTCTTAGTCAAATCAAATTACTTAAGGCATTAAAGAATAAACAACATAGGACATTGAGCATATAGTCTGAATGTTTTCTAGACCCTATATAAATTACCTTTTAGATGATTAAATTCACAATCATACAATAAGCATAATTTTTGAAGATTAAAGTCTGTCAAATTTTCTCTTAATATTTTCATTGTAATGTCAATATCTAATGACTTTTGATTCAGTACTATATATACTGGAATGTTGGTTTTACTGAAGCATGTATGCCCATAATGTACTATGGCATTACTTTGGACATGCATGGAAGCAACAACGTCAGCACAGCAACTGAAATAGAGATGACAACAACAATTTTAATTGAATTACTTTAATGTATTTATCAACTATTTTTACAAATTTGTGATGGAGTCAAAAAATATTGCATCTCTTATTTGTATAGAAATAAATAAACCATATGATTTTTTTACCTGGCATAGGAAGTATCACCTAGAATATAGAGATCTGCTTCTGTCCCCTTTTTCAATTCCTCATATACTTTGGAACTTATGCCCAACAACTCGTCTGGAAATTGTAAACATACCTAAAAAGTTAAGTTATTAAGCTAAAGGATTTATGCATAAATAATTTATATTTGAACCTTAGTTTAGTTTTTGAACCTTGGTGTATTTGTTTGAATTTATCCAGTTACAAGTGTCTGCAATCAAGTATCGGGATGTAATTTCAGTTTCATCGTTGTCAATTACTTGAACATCTATTTCTCGTTCTATGCACAGCTTTCCATCTGTAGTTAAATTAGCCATGATAAAAAGTATATAATTTCATATGACATATGAAGAGTTTAAAAATAAAATAATCCACAACATCAAATACTATTAGCTTTATCGTCGCACAATGCAGTGATTAAGGATAAAGGAATTATTGTTAATGTCATTTCAAAAGTTAATGTCGATCTGTCTATGAACGAGAGACAAGTTGAAGAAAACTGAAAAACTGTCAGAAAATATAGTGACATAGAATCTATATTCTATGAATTATTCAGTCGATACTATTTATCTGTGTCTCGAAGTTTCAACTTCCACGTTAATTTTAGACCCGACCCATTGGTCAATTAATAATTTTCTAGCTCATCTGCTACAAACACTTCAAATAATGCGCGCGACGCGTGGTAATTTTTTGCCATTGCCGACCTTTTTTTAGTAGTTTTAAAGAGGAAAATACCTTTTTTGTAACTTTGTGTAACTAATTGTTAACGCAGCGTTGAGAGGAACGCGCCCGGAAAATCATCGTTCTGCATATATTGAGGGACTGCCCAGCATGGAAAGTGGAAAGAAAGCCTCTGCTAGGTGTACTCTTAAGCTGGGTATCGATTACGCGCTCCTAGCGCGCGCGCCATGAATGACCGCTCCGAGAGTGCGTTCCGTGAAACGCGTTCCAAATATTTGAAGTATATCAACTAAGCGCGCCTGGCGCGCGTGGCAACTGTTCCAGTGTTCGACCCTTCATCATGGAAGCCAGTCGTGTACGAGCAGCAGCAGCTTTTGTAATTATTAACAGTATTATAAACAAGAAAAAGCAGAAACGAATAGTACGTTGGTGGATAAAAGAGCTGTACCGAAAAAGAATGCAGTATGGAATGACACTTATAAGAGATATACAGTTCGAAGTGGTAGAAGACACAATAAAAAACTTTTGTACCATACAGTTGTATTAATTTACGGCAACTTTGGTTATCCATAATTGGGAGCGCAACAAACACAAAAAAATACGATATGTCCGTCCCAACTGGCGCGCGCGCCACGACTGATGCGTGGTAAAAAACCGACACCCGTCGGAACGGACCGCTCCGCGTTCGGGCGCTCCAACGAACACCTTGGCGCGCGTTCCAAAGTGGTATCCATTGCGCGCGGCTGGAGCGCGCGCCAATGTTCGCCCTCTTGCAGCGCGTAGTCGATACGCGGCTTTACGCTGGCCATAGACGGACCGCATTTTGCAGTCGATACCGACTGCTCTAAGCGGTCGCCGCACGGCGAACTGCAGTTTCCATACTAAATTCAAATCCGTAATACACAGACCGCACGACCGGCATTTCTGAGCGGTCGGAGCAGTCGCTCTGCGGTCGAGTTTCGCGGTGCGGTCGACTGCTTAGAGCTGCCGTACCCACCATACACGGACCGCTACAAGCGGTTGCTGCCGACCGCGCGCCTTTCCCTAAAATATAATAAAATACTAACTAATTCATCAAATGAAACCACGGACATTTTAAAGTAGTTGAAAAACTTTTTAGTGTCTTCTCTCAGCTTGGGATACAAAGTATGAAATATTCTATGCTGTTCTCTTGATTGTAGTATTGGACGCACCCACATACTACGGTGTCTTCTACGCCTTCGCCTGCGTAATAGTAGTACAAGTAGCATTGTTTCTTTATCGAATTCCAACTTGTAAATGAACTTGCATCAGTATTATTTTGCGGTCGAACACAACTGCTCCAAGCAGTCGTAGCCGACTGCATTATGTGGTCGTGTTTCAGTCGTGTACGACTTCAACGCGACCGCTCTAGAGCAGTCGGTGTCGACTGCAACATGCGGTCCGTCTATGGCCAGCGTTAAGCCTACCAAAAGTAGAACAGCGATAAAACACGGACAGGGGAAAATTTTCTACAATTTCAGCGAGGCGAAGAGGTAGAAAGGGCCAGGGAGCCCATTCGCGACGGCAACTAAAGAAACTGCAGCGTCGTCGTTTTATAACCCAACTAAAAAGTGCCCAAGCGGGGAAGCTTGCGTTTAAAAGAAAGTATGCTGATGGATCCCTACAAGCACTGGATCCGATCTTCCCAGCTCGTATTACCTAAGCGAATAACCCGGTCTTGTAATTATACTTGCTGTGTCGAGTATCACCCCAAACTACCAATTAGCGTGGTGAGGCGGATGCAGCCGTCGTACCACGTGTAGGTTCAGCTCTGCTTTTAATGCATGACCATTTTTGGTGGCACCATGGTGTTTTAGTGGGTATTCATCATAGCAATTCCCAATTAACTCACCCCTACTAAGAGGTCGCGTCTTGGAAGCGTAATCGCAATGCATTTTTACCATTTGAATCAAGCAAGTTCCGACGTTCCTTCTATTATTACACTATCTGGTCAATATATTCTTGACGCCTAATTGTATGTACAAAAAATATAAACGATTTTAAAACAAATGGTGACTTACACCAGTATAATACGCGAAATAGAACTAATTTGAGTGTACGACCAACCAGGCTCCAGAAGATAAACCACTTCTTATATGGAAATTGTATTCGTTTTTACAACAAACTCCCAAGCGAAATTTGAGCTAAATAAATTCTAAGCGTAAATAATTCTTTTTATAAATTTGACGAATACTTAAATGATCCTAATCCTTGGGATTGATTTTCTCTAGTTCAAACAATTTGTATGACTCAAAACTTAGCGATTAAAAAGAGTGGCGGAAAGTTTCTTACTAGTTCTTCTTGCCCGCTCTACGCCCTTGACTTACGAACTGGTAGTAAGGTAAGTGGGGGCAAGATGGAAAGTTGAGAACTTTCCATCTTTACCAAAAAAAAAAATACGGGGTAAGATAAAATATATACAAAAGTTTCGATCTTACTCCGTTCCCAAGTGTCATACAAAAATTCAGTTAATCTCAAACTTTAACTGGTAACAGGAAATAAATTGGCAACGTACCATTTCCACGGGATTATATGTACATTAACGAATATGCAAAGGTAAGTAAAAATTAAATAAATTAAAATACGATTTTAACTATCTTATCTATCTAAATTTTTACTTAAAATAAAAACCGGCGTTAAAAGTATTACATTAAGTCACCCTCCTGTCTTTGCTCGTGAAATTGAAATAAGATTAGCGAATGGCCTTAAAGTTCCAGGACCAGATTGGTTCACTAAATTTACGTTTACAGAATCGTCATGGACTTTCTCTATTTCGAGAGAAGGGAACCCTGTCCTCTCGAACATGGCACAGGCAAATAAAATACATTCATTTTTGAACGACCGTTAGTCCAATCCAAAAATATATCCCCTAAATTTTATGATGGGATTCGTGGAAAATTCAGATTTTTTTTTATATGTTAGGGGGGCAAACGAGCTTGCGGGACGACCAAAAAGGGCAGTCTACGCAGCCCATAGACACCCATTTTTAGTGGGTGCGTTGCCGGCATTTGAGGGAGGAGTAGGCTCGCTTTTTGAACATTTGGAAGTCGTATCTCTGAGGGAAGACCCCCCCCGGGAGCCGATTCCACAGTTCGCTAGTTCGCAAAAGAAAATGCCTTCCACAGTCCGCTTCACAGACTGTGGAAGACCTCCAACCATCAAGATGATGCTGGTGAAATTTAGAGGTCGTTCGGCTCATACGGTGTTGAAAAGAGGCAGGAGGGATCAACCCAAACAATTCTTCCGAACACTCTCCGTAATAAACGATATAAAAAACGCAAAGAGACGCAATGTCTCTGCGTAGCGAGAGAGAATCAAGCCGATCAGTAAGACATTGGAGATTGACAATTCGACAAGCCCTTCGCTGAATTTGGTCAAAAGGAAGAAGCTGGTATTTGGGAGCACCGGCCCAGAGATGCGAGCAGTATTCCATATGAGGTCGTACTTGAGCTTTGTAGAGCTGCATACGTTGCACCTCAGTGAAATACTGCTTAGCCCTACCCAAAACACCCAGCTTTTTGGAAGCCAGTTTGGCTTTTTCTTCCAGATGACTGCGAAATTGGACTTCTTTCGAAATGCCAACCTCAAGGATATTGAGGCTGTGTGACGAATTAAGGAGAGCGTCTTCAAATTGAGGAGACACGACAAAAGGATCTTTCTTGGCTGAAAACGAACAAACCGGAGTCTTTGTAGGATTAAACTTAACAAGGTTGTTACTACCCCACACAGAAACCTTGTCCAGAATCGACTCAATTTCGAGAACAAGTATGTTACGGCTCTCATCGACTTCAGATCGAGACATGTTCGGGTGGCCGGAATATAATGTGTCGATGGTGCTGTCGTCTGCATAGCAATGGATGTTGTCGATATTCAACAGGTCATTGATATGCAGAACGAACAGGGTCGGCGAAAGAACACAACCTTGCGGAACGCCTGCATTGACGGGTCTAGGATTGGAGCACGCTCCGTCAACTAGGACTTTAATGCTACGTCCTACAAGAAAACTTGCCAGCCATCGGCATAAGCCATCGGGCAAACCGTATGACGGTAGTTTCGAAAGAAGCGCCCTATGCCAAACCCTATCAAAGGCCTTAGCTATATCCAAGCTTGCGGCCAATGCCTCTCCCTTACTTTCCACAGCTTCGGCCCATCTATAAGTTAGATAGGCAAGAAGATCACCAGCCGAGCGGCCACGGCGAAAGCCATACTGACGATCACTAATTAGCTGGTGCTCCTCCAGATATCGCAAGAGCTGCCTATTGATGATAGACTCCATTACCTTTGAAAATAAAGAAGTGATTGCGATAGGTCTGTAGCTGGATGGTTCAGAGCGGTCACCTTTTTTGGGAATGGGATGAACATGCGCAGTCTTCCATGAGCTTGGAACTACGCCCGAGGAGTACGAGAGTCGAAAGAGCCGTGTAAGCACCGGAGTCAGCTCAGAAGCACAAGTCTTAAGAACGATCGAGGGAAGGCCGTCAGGACCACTTGACTTGTGGGTATCAAGGGAGATTAAGGCCCTCCGCACACCAATCTGTTCGAATTGAACTTCAGGCATAGAAAACCCGCAATGCGGAATATTAGGCGGTAAGGTCCCTGAGTCATTGAGTGTGGAGTTAGATGCAAAGAGAGAGCAAAGGAGCTCTGCTTTCTCTTTCGCCGAGTGAGCCATCGAGTCATCCTCCTTTCGCAAGGATGGTAAAGAGGGCTGACAAAAGTTTCCCTGAGTTGCCTTCGCCAATGACCAAAAGGCTCGAGTTCCAGAGGGCAATTTCGCGAGCTTTTCACCAATTCTGCCAATATGTTCCGATTTTGCTTTAAAAATTTCTCGTTTAAGGGTACGGGTAGCCGCGTTAAATTTCTTTTTATGGAGAGTTACATCGGGATCCTTTATGGCCATTGCGTGAGCCCAGATTTTATAGTACTCTAGCTTAAGACGGGAAGCCTCTTTGCAAGAGTGGCCAAACCATGGCCGAGATTTACCACGAATAGGAACCATAGAGTAAGGGATATAGAGTTCCATTGCTTGTAGCACCACATCGGCGACAGATTCAGCGCTGGCGTCAGGATCACTACCCTTGAAGCAGACTTGCAACCATGGGTATGGTGCAAAGAAATGACGCATGTCATCCCAATTGGCCGATTTGTAATGCCAGACACGACGGCATTCCGAAAACTGCGGGCGGGTTCGACGCCTAATTGGCACAACGGTTCGCACCAAGCAGTGGTCGGAGGACCCAAGTGGGGCATCCACAGTAACCTCATAGAAGTCTGGGTGAGAAGTCAGCATAAGATCTAATAACGAAGGCTGATGGTCAGCTCGGTCTGGTATTCGCGTAGGCGTTGTGACCAGTTGAGTTAAAGCATATGCAAGAGCGAAATCATGGAAGCCTCTTCCCGAATAATCGGTCGTACGAGAATTCAACCACTCAGAATGATGGGCATTGAAATCACCCAGTATAACGACTTCAGCAGGCGATAGAGACAGAAGGGAATCGAGTGCAGTTTGGACATGTTCTATAAGTCGATCGACCTCGGTGTTGCCGCTGTGTGACCTGTAAAGGCAGCAGTATATGCGGGGATGGTCAGCACATTCTACGCGTACCCACAAGGTAGAAAGATCGGATTCTTCCAAATGTAAGAGGCGACGGAAATTTATATCCTCACGAATGTAAACGCATACACCGGCTTGTGGCCTAAAATTATGCTCAAGACAACAGCCTGATGGCAAAAGTTTGAGAACGTCTATTATAAAAAACAAACAATTTGCTGTATCTTAGATAAATAAAGGTATTTTTGCACTAGTCGGATGCGAGTATTAAAGTCACTAAAAGCTATGTGCTTAAAACCGTTGAGGACATCTCACATTCATTTTAACGATTTTAGAAAAATTTTCAATCTTTCCTCGTCACGTTTTCATCTTTACCCTATTTTGTAGTCGTATCTTTATTTTTTTATTTACTTATTTTGCTTTGGAACAGATTTAACAATCTGTTATTGATATGATAGAAAAGTATAGTTTTTGCTCGTTACTAATCAAAGCCATTAATTAGCATAGGTTAATATATATTGTCCTGCAAGAGGTTCAAACACAACTTTGCTCATCTCATCAAAAAACCGTTCAACCTTCCCCCCACTCATCTTAAATGTAAATTTATAATAATTAATTTAACTTTTTATTTTTTGACAAGCGTAAGCTTTCATAAGCGTACTAGTTTACCTATATGAATAAAGATATTTTGAGTTTGTGTTTGATGCTGCGGTATAAAAACTACATAATAATAAAAATAATGCAACTGTCCTTGATGCTAATGTAAAAGATAAGCATTTACTTTAATATTTAATTGACTGTATATAAACTAGTGGGTAAATGTTAAAAAAATAAACGTAATATTATTAGTTAATAGTTAGTTTATCTTGAAACACAGATCAAGACATCCAAATCTGTATACATGTATTTATTTATTTTGCTTGTTTTGTATTGTAGCTCTAATACTTAATTCATTCCGATCTTTGCACAACAACAAGTTTCTTTAGTTCCATCTTTTATTAGTTCTTGACTGCAACAAAAAAATATGATACTACTATAATAATTATATATTAAGGTAAGAAATATGGAGAAAACAAAAACAAATTTAAAAAGTGTGGTTCCTGTAGCAGTGTACCTTAAATGCTGGCAGCATTTCCTCGCTGTATTACGATACCTATTCGTTGAACGAGGAAAGCTCAAAGCACTAGCTTTGGGGTGCCCGTACTACCAGGCGCCAACTTTATTCTTTATTAGCGCCTGTGCCCTTGAACCCCACGGACCAAAAGTGTCTTCTCCAAAGGGAACAAAATCATAATTGTATAAAAATCTTATATTTAAGGTGTTCGTTATTTACGCCTGCTCTGCGGCGGCGCCAGCTTTTACGCTTGATCGATTTTTCTAGACGGAGCTAAAATGCCCTCATTATCAAAGTAGCATCCCATACCAAAGCCCGACCCAACCTACATGGAATCAAAGACATCCTGCCGCTTACCATCGTCTCTAGCGATGGCGCCATAATGGCTGGAACATTGACGGAGGCAAGAGAACGGCGAGGCGAAAAAAGCGACCTGCACTGTTGGCAATTGAGGCCATGGTGCCCAAGACTTACTTCAATGCTACAGGGACAAATATGTAATATATATGGGCACACCTAAGCAAAGGGTGATGGCAACGCGAAGTGAGTCGGTGTCCAAAAGGGTACTAGTGTAAGGCAAACTCAAGACTGCTTCGGATGCTAACCACGCATTTCTCGCTTCTGTTAAATCTAAAGAAAAAGGGGTATATGGAGCACTGGGATATTTTGACAAAATGGTTGCAAGTGTATCTGGGGTGTCAGGAGCCAAAACATCATTTGAGAGAAGAAGTCTTGTGGCCGCTAGATCCCCATTGTTGATTTTTCTGTTCTGCTATTTTCGTTAAGCATTTTGGTCTTTTTAGAAATGTTTTATTAGCCAGAATTTAAATTATTAACAATTAAAGATATAAAACAGTAAATAATTGTCCTTAAATTTTATTTCTAAATGGGTAGGTAGGTTTAGTACCCTTCATCACTGATGGTAATGGTATACTCAGGAAAAGCTGCTTTGATTAGTTTTGCAGTGATCTCATGATCAGCTTTTCCGTAACCTTGTGAGTAACCATAAATATGAATTTTCTTATTTTCTGGGTCATGTGAAATTCTTCCTCCTCCTAGAGGCTCACAATCAAGAGGAGAGAGCTTTGCCTGAACCTGTAAAAGAAGTATAGTAGTATGTTCAATGTTATAATAAAAATATATTAAATAGAGTAAAAAATTTACCTCATCATAAATATCTGAATGATAATTACATCTCTTATAACCTCTGGCTATAGTCATTTTCGGCTCTTGACCACTTTTCACCTCTTCATAGACATTAATTAGTATGTATTTAAAAACGCCGCTTGGATCGATATCCACGAGAGGAACGCTACTTAATGACGACATGTTTTTATTTAATTTATAGTCTGAAAAAAAGTTAATTATTACACAATTCTATATTGGACTAGATTTAAGATTATTAGGTATAAAGTTTTTATTTACTGTGATAAATTAAAAGTCTTTTAAAGGAATTTTGACACAACGTAGATAATATTCTGGGTATCTGTTGCACTATAACCATTTGTTGCCTTTATATTTCTACAAAAATTGATTTGTAATTGTAGCGTTTTTATTGAAAAATTTTGATTTGGACAGATTTGTATTTCATTTGAGTTTGGTAAGCGGAGCCGCGGATTGTCAGAAATCTGTCTGAAAAATGAAAGAATCTGTGTTTTACATTGGTAATTGACAAGTGGTTTTTTTTAAAGACATCTTTATAATCTGTGGTAAATAAAATAAATAATAATAATATTTGTTTTCTGTGGTTGACACTTGACATTTTTAACGATAAAATTAAAGTCTTCAATTCCATATTGGGCTTTTGAGTTTTGTGTGTTTATTAATTATTAGGTCATAGTGGTTGCTTGCACTTACAAGCTTAAAATTTAAACTATGCTGTGTACATACAGTAATATAATTTAATATTCTCCAGCTATTAAGTATAAGATAAATACATAACTGTAAATTGAGTGAAGGACGAAGTTGGCTAAGTCTTGAGATATGAATTCTGGCACGAAGAAAATGGATTTAAATCCCACAGGTATGTTTAGCGTCCGGATTAAGCCGGACATAATTTACTCTTTTTACATTACAATAGGTCAGCAATGGTCAAAAGAATGTTGGTTGCAGAGTTTAATTTAAAACATTTGATATGTAAGGATTTTATAACTGCATTTTGAAAGAAACTGAGCTTTTAAAGCCAACTAAAAATATCATGAAACATCACGTTTGTCGGGTCCGCTAGTATTCTATAAGAATTTAACAATATTGATGGTAATTATAAAAAAGCTTGATACACAGACTGTACCAATTAATACTGATTAACGAAATCGTCAATCATGTTAGATTTGGCCTTTTAACTCAGATGTCAAGTCAAACTGGCTGGTTTGTCCAGATATTGAGTTTGAGACCTGGTAACACTTGGTACTTCAAAATCATAACCCATTACCAAACAAATCTAATCTCATTTAAAAAATAAGCTTAATTTGTAAATTTTGTTAGCCTTATTAGCCACACCTTATGAATTTTGGGTGTATGTGTGTGGGTTTCAGCTTAATTTAAAAACAATTGTTTACGTTTTCAGGTATGTGGGTGACCTTTTTTACAGCTGCAGGTATTCCATCTGAGGTTGCAGCAACATACGCCCTAACATTTACTGAAAACAGAATTCAGAATGATATGTTGTTAGATTTAAACAAAGAGTACCTCAGGGACATGGGGATAGTAAGAATGGGAGATATTATTGCCATATTGAGGTAAACTGATCATTCTTTTTAATCTATAATCATTCATAATAAGAAATTTACACGAAAACCTACAATGTTTAGGAGAAAATTAGTTAAATAACTATTCTTTAATTCTTTAGAAATATGAAGATTGAATCAATCAGTAATTTTTAAAGTTTTTTCAATTTATGAGAAGAAGAGTCCTCAAATCTTTATTAGAAACAAAAATGTTGAACAGTATTTCTTAAATTTTATAATTTATAGAAAAATAAATTAGTATCAAAAATATAATTTCTCTATTTAAAATTCGAAGAGGGTAGACCGTGAAACAACTCGTATCGTGTCCCAATTTCTTTGTATTTTAAAATCATACAAGTACTAATATCGTTCCAAAAGAACAAAAAGTGGTGTAATATTACAAGATAAAAAAGTGTAAATGTTATTCCGCCCAGAAACATTGTAAAAGCATTAGTATTTCCCAAAATCACAACGCTTTAACCGAGTGACGTTTGTAGGTAATTTGTGTTGAAAAAAATACCCTAAAGTGCATGAATTGTGCAGTGCTCAACATATCAACAAAGAACAACACTAAAGTGAAATAGTGCGAAGTAAACTAATTTGTGCAAGAAGTAACGGTACACGTGTCTTGGTATAACTCTGACTCATTTAGTTTCGGTGACGCATGTAACCTGAACAACATTTTCAACCAAATACAGTACAGACGTTTGGTCAATCGGTTAAGTTCCGCCATATCACTCATAGGAAACGAGTTCAAACCTCAGTAGAGAACAATATTATTAGATTTTTTAAAAATTTATAAAAACTAAATCAATATTCAATTTATCATTTTAAATAACATAATCACATAGGGACACGTACTTCATAATAAAAACATTTGTCAATAGAGGGCAGTGTCCGCAAGATTGTTTTCGTAAATGCGAAAATAAGCATACCAGAGTGCAAAATAAATATAACATAAAAAAAAAAAAAAAAAAAATTTCAACCGGTGATACCAACTACCAACCAGTGCTGCTAACTAGTGTTGCCAACTAAAAATCGATTTCACACACACGTACTACGCTAACTCACAGCCATGGAGAAACAGCTGGCACGTCTACTAGAAAAAATAATGGAAATTGACGAGAAGCTGAATAAAAACAAAAAGGATACTAGGGACGAATTTCGTGAGCAAACAACTGCCCTCACCAAAAGCCTTACCCAAAGTATGGCGTCGACGATAGAAGAAAAACTGAAACCGTTGGTAGAAGAGAATAAAATACTTCAAAACGACGTGGCAATTATGAAGAATAAGGTGCAAAATCTGGAGAGAGAAGTCAGAAAAAATAATTTAATACTCCACGGAGTAGAGGAAAACGAAAGCAATAATGCAGAACTCCTACAACTGGTCCTGAAGGTCCTTAATGAGGTGGGTAAAGATTGCGAGTTGGACAACTTTGATAAATGGGAAATAAGTGAAGCTCGTAGACTTGGCCCTAAAGTCGACCAGAAACGCAGGCCTATTCTCATAAAGTTTACTCTAGCATGGAGAAAAATAGAAATCTTAAAAAACAACAAAAGATTCCCTGCAAACATATACGTGTCTGAAGACTACCCCAAAGAAGTACTGCAGAAAAGAAAAGAATTAAAGTCCCTACAACAAGAAGAAAGAAAGAAAGGAAATCTGGCCCTCATCCGATATGACCGACTCATAATAAAGGAAACAAACTCAACCAAGGCAATTGAGAAAAGGAAGCGCTCACCATCTAAAACACCAACGCAATCTGACTGCCATGAAGGTACAAGGCAGACGGTGCCAAAGAAAATGATTGTCACCAATGCATTTGAAAAAATGACACGCCACAGAACAAATTCTATTTCTGAAACATCTAACCAATAACAATTAGTACACAGCGGTCCCCGGAATCAAAACAAAAATAAAACCAAAGAACAAATACAAACAACCAACAAAAAATACCTTTCCCCAAGCCGGACAGCGGTCTCCGTGGGGAAACACGACCGCAACCCTCCAGCTAACCCTCGATCTCTAAAACTCACATTGAAACAAACGAACCAGCCAAAACCTAACCTACCAAATCCAAACCCACCAAAACCCAACCTACCAAAGTCTAATGAGCCAAAGCAACGAAGTCAAATAAACACCAATATTTATATCGGCACGCTCAACGTACTAACACTAAGAACATGCGATCGACTTATGGAACTGGAAGAGGCGCTCAAGAACATTAAATGGAACATTCTAGGCCTTAGCGAAGTCAGAAGACTAGGAACAGAAATCACTGAACATGACGACTACATTCTATATTCTATTGGAGAGACAAAAGGACACTACGGAGTAGGCTTCATGGTCAGAAAGGAACTCAAGAACAGCATACTAGAATTCACAGGCATCTCAGAAAGAATAGCAATCCTAAAAATAAAGATAACAGGCTACAGAGAACACTGGACCTTGATACAAGTGTATGCACCAACAGAACAAGCAGAAGAAGCCACAAAAGACTCATTCTATCATCAACTATCCAAAACAATAGATGTAACAGAAAAAAACTTAATAATTATGGGAGACTTTAATGGGAAAATTGGCAAGCAAAGATCAGGAGAAGAAAATATCATCGGCGAATACACCATAGGAAAGAGAAATAATAACGGAGAACGACTAGTAAATCTGAGTCACGAAAACAACCTGGCAATCCTCAACACATTCTTTAAGAAAAAACCTAGCAAAAAATGGACCTGGAAGTCACCAGACGGTAGCTACCATAACGAAATCGATTTCATAACAAGCAATCAACCCAAAGCTTTCAAAGACGTAAAGGTAATCAACCAGTTCAACTTCTACACCAACCACAGAATGGTCAGAGCAACCTTACACTCCAAAAACCAGGTTAAATCTAGGCAACGCTACAAACAAGTGCTACCTTCTGAGGAATACACCCTTACTACCAAATTAGACGCAAACCATCTGCTAGAATCGCCGAACGCAATGCAGGAAAGATACAATAAAGAAATAAACAGAATGTATCAAGCTAAAAAACCAAAACAACAGACGAAGGAAATATTAAGCACACAGACCAAACAACTAATTTCGGAAAGAAAAGAATTATTCAAGAACAAAAAGGATAAAGATATATTAAAAGAAATAACAAGGATCAGCAAAGAAATTAACAAGAGTATAAAAAAGGATAAAGCAAAAAAAACAATGGACTGCATAATAAATCATATTACTAAAACAGGAGGAATAAGGAAAGCCCTAAAAGAACTACAACCACCTAAACAATGGATACCAAGACTCAAAAAACAGGACAAAAACTTAGTTACAAATAGAAAAACAATACTAGATACTGCAACATCCTTCTTTAAAGAACTGTACTCATGTAACAACAATTCCGAAACATATGCCAACCCTGACCCAGAACACGAAGAACCTATCCCACCTGTTTTAGAAAGGGAAGTCGAATATGCAATCCTGACACAGAAAAATGAAAAATCCCCTGGCCCCGACAACATAACAAATGAGACAATCAAAATTGCACTTCCGGACACACTAACAACATTAACAAATCTATTCAATGAAATATTGGATACTGAATACATACCTACACAATGGACACAAAGCACAATAATCCTAATCCACAAGAAAGGAGACAAAGAAGACCTTAGCAACTATCGTCCTATCAGTCTTGTCCAACGTGTATAAAGTCTTTGCAAAAATCATTCTCAACCGCATCACCAAACAACTTGACGAACAACAACCTATCGAGCAAGCCGGATTTCGGTCTGGATTCTCCACAATACACCACATGCACACCTTGAAGCAAATTGTCGAAAAGTGCCAGGAATATGGATATCCCCTGTATCTGGCTTTTGTCGACTACAGCAAAGCTTTCGATTCTTTGGAGCACCCATGCATTTGGAGAGCGCTAAAAAACCAAGGCATTGAAGGGAAATACATTAAACTCATCGGAAATGTCTACAGCCAGTGCTCGGCCAGGGTGAAGCTGGAGATGCTGGGAGAATCATTTCCACTCAAAAAAGGAGTCAGACAGGGAGACCCTCTTTCGTCTAAGCTCTTTACTAGTGTGTTGGAAGAAGTCTTCAGAAACCTACACTGGGAAGATTGCGGTATCAACATAGATGGAGAAAGGATCAACCATTTGAGATTTGCAGATGACATTGTGCTCATAACTGACAACCCGAGAACACTACAAACTATGATCGAAGAACTGGCAACCAAAAGCAAAGAAGTGGGTTTAACAATGAACAAATTAAAAACAAAAGCCATGACAAACAGAACACCAGATACTATTATCCTAGAGAACGAAAACCTAGAATATGTGACAACCTACATATACTTGGGACAACTCATCTCCATGACAGAACAAGCCCATCAGGAAATAGAGAGAAGAACCTCAAATGCCTGGAAAAGATTCTGGTCATTAAAACACATCCTAAAGAATAAAGAGTACCCACTTAGGATCAAAAGGAGCATCTTCAACACCTGTATCTTACCTATCCTAACGTACGGCTGCGAAACTTGGACCACTAAGCAAGTCACAAGTCAAAAGCTTGTGACTTGCCAGAGAAGTATGGAAAGGAGCATACTAGGTTACACACGGAATGATAGGAAAAGAGCTGTAGATCTCCGAAGGATCACCAACTGGGAAGATGCAATGACCAGAGCCAAAAGGCTTAAATGGAGATGGACAGGACACCTGCTCAGAGGCCAGAGAGCAAAATGGTCGAAAAAAGTCACCCAATGGACACCTCGCTACAACACCAAGCGAAAGAGAGGAAGACCATGTGCCCGGTGGGCTGACGACTTTAAAAAAGCCACTGGTCCTCTGTGGCAAAGACTTGCCAGAGATAGGAAGGAATGGAAACAGTTGGAGGAGGCCTTTGTGCCACAAAGGCAAGCTATACAAGAGGACAGCTGTGCTTGTTAAACTTTTTTCTTTTTTTATATACATTTATATTTTGTTCTCTTGTATTAGTTGAAATAAAGGCTTTGAAATTGAAATTGAAATTTAAAATGGTTTTCAGTAAGGAATAGGTAATAAATTTACAGAATGAAATTTCAGGCATGCCAAGCAAGTACATGAAAATACAGCTAGAGATAAAGTACTAAGCACAACAATTGTCGCAAACAAAGTCCCCGTAGCTGCTATTGCAGGCCGGTCTACTGTATCACAACCATCATCACGTGAGTTGTATTTTTATTTAGCAATTTATTTGTAACAATAGATCAAACTTAAGTTCTTGTTCTGTTTTCAATCTGTTTTCTGTTTCTGTTTTCAATCATCATGTAATGCATAGTTAATTAGAGCAACAGGTGGCTTACCTATTGCTCTAATTAACTATTTAGTCTGTTTACAGAACAATTGGTTCAGGTTGGAAGGTCCCCTTGTCATTACTTCATTGAATTCTAGAAAAAGGCATATATAGCAATCTATTTGAATTTTTTTATTGGTAATTGTTTTTAAATTTATTGTTGATTGTCCCTTGAATTTTTGTTATATTTATTATGTAAGTAAATAGTGTAAAAGTGAGCAGTGTTTGCCTTTTGATTGAAAGGTTGAAAGGAAAAAGAGGTTGGCTCCACCACTGATTTATTTTATGCAAGTAAATAAATAAAATGTAAATTGATTCTCAGCCTTGTTTACCAAGTAATTATATATATTTCAGCCGCAACCCGAATACTGGAGCACTATACACGTAATCGAGACCCTTCACCCGTTGCAGTGCAAAACAAAAGAAAATCAGATGAGTTTGCGTAAGTATTTTTTTATTTATAAAAAAGTATTTGGATATACATTTTTGGAATGCTGAAGTTGTTGTTTGAAAAACCAGTTTTTTTACTATATGCTTTTTTGTTTAATTTTCAGACCCGAAGAATCGGCCGTAAGCAATAAAAAAGCTAGGCTTATAAGGTTTGCTAACCCTCCTAAAGCAATAGCTACATTGCCTGTTAAACTATGTAAGTTTAATTTATTAATTTATTTATTTCTTACAAAAAAAAATATATTTAAAATTCTTCCTTAGGTCAAATTTTATCATATCTGTAAGATGCTTCACAGCCCAATTAATTTATGATAACAAAAACGTTGTGGATAATAAATCATTAATTTTCTAATGGCCTGGGCTAGATTTTCAACAAATAATTAATTCCTTCAGGCTCATGTGATGACAACTTAATAGAATTGGGGCCCTACAAGACTTGGTCTTGCCAAAAGATCTATATCTTGATAATTTTTTTAATATTCTTCATTTATTTGGGTTGAAGGTGGTGTGGTCGCTTACTATGTTATCCTGTATGATAGAGACAGTTTCGTGTAAATAAATTAATGGGTACGAACGTACGATCACATGGTTGAGTGTAGTATGTGTAGCGTATTAATAAACTACATTATTGATTTATAAAATTTCAATAAACTAATTGAAATTATATTAAGTTTTTATAAAAAGTGGTATCCATTTTCATAGAAACAGAATTAGTTTAATAACACTGCTTTCAAATCTTTTCCGAGAAAGCTGACATATAAATATTATTTAAATAAAATAAATGTATGTTTTTAATTTTTAGCATCTCAAAGTAAAACAGTGTTTGCTCGACTCGGTTCATCAGATCCTAAACTCGAACAAACACAAAAGGAAACAAAAAAAGTGTTTGCTCGTCTCGGATCCAAAAACGCAGTTACTGAACCAATACCAAAAGATGCATTAAAATATGAAGGAATATTAAAAAGCCAACCAGTAGCAAAGCGTTCGTTTACAGTCACAACAAACAAGAACAATACAAGAACTTGTGTGGGAACAATGAGGGCAGATGAGACACCCGTCAGTGCTAAGGAAAAATTGACTTTGTCCAGAGCTAAGTTGGTTAAATTCTCAAACCGTGTAGAATATAAAGAAATAGAAGATGTGCAAAAAGTTCCGGTCAAATTCACTTCAGTTTTTAATAAACCGGAGAGACGGTTGTCTATGCCCGTCACAAATACTGTCAAGGCCAGACTCGGTGTTAAAAAGGATAAGATTACAAATAGTTTGTTTAATAGGTTAGGTGCTGGATTTAATTAAAGTGCTCAATTCAGATATTTTTTGTCTTACCCAAAATCAGAATAATATAATGTTTTCTTTAATATGCCGCAATAAATTCGTTTCTATGAAAGAAAGTGTATAAACACGGATTTCTTTCTTATAATTTATGTGAAGCATTTAATATTTATTTTTATACTATTTCACATTACTTCACTTAAATTATTTGAAACTCAAAAGCAGTCATTAAAAAAAGTTAAATTATTACACAATGTACAATGAATGTACTGTTTTTTTTTTTTTTTTTTTTGTACTGTTGAAAATACTTTTTATGGTGATAAATTGTGGAATTCATTTGCTTGATGTTTTATTAGCACAAATATTTTTTCTAATCTTGCTTGGTTTCTTGTATATTAAAATTGGGTATTTTTCATTGCTTTGAGTATAACAATTTTCTGTGTAAACCATGTTTTGCCGTACTATAAATTTTGTATGTATCATATGTTCACAAAATCGTTGAAGTTATATAATTTGACCTGATTGTTAAATAATAACAAAAGATCTTAAGTACTACTTTTATGTTTTTTCTAATTTAAATAACTTATGTTTTGTTTACTGGTAACTTTTCGTCCTTTAAATCGCCTTCTGGTCCTAAAACAAGTTATTCAGTGAAATATTATGTACATAAATAGACTATGTCTGATTTCTGTATCAAAATATCTGAAAAAATTGTTACGTGTTGTTCATTTTCGACAAGAGTATTGGACGCCTCGTAAATATTAGCAAGAGGTCACTCTAGTTTATTTAATTTTGACAGCAACTTAAATATAGGAATAAATGCCATTGCAAAGTAATTTTGAATTAAATGGTGCATAAATGCTTTTATTTTAAGTTATATTATGTAATTAAGTTAATATTGACCCGATAAATTAAAAGTACATCGCTTGATTACAATGATATAACATTTTGACCTCAGCGTATATATAATTTATCAGAAAGGGACGAAAAAGTACTTTATATCTGAAACATTGTGGTTGGGTCTAAGTGTATGTATGATAATAACAAGGAAATACATATGTACCTTGTTAAAACTATACTAAGGGTCAACTAATAGTTATTACAACGTTTTGATTGCTAATAACCTAGATAAGAATTTTGTTTTAAATTAAAAATATGACAAAAATAGTCAATACATGTAAAGTGTGCCTCGAATTGTCTTCTTATTTTATATATTTATGTTTTTCTCATTTATATGTAAATAGTTTGTTTAATAAAGTGCTATAAACTAAAATTTTACTTTGTTTTACTCCAATACAATACATCCAATACTTTTTTTTTTATACTACAAGTCAGTGGGCATTCACAGTATCTGAAGACTCCTTGACGCGTTGCCGACCGAGCAAGAGAAAGCTCTTATTTTAAAATTTATGTACATTACATCTTCTTGAGTAGACCCATATTATACCCTCTATGGGAATAATTTTGGGTGGAATCCAAATACTAAGCTCTAGCTTATCAATAAAGGTACCCACGTTTACATACATATTATGACGCTTTAATATGGGTTTTAACCTCCTCCACAATCAACCATTTCTGGTGTGTATCCTTAGCGACCCTCCTTCACCTTGTAACTAATCAACTTTGAGCTACTAAAATGTATATAATCAGTGGCGCTACAACCTCTTTTAGGTCTGGATTTCTCTCTGGGTCTCAGATTTCTGAATCTGTTTTATGATCATTTTTTCAATCTAATAGGCAAGTAGGTGATCAGCCTCCAGTGCCTGACACACGCCGTCGACTTTTTGGGGCTTAGACATGTCGGTTTCCTCACGATGTTTTCCTTCATCGTTCGAGCGAATGCGCACATAGAAAGAAAGTCCATTGATGCACAGCCGGGGATCAAACCTACGACCTCAGGGATGAGAGTTGCACGCTGAAGCCAGTAGGCAACACTGCTCGCTATATAATAAGCTATATATAAAAATATTTTAATGAAGTAGAATGTAGGCTAATAAATTTTAACAAGAACCTTGATTTATTAGACCTGCATCCTTTGATATGCAATGAAGGAAAGTGTGACACTGAAATACGATACATGTACTTTCTTACAGTGGCTTTGCTCACTTGGTCATGGTCACCGCGCACTAGGGATGGCGGTTTAGCGAAAGTTCTATGATTAATTACAAGAATGTTTAATCATTATTAAAATAGTGAACCTGAAAAGTAAAGAAATGTTGGATCGCAGCAAATTATTCGGCTTTAAAAGATTTTGGGATGGTGGGGGTTCACGCATGTAGTTTTTTCCGAGAAAAGGCAAAAATCGATGAAGAAATTCCATTTTATATGCCGAGGACGATACTTTTCCTATCTGTATTTTTTTTAAATATTGACCGTTCATAAGACCAATTGCTTAAAAAATTTATTTGATTCCAAAACTGTAAAGACCGTTTTTTAAAACGAGGCTCATAAATCATTTTAAGAGCCTCTGTCCCTTCTATATTATCTTCAAATGCTGTAGCTACAGACTAAGATAAAACGATCATCAAGAGCTAAGAAGTGCAATATTACACCACTTGCAAACTATCTTTCAACATAAGCTAAGACCTGCCACCTGAAACCGGCCTTCATGGCGATTTTATTACTTTAAATTAAAAAAACACCTTTGCATTATAATTATTTATTTCATACAAATGCAATTTTTTAGTATCAACTCTTATTAATTTTATACAAGTCAGTCTACGAGTTAATTATAAACCAATTGTCAGTTCATTCTACGATTGTATTGAATAAAATCGTTCATGTAATATTCTAATTGATAAGTTCACTGTAAATGGCGGGTTTCTCGTCGTGCGGAAAAAGTGGTCCAGAGTTGACATCAATATAAGATCGAGGCATTGACGCGTTGACGCAGTGCCTCTCTCAGTCTTGTGGACTTAGGGTCTCCCACAATGGGGACAAAGGTAAATAAATTTATCAATAAAAATGTTATTATCAAATTCAAACGTTAAGGACTTTACTTAAATCCCTGTATAGTCTTTGGGGTTTGAATAGTGCTTAATATTATTTCTTAGAAATTTACAGTATTTTTATTGTTTTTCAGGTAGTTATAGTTCTGTCGTTACTGGGAATCGCTGAACATTATGTAAAGTCTGAGAATATTGTGACGAAAACAGTAGCGGACAATGTTAGTGCGGAAAGTGTATCCCGACTTTACCGAAACGGTCCTGTGGGTGTTTACGCCGGTGCTGCTCCCTATGCCGCGTATTCTTTTCACGTGCCCTCAGTGATAGCACCGAATAATATCCCAGTTAAGGAAGAAACTATTCTCGTACAGAATACAAATGGTTTTTTGAAAGATTCCTATGGAAACAAATATTTACAGACACCGCAAGCTCTGGCGTATAGAACAACGTTTCCAAGGCAATACGTGCAATTGCAAAATTTGCCAGCCCATTTAAGCCAGCCACTGGTATCACCCAGCAGTCAGTTTAAGCAGCTGACACCACATTTCTTCTCAACATCTCAGTATAATTTGCAAGGTGTACAGTCGTTGCCACAAACAACCCTTAGTCGATACACTGTACAACAACAACCGTTTGCTTATGGTAACATACAAACGTTGGCTCCCAATTCGATACTATATACTCAGTATCAGCACCAAGCTGCTCAACCGCAGTCAACTGGTAACAAAAATGTATACGCTAATGCACCTGCCTCGGAAAATTCAAACAATATTCAGATTGATCCCAAATTTCAACGCTTACAGCAAGGAGGCCAGGGGAATTTTCACAACATAGATACAAATCCATCTTTTCAACACACGGCACAAACTGATAATTTGCAAAAACTGCAACAGGCACCAAAGCAAACAACTATTACAACATTGTCTAATGGCCAAAAGATATCCGTAAATTTGGTAACAAAACCACCTCTTCCTCTATTGAACTTAAATCTTTTACAACCTCTAACATTTGCAAATCCTGTGGTACCTCAAGTGCAGCACTACTTACCTAGATTAAATGAAGAAACGTTTGACAAGATTCCAAACAAAAATGTAGACGAAATCCAAACCCATCAGATGGAATTTGTTGTACAGAATACGAAATCTTATGACAGTGAAGATAAACCCAAGAATAATATAAATAAAGCGACTCAGGGTGATGAGTCTGCTGAAGATAACGAAAGCTTAAATCCAACTCACTCTGCAGAGAATGAGGGTCCCGAATTTACTTACGAAATTAAATCCCCGAATTACAAGGAAACGTATTCGAAACAAAACATTAATTACAATAAAGAAACTGAGTCGGAGCCTGAAACTTACAACTATGAAACTAAATTAGAAGGTAAGCCAATACATTATAGTTATGAAAAAAATACTAACAAGAAGCCAATTGTTGTTAGTTATGAACGTCATATAGAAAAGGTCCCAGTTCATCATTCTTATGAGGAACATACAGAAAAGAAGCCTATTCACTATACTTATTTTAGAACTGTCAAGGAACCCATTCATTATACTACTAAAAATACTCAAACTCCAAAACATTTAGTGTATACTATCAAACCAGAGGAACAAGACCGCTTTGAACAAACCAAAGGATCTCACCATCAAACTAGGGAAAACTCCGAAGTTAACTCTGAGGAGTCTGATGAAAATAGGAAGATTCAAGACTATGAAGATAGGAACAAGGAGAAAAATCATGGCCATCATGTACGTTATGTAGAATCTACTAAAGATACCCACCAATTTAAACCAGAAGACAATAATGTCCAGTATTACCATACTAAAAATCAACAAGATCCCAATATTGTAAAACACTACCACGTACCACAGTTATTTATTAATCACGTTCATAAAAATGTCGCTCCAAAGCAACGTGAACAGGAACACTTTCAACCAGTAGTTCCTGAATATGAAGGAAACACAAAACATTTTCATACAGGCAATGAACAAATAAGGGTAGATCCTAATCAACATATTCAAACGCCAAGAAATTCTCCTCCACCTCAAAACCACCCAGTGACTTACGAATATACACGATCCCACCTTTCTGCAGCGCCAATCGTGAAAGGAAATCCTAAACAAGTACAAAATGAACCAGCTGAGGAAGAAAAGGAACCAGAAGATACATATAAAGCACAAGAAAATAGCGAAGAAAATTTCGAAAAGAGTTATAAAGACGCTGCCTTTGGGTTTGCTGCATATGATTCCCCACGAGATGATTCTGAAAGAGACATCTATAAACCAGAATCGTATGGTGCACCCCGCTATTACTCTGAGTACAATATAGAGAAGAGCCCATTTAAACAATACGAAGGTGAAGGGGATGATTTCCCGAAATCTACAAGATCAAATTACAAGGATGAGAGGGACAAAATGCATGAAGATTATTTTTTAGATTACGCAGTTAGTAAACCGACAAGCCTTCGAGATAGTTTCAGAAATAAAGAGAGTTACTTTAAAATGTTTAAAAAGAATAAACCCGAAAGTTACTATCATAACGAAGATGACGACAAAAAGCAGTACGCGAAATACACTGTTCCGACTTTTGAATTTTATGTGCCGAAACAAAAGCAACACGGCTCAAACCAGAAATCGACTTCTCATGTATATGAACACAATTATTCGAGTGAGGAGCCCCGAGATGCATCTGCTTATGCATCCCGACCTCTACATAGGTATAAGAGTAAAACACAATTTGTAGAACCACAGTTTCAGTATGGCTTTGAACCCATATCACTACCGCAACTGTTAGACAGCGAGTTAGCAGCAATGGCTTCTAATAATAATCCTAAAAGCGAGAAACAAGGAACGCGGAAAAAGATTTACAAAGAAAATTTATACATTAAAAAAACTAGCACGAAAGGTGGAAAGAAAACAAGTCGATAAATATAAGAATAATTATTGTATTAGACCAAAACCAATGTTAGTTAAGTTTTTGTTAAGTAGGTTTAAGCATTATATTTCTGACTGTTATTAAAATAATATAAAATATTGTTTTTTTGTTCATAAAATGGCATCACTTTTTATTCAGTACTTGTGCAACAAAACTTTCGCTATCAATACGTTACGTGACGAACTTTTTTGTCTCTGGGAAACAGATTCAAATAAAAACATCGTTAACAAAGTCACTGACCGTAGCAAGTGGCTCTGCACTGAACAATTGTGACACCTGTGCAAATCTTAGGAAACGTCTCTTGAATTGTTACTTAATATTTAAAAAATTGTGACAAAATCCTTCTGAAGTTTGAAAGCAAAACTTATAATTTATGTTTCTGTGATTAAGAGTTGCCAAACAAAGAGAACTAATGTCACTTTAATATAAAATACATAAGGGGGCACTAATTAAGACACATTGATAACAAAAGCATCTAATTGATATTCGTAGAGTAACTTTCAATTAACCTAAATTTTTTCTCTTCAATACCGAACTGTAAAAAGGTTGGACAATCACATTTCATTGCAAAGATTATACAATGAAAGAGGAATAAATCAATTTATTTACTTATTTGGAAAGATATTGAAAAATACTGTAGGTAATTTTTTGTGTATTACATAGTGATCCCCTCATTCCCATTCATTCAAATATGGGTCAATCGTTTCAATTAACACTCACTCGTATGGGTAATATAAGAAACGAGACTTACGGCCTGGCCACGGGGATCGGCGGTGCGAACTGCGATGCGGGAGGCGAGGCGACCATTCGCGCGGGGCCGTTTGCAGGCCACGGACCAGTCACGTTTGCCGCCGCGACCAGTAAGGAAGTTCGACAGCTAAATGTCTTTATCGAAATCATCTCGATATTGCTTGGAAAGTAATAGCTTTTGGTGCAAGACCTAATATTTGGAGAAATTGTGGAGAATTCCACAAGAAGTATGAGAAATTCAGAATATATCCAGAATTATTTTTTTGAGTATACCAGAATGAGTATTGAAACCTTCAATTATATTCTTATGAATATTTAACCAGAATTGGAGAAAAAAGTTAATGCAAATAGAATTTTAAGTGCCGCTGAAAAATTGTTTTTGAGATTAAGGTATATTAAATTAATGCTGTGGATGGCCAGACTTCCAAATAGCTGGTCTAGCCAGTATTTCAGTAACAAAAAACTCTGTATTCATTTTTCGCCGCGACCACGACTAAACTTATTTATTCCCTTCTCTATTCGCCGCGACTGCCGCTCGACTCCGTGGCTTGCACCGTACTGATTCATGCATTTGTTTCGCTCGCCCGTCGCGACGTCAGTCGCCCGCGCGATTCGCTCGGTACATTTCGCCGGTCGCATCGCTGGTCGCTGTTGCGCGTGGCTTGATTAGTACATTGCTATGAGTTTATTTCAGTCGCTAGACGCATCGCGGTTCGCACCGCGCGAATATTCGCGTCGGCGAATGTCCCGTGGCCAGGCTGTTAGCGCTTTATTTGACTCCCATTTGTCAAAAACTTACTATCCCTAATATTTTAAACGCAAAAGTTTGTAAGTATGGATGGATGTTTGTTACTCTTTCACGTATAACTACGGAATGGATTTTAATGAAACTTTAATGAAACTTCAGAATATTCTGATTTAATTAAAATCCAATACGCTACAATTTAGTTAAGTAAGAAAAAAAAATTACCATCTGCGAGCTTCTGGTGTGCGCTGCCAAAACCGCTAGAGTTAAACATATTTAATGTATGATGGAAATATTTATCTTAAATAGTTCTACAAAAAAGCCACAGTTAATATTTTATCTTATGTGTAAGCTATTATAGCCAAAATAGTGAACCATAACTACACTCTTGGTAATATAAATTGATTCCTAAATGAAAATAGATACTTCTTTCGCTTCTTGTATTTAAAGTAGATAAAATTGTCTACCTTAATAACCAGAAGTTTTTTTAGAAAGAATTGGTTCAAGTGCACGGGCATTTATTAAAGACAACGGCGGATCCAGGGGGGGTCATGGGGGTCATGACATTGCAGAGCATTTGTTAGAGGACGCAATTTTATTTATGGAACATGTAGGGGGGGGTCAATACAAGCTTAACTCCAAGTTTGTGGGGTTGGCGTGCTTGTCCCCCGGCCGCCATCTTGGATAAAGGGGTGCAAAAAACACGTTTTTGGCTATATCTCCTAAACTATCCATCGTACATAGAACTTGTAAAGACACATTTTGTAGCAAATCGCTGTGCCTACAATTATGTCTATGTAACTTTTTATCATAACTTAACTTGGTTAAACTTGTATTGACCCCCCCTACATGTTCCATATAGTCTAGTCGACAAGTTGAAAATGGTACAAAATAGAGATACTGCTCTTAAAATTATGTGCGATAGCTCATTGGATCCGGAATGACGTCTAGAAAAATGTGCCAAAAGCGTGTTTCAGAATCTGAAATTTCTTAAATATTAATAGTTTATTAAATATTGGCCAAAAACGAAATGCCATTTTTTTTCATCTTTAATTGTTTATAACTTTTGCAATTTTTTATGTGTTTATACACGCTTTTGGCACATTTTTCTAGACGTCATTCCGGATCCAATGAGCTATCGCACATAATTTTAAGAGCAGTATCTCTATTTCGTACCATTTTCAACTTGTCGACTAGACTAATAAATAAAATTGCGTCCTCTAACAAATGTTCAGTTTGGCCCTCAAATTGTAACATTTCAATGGACTACTAGACCTAACCTCAATCGGAATCGGAACGACTAAACTTCAACATATCATAACATAGTTCTAAATTAAAGAACTAAAATTTCTTTCTACCTATACTGTGTTTATAAGTGTACCTTTATAAGTATACTTAAAATTTGTTGCTGCAAATTCATTAAATACAAGAAATGTACAAGTTATTATGTGTTAAGTTTTTCAAGTGTACAATAAAGAATAAATATTTTTAAGTACAGTAATAACGTACTTTAATAAAATACCTACTTTTTACTTGTATCTATTGTTATCAAAACTAAATTATAAGTTCTTGACTTGACCACGACTATGTGACCACCTCCTGGCACCAAAGCTGGATCCGCCCTTGATTAAAGATTTATGTTGGCGCCTGTTAGATACCACGAGCAATACAGCGAGGAAATGCTGCCAGCGTTAAAGGTACACTGCCACACTGACACACATGTCAAATCCAATTCTTACACCTACTTGCCTAAAAAGGGCAATGAAATGAAATCTATCTATATGTAGCCATGCCCCGTCAGGGGGATCCGTGCTTTCTGACTTCTAGGTAACTTAAATCTTTAATTTCATTAACTGGCACGGTTTGTGCATTAGCCAGCGTCAAGTATAAGATTTTTATAATTCGTGCTTTGCCTTAAAAATTTGACCGTGTCCTCCATGTACGGTTTAAGCACTTGCCCGGTGCCGGACAACCCTCCCAAAGGCCGAGAACAAATTTAAATTAAATTAAAACTTGCCCTCGAACCGGGACTCGAACCCGGTACCCCTTATCTAGCTGTCACTTGTGTCTCGTCTTACTTTTTCAGTCTTTTAAGACACAATGCCCTAGACATCGTTTCTCAACCATTTTTATGTCGCACCCACGAAAAAGTTAAGTAAAACAGTCTCGCGACCCCGCGCTATTTTTAACGAATCTTTTATGTGTAGTTTGTATTTATTACTTTTCAACAGACTGCGACCCCTTTTAAAACTCGACCCCCTTCCCCAAGGGTTGCTACTCCCCGCTTGAGAAACGATGCCCTAGAGGTACAAATATTCAGTACTTATTAAAAAGCCAGGTATGTAGATTAATCTTTATTATCGAAGCAAAACTCAATACATATACCAATAATACTGAAAATAACTTACATTTATAAAACAAAACTACAATCTAACAGGAAAGATTTTAGTATATTTTTCGAATTTGACTAGTAATAAATTATTATGTAAATTACAAATCACTTTTTATAAATTCAGCTTTGTCACTATATAACTACAAAACTTTAAATACATAACTCGTACATTGTGCATGTATGAGCTTAACAATTACAAAGTACGCTTAACTGCTCTTTCTGTGGTTCTCTGTGTCGATTTCAAATCTTTTTCGCCTCTGGAACAGTCTCCAGGTCATAACCACTGTGGCAGCACCAAGAAGAATAGCTACAAAAGCTAAAGACAAAGCGGTAATTGAAATATTATCCTTGTGATCGGTACGGACGGGTCGGTCAGCCACTAGGGCAACTGGCCGGAGTATTTTAACCACAGGCTCACATCCCGATTCTCTCACATACTTTGCCCAAGTTCTATTGGCGTAGGTGATTTCTCTATGCCTTGCGAAGGGCCTTCTACCAGGGACAGTTTTGTTTGCGGTGATCGTAATATTACGTAGTTCTTTGTAATGACAGTAAAGGTTTTTCTTCTTCTTGTTTCCTTTGACGACGATGTCTTTCTCGGCACTCTTGGCTCCGACGAGAACATCGAGATCTCCCTTGATCATGTTAGCCCAGTCCCACATCTCGGCAATTTTACAGTCACATATGAACGGATTTCCTATTAATTTCAGCGAGTGTAGTTTTGGATTGTGTGCGAACACGTCAGGTTCTATGGTGGTCAAGTTGTTGTTACTGAGGTTTATTTTCTCAAGGTGGTGAAGTATTTCTAAAAAGGCTAAATCGCCTTCGGCCGAGGAAATTTTGTTTCCTGCTAAATTTAAATCCGTTATATTTTCAGTGTTTTTGAACGCATCCGGATTTAATGACGTTATATTGCTATTGCTTAAATCTAAGACTGTCACTTGCGACAGAGCCTTAGGGAATAATGGACCAACCTCAGGGATTATTAAAGGATTGCCTCCAAGTTTGATTTCTCTCAAGTCGGTATACGTGAGGTTTTTAAAGAAAGCGTTTGCATTTAATGGTCTCTTGAGTCCACAGAATTCTAACTCTAAAGTTGTTAATTGTGTCAGGTTGCCGAAAAGCCCAGCCTCTAATGACAATAAGTCGTTGCCTGATAAGACCAGCCTCTTCATGGAGGTCATATGTGAGAAAGTGTCGGGTCCAACAAATGACAAATTACTGTAACCCATATTAAGATATTCTAATTTGTCAAGTGGCGCAAGTAATCTTGTGAATACATTGGCCAACGGGTTATGTGAAATATCAAGTTCAATCAGATTTTCGAAGACATTGAAATTATCTGGAAGGTTTCGAAGACCGCAATTGCCCAAGAAGAGTTTTTCTAACTTAGGCAAAGGTGCTAGTGCTTCTTGTAAGTCTGGAGCGAAAAGTGGATTGCCTGACAGATAAAGAGACTTTAACCTCGTTGCATTTGCGAAAGCTTCCCCAGAAATTGGTCCCTTTATATGGCAATTTGACAGATCCAGCAGTTCCAAATGGTTGACGCTTTTACCCAAAGTCGCAGCCACATCTAAATCGAGCAATTTGTTGTCAGCTAGAACAAGCGTGAACAAGTTTGTGCAGTTCGAGAACGTATCTTCCGACAAGTAAGTGATTTGCGATTTCCGCAGATTCAAATACTCCAGTCTTGGCAGGTTTCCCAAAACTTCAGGCCAGTTTGTTTCCGTTAAATAGTTTCCGGCTAGCTCTAGGTTCTTCAAATTTACCAATGCTTCAAAAATGTTTTCAGGTAGGTATTTTAGTTTACAATCGTTCAACTTGAGTGTATCTAAGCTTGTTAAATTATCAAAAACAGCAGCGTCTAGACTAATCAAAGGGTTATTTGAGAGGTCGAGTGTTGTAATGGAGGTAATATTATTAAAGAACACCGGGTTGATGCTAGAAATTTTACAGTTGCTGATGTCTAGGTATTGAAGTGTTCCAGATATAAGAAAGGGTCCCTCAATGACGCCCAAAGGATTGTCTTGCAACTCGACATTAAGTAGGCCTCGGGAATCTCTGTAATTGAAAAAGAAAAGTTATAAATCGTAATTATATACTAACGCCAGCGGCGCAACAACCCTTGGGATTGGCCTTAGATTTTTGTCTCATTGTCTTGATGTTGTCGCCTTTTTGGATCTAAGACATGCCTATTTCCTCAGGATGTGTTACATTTACCATAATAAATAATAATAATAAGCCTTTTTATTTCCTGTTTTACAATAGTTGGTAGTTGCTATATTACAGTAACCAAAAAATTTATTTTTATTAGTAGCTTAGATTATGTTAGTAATGTTTGGATAAAGGCCTCCTCCAAAGATGCCCATTTTTGTCGTCCTGTGCTATGGAGTACCAGTTTATGCCAGCTGATCTTTTCAGATCATCTTCTCAGCGGTCTTAGGTCCTTTCTATCGGGTAACTATTCTTCCAGTTCGTCGGTCAGAGGTAGGGTTGCCAACCATACTATATAATAACGTATCCTACTTTATTTTTGGTAATTATACTTTATACTTTTACATACAAATAAAGTATGCAAAAATACTTTATTGTCAACCTTTACTGTGGTGCGTAAAACAAAATACTCATTATGGGTACTTAACGATTCATAATTGCTGAACGAAATATTTAAAACGGATAATGGAAACAATTTGTAATTACTGAACGAAATGTTAGATGTCAGTTGTGACTTGTGACATTTGTCAATTGTCACAGATGTCTTTCATTATCGACGAAATTGTACAAAACTGGGGCCTTAGTCAAGATGCCTTAACAGTAGTGTATGTAGAACGTCAAAAACTAAATTTGTATGAAAACTTTTCGACACGAACTGTCATTTCCATACAAATTAAGTTTTCGACTTTCTACATACACTACTGTTAAGGCATCTTGACTAAGGCCCCTGGTCCGTTAGTTTTGTTTATAAGTGAAGAATGCATTTTAAAGTAAATATTAATGCTGAAAATGAGGAGTAAATATTAATGCTGAAAATGACGAGTAATTCTGATAGCGACACACCAGTGACTCCTAAAAAAGCTAAAATAACAAAAGTTTTACAAAAATATAAACCTGAGTGGGAAAAACAATACAACTGGCTAACAAGTGATCTTCAAAATAAAAGTAATGCAAAATGTATTATCTGCGGCGTGAATTTTACAATCAGTTCAGCTGGCATTGGACAGGTATGAAAATTTGTAAATGTGTTCAAATATTGTTAAAGCTACGTTGCCTCTCCTTTCGTATAGTTATTTTATTTACATTTTTTAACTTACTTACCTAACCTAATTCATTAGGTTTTCTTACATCTTTACAGAAAAAAGTCACCAGTTTGTATATGATAGGACTTTGTACTGAAAAGTTTTAAAAACAGTTATAGTTGCATGTATTTTTGAAATTTAGTTTGTATTGACAATTTATACATTATTTTTTAAGCATGAGCATGGGAAATTAGTTTCAATGTTTCAAATTCTATGAGTTATTTTAAAAATAATCTTATTACTTGTTATTATAATAATATAAAAAATATATATATTTTTCATACTAATTGTCAGAATTCTGAAATGTTTATATTCTCATTCACATAATAGGGATGATGACTAAAAAATAATAATTAGTCCATCTTTTAGAACGCCAGAAAATAGTAGATACGTATTTTTCTTTTTGCTTCTAAAACTTAAAATAACAAAGTTACAGAGCGGCGAAAGTTCGCGCTACGTCATTATTTCGTAAAATTTTTACGAAAGAGTGACGTCACGAGCCCCTACTCCTGAATTTGAATGTGCTGTATCTTTGTCAATATTATTCGTATGGACAAATAAAAAAATACGTATCGAGTATTTTTCTATAATCTAACTGACGGACTAATTAGAATCTTGTTGTTTTAACCCAGGAGACATCCCTATTGTTTTTGGATAAAATTATATTAATAGACATTTTAATATTTGTCATTCAATTGAAGAATATTTGAAGAATTCATGATTCAGTATTATTTTGAAAATGGTGATGGATTAATATGGTGGAGGTTCCAGTTTTTGTTTTTTTCTTTCTACAGATTAAGCAACATCAAAATACTCAGAAGCATAAGATAAAAACTGAAATGAAGAAAACATCTGGTGCATTACAAAATTTCCTTACATCAGATACTAAATCAAGATGTCAAGGATCTAGTGATGATGAGAATATTATAGCAGCGGAATTAGCATTGACTTTTCACACTGTGAAGCATAATTTATCTTATAATAGCATGGATTGTCTAAGTAAATTAAACAAAATTGTGTTTGTAGATTCTAAAATAGCTAGTAAAATACGCTTGGGAAGAACTAAAATGGAAGCTTTAGTGATAGAAGTGTTAGGTGTTCTTTCCATATTCTGTGGAAAGTGTAATAAATGATTTACATGATGATGTATTTTTCTGTCTCCAGACTGATGCATCAAATAAAAAAAATATTAAGTTATTTCCTCTTGTAGTGCAATATTTTTCAATAAATGAAGGGATCCAAAATAAACTGATCGATTTTTACGGAAATTCTAATGAATCTGCTGATGGCATGTTAGAAGCTATAAAGAAGTCTATGGATTCCCACAACCTGTCATTCAATCAAGTATCAGGTCTCAGTGCAGACAATTGCAATGCTAATTTTGGCATTCATCACTCATTGTACACAAATATTAAAAAAGAAGTACCAAACCTTATAAAAGGCAACTGTCATGCACACATTATCCATAATACAGTGAAACATGCTATGGGCTACTTGATTTGTGACATAGAAAATATTGTTTTGAAAATATACAGTCATTTTTCGGTATCTGCTTGTAGACGAGATGATTTAAAAAAATTTGTTACTATGGTTGATGGTGAATTTCACGAAATCAAACGTCATATTGGTACACGGTGGTTATCACTACTTCCAGCCGTTGACACACTTTTACTTAATTGGGAACCAATATGTAATTATTTTATAAGTTTAGGTGATAATTGTGCAATAATTATACAAGAATTATTAAAACTAAGTGATCATCAGGATAGGGAGGTTGTGGAAATTTATCTACACTTTACAAGCCACATGCTTAATATTTTTAATAAAACGATAAAACGTCTGGAAGGAAATGATGTAACTATACTAGATGTCTATAATATTATGGATAATTTAAGAAACGAATTAGAACAAAGAAAAACTGATAAGTACTTTGGTTATGAATCAAAAATGAGATTACAAAAAATTCAAAAGTCATCACCCGAAACATTCAATACAGTTGTCAGTAACTTTTCGCTTTTTATTGATATGAGCTTAAAATATATGATAAAATGGTTTGAGTTTAGCGAAGATAACTGGCTTTCAATACTTCCTAACATGTCTTTGAAAAATGAGGTAAAATTTGAACATTTTGAAATGGTTATTACAAAGGCCAAATTACAAGACAGATTAAATATTAAGATGGACGATATGTATTCCGAATCTATAAGACTTAGAGAAATCCAAAGAAAAGTCACTAATGATGATAAAGAATTTTTAGTGAAAAGTACAGTAGAAAAATGGCAATATATACTTAAAAATGCATCTGATAGCTTACCAAATATAAAAAAATGTATTTCTTACCTACTCTCCGTTCCTGCAACTTCAGCTTTTACTGAAAGAGTTTTTTCTGTAATGAATCTGAAGTGGCGAGAAGAGAGAAATAGAGCATCAATAAATTTAATTAAAAACGAATTGTTTATCTATTTAAATTTAAATATTGATTGTCAAACAAGCTTTGTAACATTTAAAGATAACAAGAAATTGTTATCATGTGCTAAAAGCACACAAAAATACGTTTTTAAAGCAAAAAAAAACATAAAATTTGAAATATACTTTTTTTTCTTCCTAATACTTTATTTTTTTCCTATCCAAACCACTGTTATACGTTTTATTTGTCAAAAAAAGTTGGCAACCCTAGTCAGAGGATACATTCACCGTATCGAGTGTTAAATACGCATAGACAAGTGCACACATTGACAAAAGTCCATTTGTGTACAGCCTGAGTTTGGACCTACGACCTCATGGATAACAGTCACAACGATCAGGCCACTAAGCCAACACTGCTCTTATTGAATAGTAGGTATTCATTAAATTAAGTACGATATTAAAGTAACTTATAAGACTAATTGTAATGTTATCATAAATTTGCAAGTGCGAAGGGTGGGACGATATGGTCAGTAATTCAATCCACATTTTGCGTGGCCATTATCTAATATTGACATCACGAGTGCCAATTGTAGCTCGGGTAGACCGCAACAAGTTAGAATAAATTGCTATAATTTTGTCATCACTTCTATTATACTGTGATTGAACCGAACAATGGAACGTGAGAAACTATACCTTATGTAAACAATGGGCGTAATAATTTCTATGACGGCATTACAGTCTATTAGCGTAAATATTATAATATTAATTAAATATATCTAGAATAATTAATAGGGAGGAATGTCCAATATAGATTTGTACCGTTTTATTTTATTTTATTATTGTTTATTACTTAAGATGTCATGTGGAACATGGTGTAATGGTTGCAGCTCCTTACAAACGTTGTGTAAAACAAAAAACCTGGCGATTAAAATGAGTGGCGGAGAGTTTATTGCCAGTTCTTCTCTTCCGTTCTTCGCCCTTGATTTGAGAACTGGCGTAAATGTAAAATTAAAAGCATTCAATGTATATTTCTTTTTTGACGTTCATAAGTGTACATTGAGTTACCTACATGAATAAATAATTTTTGACTTTGCCAGGAAGTTAAAGTCATACGTTTAAAAATTTGATTTTACTCACAAGAAAGTTTCGGGATCCACATAAGTGATGTTATTGCCAGACAAATCAACGTCTATCAGATACTCAAGTCCTTTGAATGCCTGCCGCTCGACTCTTGTCAGCCTATTATCCGCAATTTGCAATCTCCTCATCTTAATATCGCTAGGGAATGATTTAAGACTCGTTATATTGTTTCCATTTAGATCTAGAATGTAGACGCTGAGACTGAGCTCATCGTATGGAACTTCTGTCAGGTTACTCTCAGAACAGTCCGTGACCCAGTTTATCCTGAAGTAGTGGCAGTCACATTCATCTGGGCATTCTAGTTCAAAACTGTCTCCGTTGAAACTGTAGCCAAGATGCAAAGCAATCAGACATAGAAATAATACCGCTGTGTTTGCCATTTTATTTGAGTGAATCTTCAATTCCTCGGTTCACCCATGCTATTCGATCTGAAACAGGAAATAACATGTATTTCACAACTAAATATTTTTATTTCTACGAGGTAACAATTGATGTTAATGCAGCGAAGAAGGAACTCTTTTGTAAAGGAAATTCCAGTTTTCAACGAACATGAATCATTTAAGGTCGTCTTAGGAGGAAAACATAGGTACCATTATATCAGTATAGGATCCCGATATAAAGCGACCTTCACCGAGATGTTTACTTGATGAAACGTATTTTATATTTAATTTAATATGTCAATAAATAGATTTAACATTTCACCGGTTATAATGAAAAGGTGTCTAATAATCATTAGACAAATTCAATAAAATAAAATAATTTAAATATAAAATACGTTTCATCGAATAAAACCCCTCGGTGAAGTTCGTTGGATATCGGGATCTTATACTATGTACTTTAGACATTGCAAGTAACTATTGTGCAACGTGATGTATCGATTAGCGATTGTTTAAAACTATCACGACAATGCAATGTATACAAAGTCATCCTATGAACTACTGCAGATGCACATTGTTGACGTATTGTTTAATAAATATGTTTTGATTACAGATTCAAAATTCTTAATTTTTATTACTAACACTACGTAGCATTTTCATATCTAAAGAGTTATTGTTCGTAAACGCTTATAGTATGTAAGTTACAAATTGGTCCAATTTGAACTGAAATCTAGAATCGACAAAGACCAGTGCCCTTTAATTGGATTTTTTACAATGAGGTGAGTCCACAATACAAGTAATCTGACGAATAGCGACTCAATCGTTGTAATGGCCGCATCCTGCTGACCGAGTCTAACTGTTTCCCGCCAGAATTTTCCAGAAGCGCAATGGAATATAGTAATAGAATAGGCACGCTAAGCTTATCATTTGATACAAATAATCCTCTAAAGCATTTCAGATAGCGATATCATTGATGATGGATCATTGCAGCCGAAGTGATATACGAACTTTTTTATCGCTATGAACTTTCCATATGTGGCGAAAGTACCCATGTCCTATCGACTTCGTATGTATTTAAGGAAATATCAAAAAGGTTAGTCGTAGAGCTGGCAGCTACCTCGGACAAAGAATTCGTCTAGCTATTGCAGTCCTTGCCAGTGTCTTCGGAACCTTGCCTAAAGGGACTCCTTTTAATAATATATTTTAAGCTTAGATATCTGTATTAGTATTAAAATGTATATTAAAAACTCTTTTATATATTTTTAGGCAAATATAGAAAATTAAATAATACAACATTTGCAATTGCTTTAAATATGTTTCTAAACAAGAACGACGAAAGAAATAATGACTAAAAAGTAATCTTGCTACTCCGTTTTAACAGAACAGAACAAAAAAGCACTATTTTAGTAGTCGTTTCTTTTATTAATGTGATTACCGGGCGCGCCTGTTGAGTGATCCACTTAAGTAAACAAGCCATTTTGTTAATAAGCCAAGCCATAAATTTCAAAGACGCGTTACAAATGGGTCGATTAAAGAAGATAAAGCTTTGGGGTTTAATTTATTTATACTAATTTAAATTGCACCCGCGATGGGTACTAGAATAGTTTGCGATTCATCTATAGCCCATGATTGGATTAAAATATGTCCCATGGTAAAGAAGATAAGAAGTTGAAAGTTACATCAAACAAATTCCATCCCGTATTTGTGTTTATAAAAAATTTCGATAACAATATTTATACTTCAATTGAAAAGTATCTAGTTTTGTTTCGTAGTGCTGATATTGACGCCAAGTTTTCTTTTTATATTTAATTTGATGAATATATGAACTGAACTACTATTGTATCCATTAGCTTGGTGCTTGGTACTATTGTAACATTAACAAGTAGCTTTAAAATGACACTTAAGTTGTAATACGATAATATAACAATGTTCGTTAGACATTACAAGAAATTTGAGATATATTTTTCGCAGCAGTTCTAGAAAAATTAAATATAACAGGAAATAAAATTTGGTTGAAAAATGGAAACACCCAGATTCTTTGGGTGGGTGAAACAGTTAAATTAAAATAGAGATGCACAAATAAAACGGCCACTTCTGTTGTTATGAGTCAACATGTGTGATTCAAATCTATGAATAATACGAAATATCTATAATAAAATTGTCTGTGGTTTAATCGAGTGTTACATATTTAAATAACACGATTGGCTTGTTTTGTAAAGTCTCACTGAACATGATTGTTGAAGAACAATGGAAACGTCGAGATATTTTAAAAATGTAATAAGATCGCGATTATGTCCGTTACTTATTATTTTTTATCATAATTCATAGCTCTATTATTAACCGTTTTAACACTAACTTGCTGATGAATGCCTTTAAAATTGTTCAATACTATTGGATCCTAAAATACAAAAAATATTGTTTACTTACCATTATCACACTTTTGAAAGATATCGAAATGATTGTTTGCAGAAATGTGTAATAACGCCAAGCCAACCCAAACCTGATGTAAAGCAAAATACCTAGTCTAGACAGTTTAATGATTTTAAAATCAAATATATAATTTGATCTACATGTATTGTATTATGTTAATGTTTTTTAATACGTGGTAAACGCGATAAAAATATATCCACTAAAACTATAGTTTCGAATTATAATTCGAAATCAAACAAGGCCATAAAGAAGGCGCCTAATATAAACTACGTAGCAAATTAGAGTCGCAATTTCTATCGCAAAGTATAAATAAAATTATATGTACAAAATAAATAATAATTATAATCAAACTTAAGTTAATTATTTGTATTAGATTTTTATTATAGTGTATATCCTAATTGCGTGTAGTAAAAGTGAGCTTGTCTATTGCGCATATAAATCGTTTTCAGTTAATTTCGATCAGTACCACGAACTTTAACAGATTAAACCTAAAGGAAAGCGTAAAAATGACTCATAATATATTTTTCACTCAAAGCCGCAGACAAAATGAAATAAAGACATGTTTTACAAACCCTTCTGTCGATGTCGTGTGGACTCGTACAACAGGTTTTAAGGTTCACATGTTAAGTAACTTTATGCAGTTTTTTACATAACAATAGTAACTTTCAAGATACGATTCCTTTTACACTTATGTTATACTATTTATCCTAAGAAACCAACCAAATTTGCTATAATTTTTTTTCTGTAACTACGCAGTAGGATTCTGTATTTCAAAATATTTTGAGTGTTTGAAAGTGCATCAGTACATATCATTATTACAATTCTGCTTCACTTTATAAAATTGAGCAACTTACCTACGAGATCGTAGTACGATTGAAATCCAAGGAAAATTGTTTTAATTCCCGAAAACGTGACTTACACAACTTCTACCAAGTCTGTTTTGTACACTAAGTCCGAGGTCGTATAAAATATTTTTCCGGCCCGCTGTTTACGTGATTGCAATGAGCTTACATGAATTGTACACAGTATGTTACGTGCACTCTTACTGCCATAGAATATTCTACTAAGTTAAAAACACATAATTTCGATAGCGTTCCACGGCGACGGAATAATAACCTAGTTGATAACTTGCTTTATGTAGCTCAACTTTTGTATATTAATATAATGTACTCTATGGCTTATATTTTAATTATTACAATGGTGGCAACATGTTTGTTATGAAAATGAAAATACTAAATACCCAAACGATAGGCGTATAGCGAAACAGAACATGCGTAATATAAAGTCTTAGCAATAAGTTTAAGACTGAAATCTGAGTCGATACTTAGCGTGAATATTATAACTCCTTGATCCAATTTTTTTTGACCTTATCTTACATTGAATTAATAATTAAATACCAATATATTTTTATATGATATCTACCTTAGTATTCATACCACACCTAATGACGAGAAAAACTGTACAAATAACCCGTTCTCTAATTTTTACAATTAAGATTTCGTCTGAGTCCTATTACATCGCCTAGCGACTGGCGGCAATTTTATTTTGGGATTATGAATACCCTTAGCTGTTAGATTTAGAATAGCAAGCATTATACGAAGATATCAATTGTCAATATTTTCGGAACGTCAGATTAAAATGTCAGCTGATTTCTAATTTTTGTTTTCACACCAGTGCAGAATAGCAATACAATTTTCACAAAAAGTAATCATAATTAAATTCTTTAACCATGGCGCAAAACGAGCCATCAAATTCCAATGATGGTGAATCCTTAAAGAGTGTGTTTGATAGTGCAATGAAATTGTTCGATAAAGTGGAAACCGGCAGCGAAGCCACCAACAGTGATGCGGTGCAGGTAAGAAAGTTTTATAAATATAAAGGCCGTCTATGGAAAACTTGATTGATATAAATCATTACTATGAGGATGTAATATGTGTTCACAATACTATTCAGATTCTCAATCTCTCAGAAAGCTGAACCAGATTTTTGTGTACCAATAAAAGTTAAACACATGAACTCTCAACAATATGCAATGAATACTGCTAAATGCTTTTATGGTTGTTTATAATGATGAACTAAGTAATTGTTATTTCAGATGACTGTAAAAACAGCAATAGCCAACTTTGAGAAAGCTACCAACTTAGTATCCATGTCAGGCATGTTTAGTAAAAATGAAGCCCTAGAGGAGTTACCAACGGAGACTCTTCAATATCTTCTATTGCCTGCACTATTGGGAACACTTACATTAAAACTATGCAATCAGCCTAGAAAAGATATCATTAATGTGGCTGAAATTTACTTCAAGTAAGTTTTTGTGATTGATCTAAAGAAAATTGAGAGTTATAATTAATTATTTGTTTTATTGTTAAGGTAATCTATCCATCTTAAAAAAAAATTACACAAGTTATACAAGTATACAAAACAAAGATTAAATCTTGAAACATATGATGCCCCATTTTGCTTTACGATAAGACTTCAAAAGAAAAAGCAATTCAAAAATACAATGCATAGTTTATAAATAAAATTACAGGGACTTCATACAGCGATGTAAAGATTATGGAGTCACAGATGTTGAAATTCCACAAACTGCTAGTGATGATAGTAATGCCACTAGATCTCAAACTGAACAGGCTAAAATAGCTACCATGGTAAGTTATTTTATTTAATATTTAGCAAACATTCCAGTGTTAAAAGTAATTGGTTACCACAGCTGATTTACATGTCAAGGCTTGCAAATGCTCTGTCTGACTTTTGTAAAAAATCTTTCTCTTTTTGTGTTTAACAAAAATTTATGTTTGGTTAAAAGGGTGCTGTGATGTTTTCTTAATCTTTTGCTTGTTGCTTACATCTATATAGTAAATATTTTAGTACTATGTATTTATATATTACTGCCTATTACGCACAACAGACCTATTGAGAGTCTTAGTGCGGAAACTGAGTCCACAACCCAATATATTACTGCCTAAAGGCGATGCATAAAACCTATTTAATAATTTTTTGGGAGATCGCTTTGTTACAGATAATACAATTATGTGTTTGAAATTGTAATTTTGCTTACATGAAATACTAAAGGTGCTTACACGTGAGGCGAAAATAAAGAGATACAATGCGTTGAAGGAGCTCAAAGACAAATTAAGCACTTTATCAAAATCCATGGAATCTCCAAATGTAGATGATCAGACAAAGAGAGAATACTTCACAACCCTCTTATTGAATTATGTGAACCAAGTCCTGGATGAACTAAACAGTATTGAACAGGAAAAGCCAATTTTGGAGTATATGTCTAAACATGCAGGAGGTGAGAATGAAAGTAATTAAAGTCAATGAACCTCATTCAAATACAAGTAAACAAAAAAAAGTATCAACTACATGTCAACTGAATAAGAAAATGTGTTTTTACCCTTATCTTAAAAACGATTGAACAGGTTTTGATGAAATTTGGACTGTTCCCTGAACATTCTCTTACTTTCAGAGAAAATTGTGGCAATACATACAAATGTATAAAAGCTTTTAACCTAATTTTTGTTGTTAGTAAGTTAATTTAAATATTATATAATATGCTTGTGAATCTATGCCATACCACACCCTACCTACTTTCTTATTTACACTGCAGAGTGTGTGGAGGATCTGTTAAAATCTACTCTAGTTACATTAATTAAGTAAATGATTAAGTTGAAAAGAAATGTTAAAAGAAAATACAATATTAAACAGTTTTTAAAATATGTAATTTAATTAATATTTTAATTTTAAAGTTACAAAAGTGAATGTAGCATTATTTACATGATGCATGTATGAATGATCGTGGGTTAATGGAGGTTATTAATTCTAAATATGTGAGAATCACATTAAAAATGGGTAAAGTTAATAATAAAATATAATTCTTTTATATATAAAAATGATTTAGTTAATGACCCAATCGGTCCAATTCTAATAATTTTATAAAACTTATTTTAAATGGTGTTTGGGTCTTGGTTAATAATGTTTTTTATTTATATTAATAATAATTATTTATTTATGCAAAAAAATTATATGGCATTGGGTTAGAATTTGTTAGATACAACATTGTCCTTTAGTAGGTTTATTATTTAATTATTATTACCATTTAGTAACATCCAATATTATTGTTTTTATTCCAGAAATAAAACCAAAACATCGTGAGCGTGCCCCGCCCCTAAAGCCAGTTATAATAACACGTGATGCGATACAAAAGGCCGTGTATGGGGCCGGATACCCTTCATTGCATACTATGACCATTGAGGAATTCTATGACAAACGAGTCCAGGAGGGAACGTTAGTATATTTTTGTTCTATACTTTAGGTTTTCTGTGTGAAAAATATGTGTGGTTTGATATATTTGTTTTTCGTCTATGTGATTATGCTGTTTTTGATGAAATAAGTCACTCAACATTCTAACCCGTGTGGGGCTTTTAAGTTTGTATAAAATATTGTATTTCTTTTTAACTAATTCCAGGTTTCCAGCCGCATCAAATATTCCACACAAAACAATACAGAATACAGAAACAGATGGAGATGAAACTGAGCAAATAAAAAAGGTAATTAATATATTAGAATATTATGCCCCAGGAGGGGTGATAAAATATAGTGTTTTACCAATCTTAAACTCAAAATATCTTTATTCATATAGGTAAACAAGTACACTTATGAACGTCAAAAAAGAAGCTAAATTAATTGTAAATTCTATTCTAGTTCTATTTCGCGTATTTTACTGGTGAATGTCACCATTTGTTTTAAAATCGTTTATATTTTTTTGGACATACAACAAGGCTTCAAGAAGACCAGATAGTGTCATAATATTTAATTCCTTAAACTTATTCCGTACCAACTCCCTCGGAGAAACACATCAAATACCCCATACAGCCCGCGTCTGCAGCACAATAATGTTATAATGGTGGAAAATATTATTATAGGTACATAATGTTGAATGCTCTTTTAGTGAAGATTTACATTAACACTTTTAATTTACATTAGTTACTTTAAAAATTACAGTTATTACATAAGTTCAAACAACATATTATGACAGTTTTTTTAGTCTAAAATGTTGGAATATTATGAGAATTGAGACGAATTGCGATCCGATATTTTAATTTGGTTTGGGTTAACATAGCTAAGTTTTTAAAGAATTAATGTTTAACTAAATTTTGTGTAGGAGCAACTAGTAGAAGATGAAGATCCCGAAGAGTTAGCACGCCAACGAAGTATGGACGAATACAAGGACGACCACAGACGTGGATGGGGCAACAGACATAACAGGAGCTAGCCGAATATAGTTTATATTCTGATAAAAATAAAACTCGTATTGACGTTGACAGCTGACAGTTGATTGATTTTTTTCTAGTGGATTTGTGAATTAAATATCTTGTGATTAATTTACTTAAGAATTTAAAATGTCAAATTGACAAATTACAGTACATGTGACAGGCAAGAGTGATCTTCTGCTTGCTTGTTCTGACCCATCTTTAGTTAAAAAGTTAATTACTAAATATGAATTAGAAGGAACTATTGTCTAATTTGTTCAATAAATGCTATATGGTCAAATACAGCCAACGCCGGCAGCGCACTCGCGAGCCCTCTGGCATTGAGAGTGTCCATGGGCGGCGGTATCACTTAACATCAGGTGAGCCTCCTGCCCGTTTGCCCCGTTCTATAAAAAAAAATCAGATATTTAAAGTTACATTTGCCACTAATGACTTCCTAAGAAGGGGCCGTTCAAGTTTTATGAAAGCAGTTTTACTGCAATTCACTATTTTTCAATATTTAAAAAGAATTAGCATTGTATTTTAATTGAAAAGTTTAGAAAAAAAATACTAGAGAGTAATAGTGGTTTGGCAAATATACATGTGTCACGTGAATAAAATAATTTGCTTTGTTTATTAGTTTAAAGCGCCCTCTAGTGACTACGTTAAAAAACATAATTGGTGTAGTCACTCATATGAAATGTATTTTTCGATCTTATAAAATATAAAGCATTAAAAAAATATGATTTTTTATTTAACACCTTTTTAGATTTCTTTGATCCTGAATATTTCTGTCTGTGTTTGATCAATAATATCATAATTTTATTCATGTAGTCCTTGTGCGAATCTTCCTTATTACGCCTTTAGTACACCTACGCAATCGCATGCGGCAGCGAAACGAAAAAACTGTAAGTTGTATGGCAACGTTTCGCATGTGTTTTGTCTCGCTCTAATATATAGCTAGATGAAATAGTTGCGTCCTTGTCGGTATTGTTTCGCAAGTAACTGCAAAATGGCTGTTACACAGACGCAGACGTTTCGCTAGTGGAGTTTCGCATCGCAAGGCGTCACCACGCGTTCTGTCAGTGAGGACAGAATTTCGCACAATGAAAGCCGAAAATATTGAATTATTAATGAATTTGATTCGAAATTATCCCGAACTATATTTAGTTGGGCATGTTGATTACAAAAATGCATACAAAAAAGAGGTGGCATGGAGGAAAATTCAAGAAAAGACGGGAATAGATGGTAAGAAATTTATTGTTTACATTTTCGTTTTTAATTTTTAATTTCTTTTAAAATAGTAAACAAATTGAGATCTAACATTAAATGCTGCTAAGTCCGCCCTATGTCTATTCAGATGCATCGGTACGAATGCTCCTATAGATTCCGAAAATTGATTGTTTTCGAATGTGTGTGCACCTTCGTGAATCTGCAGTAAGTTATGCAAGCACAATGCAGCCTTAACAATTTTAATAGTATTATTTAAATATGTTTCTTAAGGCCTCAAGAATATTCTAAATTTTTGTGTTAATATGCCTAACGCACATTCTACTACAACTCGTGCCCTACTTAATGATTTATTAAAATGTTTTTATCGTTGTCAGTCATTGCTGCATCTCAAGTGAAAGGTCTCATCATAAAGGTCTCTAATTTAAATCCTCCATCTCCAATGAATACATGTGGAGTAGGCTGTTGAAAACCTGGCAAAGGCTTAGAAGCTGGCAAACTCAGATCCCGTCCATTTTTTAAAAGTTGATAAAATTATGAATTCTCAAATATTGTACTGTCGGAATCCTTACCATATGATCCGACATCTACGTATGTAAATTTGTAATGTGGATCAACTACAGCCAACAACACAGTAGAAAATCGTTTTTTATAGCAATAGAATAGTGAGCCGCTATGAGGTGGAGATTTTATAACAATATGCTTGCCGTCAACGCTTCGAAGGCAGTTAGGGAAACCCCATATTGTTTGAAATGCATCTGCTTTTTCCAACCTTGATTTAGTAGATGGAACTGGGATGTACTCTGGTTATAGTATCTTCCAAATTTGTTCACATACTTGTGTTACTATCTTTGAAACAGTACATTCACCCTAACGATAAGAGAAAGCTATTGTTGTGTATGTGTCACCAGTTCCTAAAAACCTGAAAATATTGTTACAGTTAAAACTCTGAAGGCTAAATGGAGAAATCTAAGGGACACTTATAAAAAATATAAAACGGGCCAGCAAACAAACAGTGGACAAGCAGCGAAGAAACTTGCTAATTGGCAATGGGCTGATCAAATGTCGTTCATAGATTCTTCCATAAATTTAAGGCAAAGCGAAAGTACACTGGAAATTAGCAGGATAATACCGGATACCAGTATTATATCAACAGAGAATGACAATGAAGATGTTACTGAAGCTGAACATATTGTTAAACCCGAGCCAACTGAGAGTAATCCAAGACATGAAGAAATATCCCGAAGACGACGACGTGTAAGCAACAACGATCCTGCTGACAAAATTATAAATTATTTGAATACTAGAAAAACGGGAACTTCAGGCACAAACACTGCAGAAAAGCTTGTCAAAATAGCATGTGACAGAATCGACATGGAGTTTTTAGGTTATGCCAATACAGTCAAGAAGTTTTCTTTACATAAACAAGCTGTTATTAAACTTCAAATAACAAATATTATAACTCAGGCTCAACTGCAAGAACTTGATAATGGCCGGCCAAATTCTAATTTAAGTAATTCTTCATCCTGCAGTACTAGCAATCTTTACTACATTAATTAAGACTTGGTCATGTCAACCCCAATGCAATCTGCAGAACAGCCATCATATCATACAGATATTACACAAATGCACTCATCCAATACACAAACACACTCACCCATTACACAAATACATACGATCCCCACTATTGACAATACAGACTCCCAAAATATTTCAACAAGTGCACAAATACACATACCTAGTACACCAACACATTCGGTTCCGACTTTCATAAATACAAACTCAACCATTGCACAAATACACTCACCCAATATACAAACCCATTCGGTCTCGACTGTTAGCAATACAAACACCCAAGTACCAAAAAGACAAAGAACACGACAACTTAAAAATATACACGAATATATTTGTAATTGGAATGTGGAAAAATGAAAACATTAACATTTAATAAATACTTACCTTAAACAAAGTGCAAGTCCTTCTTTTGTTGAAATAGCCATCCTGTAGTTTGTATTTTTCTTTTTAATATGAGGTTCAAGAAGATTGTGTAAATATTCAAAAGTTTCCGGCTTCATTCTGAAATATGTATGGAAACGATCTTCATGTGATTGAAGTTCTAAGCATAGCTTATTTTCTCCGAGTTTTCTTCGTTTCTAATTTATTTCATGCACCCAGATTCTACGCTTTCTCTTTAATACCGACGCCAGCAACAACAATTCTTCCTCTTCAGAATCTGAAAGCGATGACTGGGACGAATCAGATGACATTCTGAAACGACGTCTGCACCTACAGCCCACGAAAGCTACAATGACATTTCCTTGCGAAAAAACTGCAGTGTACCTACTAACGTTCCGCAGATATTTCGCTACCGCAATTATTTCGCAAAGACTCGCAGCCGCATACGAACGCGTAGGTGTACTAAAGGCGTTAATGTCTTGAAACTGAGATTTTACGCCTTTAGCCACACCTACGCAATCGCATGCGGCAGCGAAACGACGAAAAAACTGTAAGTTGTATGGCAACGTTTCGCATGTGTTTTGTCTCGCTCTAATATATAGCTAGATGAAATAGTTGCGTCCTTGTCGGTATTGTTTCGCAAGTAACTGCGAAATGGCTGTTACACAGACGCAGACGTTTCGCTAGTAAAGTTTCGCATCGCAAGGCGTCACCACGCGTTCTGTCAGTGAGGACAGAATTTCGCACAATGGAAGCCGAAAATATTGAATTATTATTGAATTTGATTCGAAATTATCCCGAATTATATTAAGTTGGGCATGTTGATTACAAAATCCTCTTCAGAATCTGAAAGCGACGACTGGGACGACTCAGATGACATTCTGAAACGACGTCTGCACCTACAGCCCACGAAAGCTACAATGACATATCCTTGCGAAAAACCTGCAGTGTACTAACGTTCCGCAGATATTTCGCTACCGCAATTATTTCGCAAAGATTTGCAGCCGCATACGAACGCGTAGGTGTACTAAAGGCGTTAAAATGAAAGCCGAATTTTCGCCCTGTTCCGTTGGATTGTGATTGGTCAAAAGTTAGTCAGTTAAGAGTTAAGACGCGTCATGACATTGCGTTAGTCAAATCAAACGCACAGATTCGTCTATCGTTTTACATTCTCACATCAAAACACTTAAAAATAAAAATAAATCTGGTTTTTACAATCTACAGTAACAATGTGTTGTATGCAGACTGATTTGGTTTTTATTAACGGGTCAAGCTTAGGTCGACATGTACCGTTACCCCGAGACATAGCCACAGAAATAAGTCAGAAAATTTCTGTAATATCCGGTGACTACCGTTTTTTCCTCAAAACCAATATGTATGTCTAACAAAGATAGATGAAACTAATATAAAATGAGGCAACTTATTGTAGAGAAATTATATTCTATCATTACAATTAGCTAATTTCAAAGATAGCAAGCACCTGTAAGAGAAAGTTTTCGCACGGTTAAGACGTCAATCAAAATAGATATTACATGTAATGCTTTCTTATTATCACATCACTGTCATAGCCACTTGCTCTCGCGTAAGTGTCGTAGAAAACTTCACGGGTGACCATACTTCTTATAATTAAACTTAAATTTCCACAATATTTTTTGTATATTTTACACGGTTTATGAACGCATTCTTCATAACAGTTATCACTTTAATAGATTTTATTATTTTTAATATAATAAGTACTGATTTTCATAAGCTTGGCGTATGTATGCAGATTTTGTTTCACATAGAACTTAATTTCTTTTGTGAAAGAACTAACGAACGAAAAAATTGCATTTTTTTAGCATCAAAAAGAATCAAATTCCCTTGCATGGAAATACGGAATCAGGCAAGGTTTTTAAGTAGTAGTTTCCGTACAGACGTAGAAATTTAGACGTCCAAAATCTCATTGTCACAAACCTATCTTCAGCCAGGGTTTTGGCTTTCACTGCCCGCGGCTAACGAAATCGAAAGTGCAATTTTATTCGTCATTACTGATACGAGGTGCTGTAATACCGTCATTTTTCTCAATGACACGACGCGAAGGTCAAGAACCTAGTTGAAACTTAGACTGACTGCGGCTTGGTACACATTATTCATTATAATTACAATTATTAGATTCAAGATGTCATGAGAAGCACATGTAGCAGTAGCCTTACAAACATTCTGTGAAATAAAAGACTTGGTGATTGAAAAAAGTCAGTTTATTGCCAGCTCTTCTCAGATTCAATAAATTTAGAAGCATTTAATTTCTTTATAGATGTACACATCATCATCATGTACATTGTGTTACCTAATTATATTTTTAGGTGTTATTTTGGTGTCATTTAAAGTTATCAACCTATTGCTTATACTCGGCATATGTCTTAAACATACCGAAAATATATTTTTTTTTTTTATTTCCTATTTTTACAGTAACTTAATACAAATACTAAATAAAGGTATTAATATAAAAATTAAACTAAACATACTGTGTAAACAAAACAAGTAAAAACTTAAAACCTTAACCTTAACCTTTTTTTTACATTTATTTTCTTGTAAATTCAGCCAGTGTGCAACTATATAATTCTCTATTAGTGTACCGCTTTAGGGTAAGATAGGTTAGCCTTAACCGCTAGACTAATACCGCTCTTAGAGCGTGCATTGCCTTGCATTGGCATTGACAAACTTACTAGAAATTTTTAGAGCAACAATTAAAATCTCAGATAACAATTTTTTTAGCAGGCGTTATATATACGAAGGTAATTTAACAATGTGTAAACATTTTATTACTATTTATAATTCGTTTCTTCCTTATATGTGTATCTAGGTGATACTAAAGAGTTGTATGTCACGGCATTTGTCATTGCCATATTTTTTACCGCATATGGTTATACTGTGTATGATATCGACATTATTTTTTAATTAAACTGGGGTAAGGTTTGATTGAAACTTATGATACATAGTTATTATATTAATAGTATGAAATAAATTTAGATTTTTCATATTAGTGTAAGGAAGGCGCATTGCTAAGGCAAGATATGATTTTAAATACTGTCTTAACAAATTTGGTCAATTTTTTCTAGACTCTTAAAAATGTGTATGATAATATGGCCGTACAATGGTCAAAGTCTTTGAATTAACGATGTTGATACTTAAATATAATTCAATTTATTTCTTAATTAGCGATTTAAAAGATACGTACATGGTGTTATTTTTGTACCTACATACATTATGTTAGGTAATCCAGCATGTTTAGACCAATAAATCAACATATTGTACCAGCTTTTTCTGATGTCATGTGGAACCAGCTGCCCATTGAGGTATTTCCAAACCAATTGGACTTAGGGTCTAGAAAAAAGCGTACCAGTTCTCCAAAGGCCGGCAACACACTCACGAGAACTTTGGCATTAAGAGGGTCCTGGATGTGAGTGAAAGTGAATCGATTAACATCAGGTGATGCCTCCTTTTAATTCGTTTTATAAAAAAACATACAGTTAGCCCCACAGATTTTATTATTATATAAGTTTATTAATTACTAAACAGATTTATATTGACTATGAAAATAATACAATAAATAATATCGAACTAGCAAAAGCTAGTGCACTTGTTCTGCGTGTGTTTGCTAGTTCAAATGTAATTATTAACTTGCCCACATGACCTAGGTACAGAGTTATGTAAATCTCGCCGGTTCTATCACCTGTTCTAACGGCATAGAAAATCCTGTTGCACATACAACCTATTTAGGGCGTTTAAAGGATTATATCATTAAGAAGTGCCCTAGGAACTATGGAGTCCGATTAATACTTTCTAAATTAATATAAGTAACAATTGAAAATCCATATTTTAATTCTTTAGTATTTTGCCAAAAGTCTATAAAGGAGTTTAATACCGTGGAGTATATATTCGCCAAAACTGTACTTAAATATGATGTTTTATTAATATAATCTTACAATTATCTTTTATTTAAATTATTGATGTGTTCCGACGTTGAATCCCGTTTGTCAATAAAACGCGATAACAAACAGCATAATATAATATCACTGAACAAATTAAAAACTCTCATTAAACGGAAATTAATCAAAAAAGCTTTTTATAAATTTGACGATTATTTAAACGATCCTAAACCTTGGGATTGATATGCTCCAGTTCAAACAATTTGTATGACTCAAAACATGGCGATTAAAAAGAGTGGCGGAGAGTTTCTTGCCTGTTCTACGGCCATGACTTGCGAACTGTTAGTAAATGTAAATTTAGAATCAATTTAACATCTTTTCTGTTGAAGTGTACTTGGTTACATATATGAGTACCTAAAGTTATTTTGAGTTTGAGAAAAGTGAAAATAGAAAAGTATGGCTTCATAAGGCGATCAAAAAGAGTGGCGGAGAGTTTATTGCCAATTCTTCTCTTCCGTTCTACGCCCTTGATTTGAGAACTGGCAGTAAATATAAAATTAGAAGCATTTCATATATATTTATTTTATGACGTTCATGAGTGTACATTGTGTTACCTATATGAATAAATGATTTTTGACTTTTCAACATTTACACAGTATTATACATATATATTAATGCGTTAGAAATTAAATTAATAAATATTATTAAGCATATCTGTACCAATAAAGGATTGATTTACGGAAGTGATCGCACGTGTGACGGCCGACCTAATGGCAGGAAGTGGTTTCACCGGCTTCAGATATCTCTCTCTAAAAGGCAAGCAACCATAGACTACTCGCGTCGTATGTTATTTGTGAATTAATGGCGAAAACTTTTTCGTCCTCTATATTAAAGTAAGACAGAAACATGACCTAATTGATAATAGAACTTTTATATAATACAATACACTGCCTTCTTGTTTTAGTTTTGAAATTAATTAAGCTATATCTGGGATATTAAAACATAAAGTTGTCGTTACGAATTCGTCGTATCAATTATCTTTTATTAAAATTATTTATATCTTATATATTATATTTGATATCTGAACTCGGTAAACGAAAAATGACAATAAAAATAAAACATTATCTCCTTCATAATAAAAACTAAATAGCACTCATTCAATTAATATACTTTTTCATCTCTTTCTGTCAAATTGTGTTTACACTGGGAGAAAAAAGAAAAGAGAAACGCTGCAACTAGACTGATATTTTTATGAATAAACGACTTTTTATACGTTTATATAAATATGAATTAAAAAGATTAAATGTCATTTTTAAGTTTTCAAAGTTTTTATGCTATTAACGTCGATTTAAATGTATTTAAAAAAGTTTAATTGAATTAATGCACAATCACTATCCACTCTTAACTTGCATGTTTACTACTTTATTATTTTTATCCCAACGTACTTGTAATCAAGCAATTGTGGTTATATGTATTATGTTGTTCTTTTGCACAGATTTGTGTCTAAAATAAATCTTTAAATAAACTATAAGTAATGAAAAACAAAAAGTAAGTGAAATACTAATATTTTCTTAATAAAAAAAAGGGTGCGTGTACTTATGTACGCGCGTAAGAAGTTATACTTCTTTGGCATTATTAAAAATAGTTTTTGATTCCATGCAAATAATTAATTACAATTAAATAATCAAAGACTGGAAAAGGAGTCATTAAAGTCAATAAAGTTCAGTTTACATTTGAAAAATTAAATAAATAATTATTTATTATTATTCTCTTACATTAAGTGTAACATAAATTCTATTTAGTTATAAGTATATATTATTATATTAGGTTGGGGAAAAAGTCTTTTCGCATTATAGTATGTATGAACTTGTAATAAAATCTCTTTGGCTATACTATTTGTATCTGGCTGGTTTTGGTATCATTAAAAGTTTAAATTTTAAAGAAGATAATTCCAAATTCAAATTAGGAAAATGTGTTGTTTTTATTTATTTTTCGTACCGTCAAGATGAGTGAATCTAATGAAGAAATTCGATACATTTTAAAATTTTACTACAAAAAAGGTAAAAATGCAACGCAAGCCGCGAAAAAATTTTGCGATGTTTATGGGCCTAGTGCAGTGTCTGTGAGAGTAGCACAAATTTGGTTGAAGCGTTTTCAATCCGGAAATTTTGATGTCAAAGATGCACGTCGCTCTGGTCGCCCTATTACGGATAAAATGGATGCCATTTTTGAAAAAGTGGAGCAAGATCGGCATATCAGTAGTTACGACGTAGCTGAAGAACTGGGAATTGACAACAAAACAGTTTTGACGCATTTGAAATAAACTGGGTACACAAAAAAGCTCGATATTTGGGTACCTCCGAGCTCACTGAAAGAAACCTAATGAACCGTGTTATTACGACGTAATGAAACCGAACCATTTTTGAAGAAGCTGATAACTGGTGATGAAAAGTGGATCACGTACGACAAGAACGTGCGAATAAAGTCGTGGTCAAAGGCCGGTCAGGCTTCACAGACTGTGGCGAAACCCGGGTTAATTCGCAACAAGGTGATGCTGTGTGTGTGGTGGGATTGGAAGGGCATTATTCATTATGAGCTGTTACCACCAGGCAGGACCATCGATTCTGAACTCTACTGCGAACAACTGATGAGATTAAAGCAAGAAGTTGAGAGAAAGCGGCCGGAATTAATCAACAGAAGGGGTGTGGTTTTTCATCATGATAACGGTAGACCTCACACATCTTTAGCCACTCGGCAAAAATTAAGAGAGCTTGGGTGGGAGGTGTTAATGCATCCGCCGTATAGTCCTGACCTTGCACCTTCACATTTCCACCTGTTTCGGTCTCTTCAGAATTCTTTTGGCAGTGTCAGGTTAACATCACGAGAGGACTGCCAAAACCAATTGTCGCGGTATTTTGATCAGAAGCCCCAAAATTTCTATAGCAATGGGATCATGTCCCCTACAAGATGGCAAAAAGTTATCGAACAAAACGGTACCTACATACTTTAGTTAAATGTAAATAAACTATATTAAAAAAAGTTGTTAATTTTCTTAAAAAATGCGAAGAAACTTTTTCCCCAACCAATAAATTTCCAAATTATATTTAGAACATCTCTCCCAAACACTAAGATGTATGTTGTAGCTTTGGCAGTATTTCACAATATAGCAATTGATTTAAAAGAGGAACCTATCTCTGATGATGATGAAGAGACCCTGCCCTCACTACCAACAGTGCCCTCATCTCAAAATACACTGCGTGGAGCAGCAGTGAGAGCCATTTTTATTGATGAAAACTTTTAAGCTTGATAGTTTTTAATTTAGGTTGTTTTAACAATTAAGTTATTTAAACAAATAAAACACTATTTATCTTTAAAACATTTTTATTTCATTATACTATTTATTTTTAAGTGACTCTAATGTCTTCATCAGAATTTTGGTTTGTAATTTTAAATTAATCATTACTTGGTTGTGGATCTCTGCCATATTCTTAACTCTATGTTTGTGTTTTATTTGAAGCCGCTCATTTTCCAGAGCCCGAAAGCTATGCATATATTGATACGAGGCTTCTCCAAAAGTAAAACTACTACTTGCTTTCTGCAACAAATAAGAGAATATTAATTTAAGCTCTCTCCATGCAAAACTTAAAAATTTGATAATTCATATTATAAAATTTTTAACACATTTATATTAATATAATTATATAAATGTGTTAATAATATAATTTGTAGCACATGCTACAGACCTGGATAGCAACTTTCTTTTATTCTATTTAGAGATAGAGATAATTTAAATATAATACCGGTGTCTTCCTTGTAGGTTTCTTTAGAGTTGTTTGGGGATTCTTGTTGTTCAGTTCGACATAATTTTCTTTAACCTTTGGATTATAATCCTACAAAATAATGAAATTGTTAAGTTATGTTGTCACTGTTGTGCACACCTTTGTCTGGATTTTCTAGTATTCAAGTTATGTCAAAACTGATTTATTACCTTGTCATTGTTGGCTTTATTTGCTTTTGGGATATCAATTGTTTCCAAAATGATTTTATTTGTAATATTAATATTGTGGGAATGGGCTCACTTCTGGCTGGACAGAGTTTCGGTACTACAATTGCAACATGGATGTTTTGCGGTATTAGAATCTCTGACTACCCTGTAGGGGAATAAAGTACTGTTGTGAGCATATGCTTATGCTTGAGAGGTTGAACCTTGAACATCACATTTATAATTAACATTCCTACCTCGACACCATCACAATTAAATTAATTGAAATCTACTTGAAACCGTTGCGGTATCATCTCTGCCACGTTCATTGTGTCTGGAGAAGGTGGCTTTGTTCCACCTCCAGTTTTTGATGTTTCACGGCGATAAGATGACAACTCTTTTTTTGTATTCAATTTAGTGCACTTCCACTGATTCATCAATTGTTTTTTCTCTTATCCTTATATTTGCTAGATTAAATCTGAAAAATTACATGTTTTGATTAAATAATGTGGTAATTTTTTTGAGATGCAGGTACTTATTAAAATGTTTACTTCTCTGTTATATCGCTCCAAGCCTTCATTTTCTCCTTATTAGGATTCGTGTATAAATCTTTGTTCAACTTTTTTAGAAATATTCTACAACCCTATATATCAATAATTGATATTGATATATAGGGTTGTAGAATATTTCTAAAAAGTTGCTGTAACAAACGAAATAAACAAAAGCAATGAATAACCGTTCATGTTTCAGTTTTACTCAACAATAATACTCGATAATAATAATACATACGGATAGTTAACCTCAATTGTATTGAAGCACTTAGGAAGGTTGATGAGCACAGTTTTTTCACAAATATTTTCTAATATTAATTAGTATTGATTTAAATATTCAATTTAAATCACTTCTGATTATAATTCAGACGCACATATAAAATTCGCACTTGTATAATGAAAATAACTAGGCATATATTCTTTTAATTTGAAATAATAATTAAAACTCCTTTATTTGTTTAAAAGGTAAATGTCATTATGTTCATTCAAAATTCTTGGCATAGCTGCTAACTTCACGCATATTCTATTTCTTTTTACTTGTTGATTGTCTTATTCCCATCTCGCTCGCGCACGCTATATTCACACTGACAATTTTGTGTCTCAGGTGCGCGCGCATCGTAAAATTTCACTCTCATCAATTTTTTCATAACGCGCCTAAAGAAGTATAACTTCAAAAACTTTTCGATATAATTACTAAGTAAACGTTACTCTAAAGTCTAAACATTTATAATAAAATCATAAATTGACAAACCCCTAAGGCTAAAGAGTGAGACTTAACGCGAACTATGTCTCCTGTATGTCAATTCTATTATGTTAGGTTAGAAGTTAGAACTCGACTTTAAATGTCCAATTAGTTAACAACGTTTTAAAAAATGGTAGTAATAGTGCTATATCTCGTTGTTAATATTACCCTAAATGTACCTAAAGATAGTAAAAAGAAAAATCATAGATTTTGGACTCGTCCTTGATACCTACTGGTTAAGATACAGTATCTCTTATCTTACTCTCGCGTTTGCTTCCAGTATTGTTTAAATATTGTTTTAGTGCGATTGTGTTGTATTTTTAATATCTACTGCACAATTTCAGGGTGAGATTATTTTTCTGTTTTTAATATATCGGATTCCATTTGACATGTGCCTTATCAATAAAGGAATGAAGAATAAAAGACAAGAGTCTTAGACTTTACTTTCTTTTCGCTTTCGAAAATTGTTTTAAACGCCGATAGCTCCTCTTCGACCACACCAATATGTGTCTCCTTTTTAAAGTTGTATATGTGTGTATCTATCATATTTTTCATAACTAAGGGTATATAGAACTCGCAGAAACTTTTCCGATTTTCGAAAGCTTGTCGGAGATTATTTCGTAAACTAGTCTATTGTAGTCGATAATATAATTTTATGACGTCCGGATTGGTAATAATTTGTTTATGCTAATAGATTTAATAAATGACGAAATTGCGAGTCACAATAACTTCGAATTCGACATTCTAAAACTATATTAGTTGTATCGTATCTAGTATGATAGTACAAATCTCCGGTATTAAACTTCCATGCATTGAAAAAAAGAGCAATAGAGACGACAATTTTGCTCAAATATATAATGAATGTATGTATGTGACAAAAACAAAACATATTAAATGTTTATGGTAAACATAGTTACGTAATTCACAACACGACAAATTTTATATAACGGAGTAATTTAATGACGCGTTAAGTCTTTTAAAATACTATTTTATTTATTAAATTAATGTTATGGTGTTGATATGAAATTAGGAAATAGAATTCTTATTTTTAACTGACTCGCAAAGAAGGGTGTTATAAGTTTGACAATCTGTTAATTCTGTGTGTTCTGTGAGAGCCATAGCTCCAGAACGAATGGACTGATGATTCAATGTAGAACAGCACAACATCAGTGGTACTATCCTAATCTAATGATGAATCTCGAAGGTTGTCGGGGTTTAATTAACATGTGTGTGTCACGGCAGTGCGCCCGCCAAGTCGATCAAAATAGCGGCCGTACCATCCTTTTCTTGAAGCAGTTCGGGCCATTTTCGAGTCCTATATAGCCCTATATATATCTATATAGTCCAACTTCGTTGTGGGTTAAGTTAGAAGCCTGATAAAGTCAATGTATTGACTCAATATCAATTAAAAACATAAAATATTTGTAATATTTATATAGTCCGTATAAGATGTTGTTAGGTTAGCTAATTACGTAATAACTTAAGACTACATTGGTATTATATGGATCTCAAATATATATATATATATATATATGACTGAAAACTGAAAACTTTACATATTACTGAAAATAGTTTGAACTAGGTTCATAAAAATTTCATTGATAGGGTAATTTTTATTATTATAATAGTGTAATGTACAATGACGTGACGAGATATACGGATAAAGAGATTTGTCACGTTTTATCTTAAACAGTGGAAAAACACATGAACGGACTTTTTACGAAAACATACATATCAATTGTTTATCTGAGAAAACGAAATATTTTTGAATGATATGCAAGTCATAATTCGTAGTCTAATATAACAATATTTATTTAATAAAGGAAACATTAGAATTTATCGTATTTTCTATTGTAAAATGTGATCATATCTGTTGAAAGACGAAGTATTATCGTAACTGTGAACTTATTGGATATTCGTGTTGCTCAGCCGTAGGTCAATTAAATTGTGTTTTTGAGTCTCAACTCAAAATCTCTAATGTCCCATTAGTTAGCATCTATAAGGAAGAATGACAATTAACTTTTTTCCTTTTGATTAAAATTTATTTAATAAACCGCTAAAGATGCGTCTGTATTACTTACGATATTTCGTATTTAACTATTTGTGTCTCGGAACTTTCCGTATAAAAGATTACTCTAGCATCTATGAAATTCTATTTACACTGTGATGAAAATAGACAGATCTTCCATATTTATGGCTTGTAAAATATATTTAAAAAAACACACTAGACATAACCTAGACTACACTTTGGTGGTACACAAATAATTATTTACCGGTAAATTTCTATAATACATGCAAAGTTAGAATCAAAACAAGCACTGAAATAAGGGAGTGAGATCAACATGTAAAGTGTATAAGATTTAGAAGCAAACAATGCTTGTTGTAAACCATTGACTGGAAGAGGTTAATGATAAACACAGCAAGGTCGACGTGGGAAGGCTGAGATTCTCACGTTCATGTTATAGCTAAACTATCATTTGTACCTTTACGAAGAACGAAAGAAAATATGGAAAGTATGGATGGGAGTGAAAAAGAGCAGTATTCTACAGTAGTGTAGACGTCAATATACCTTTATATTCCCATTAGACATTGTTCTATGCCTGCGGCAAATACTAAAACGTGAAAAATGTTAGCTTTTCTCATTATTGTTGAAGTTACGTAATTTTAATAATTATATTTAGCAGATATGAGGGCACAAAAGCGGCACAGCGGTATGTTTTATCGAAGCAGTGCAGGCTAATTTCGACCCCTTATAACTTCGTCGTGGGTAAAATTAGAAGCCTGAATTTAATGAAGCCTGAATTAAAAGTAAAAAAAATTGTAATATAGAAATAATCAGTAATTAAGTATAAGATATATTAGCTAATTACACATTAACAAAGGCAGAAGGTCTCTTAAGTAGGGGCTGAATAAATTGACCGACTTGGTATTACATGGATCTCACAAATTTTTACGGTAGAAGAACTGCGTTGACTTTCTTTGACAAATTTTGTTATTGATGGCATAATACTGCCGCAGTAGTCTTTCCTGAAACTGAGAATTTTCAATCACTACCGGCAACGCTTGTCCTACCCGCTTAAAATGTAATCATGTGTTGTAGATGAGCGTTATCCATTCAGTAATCTTTTCAACATTGAACCTGACATTAAGATTCATAGCATAATGAAATAAATAATGTAGAGACTAGCTGGTGACCGAGACTTCGTCTGCACAGGTGCGCAGGATTAGTATTTCGCGTAGCTTATATTAACGTGGTGTAAAAAAACTACTAAAGATATTGACTATTTCAAGACATCTATCTAAAGATATTACATTTCCATCATACATATGTGTAACTCTAGCGGTTTTGGCAGCACACGCCAGAATAGCTCGCAAATGGATAGATTTTTACCTACTTACTTGATATTTTGGACAATTCCCACAATATCTTTATAAATTGTAACTTATGTGTTATTCTGATGTATAAGCTATGTATAGTAAAGTTTCATTAAATCCATTCAGTAGTTTTTACGTGAAAGAGTAACAAACATCCATCCATACTTACAAACTTTCGCGTTTATAATAGTGTGGATGTTACTTATTTTAATGTTTTGGGATAATACTGCTTTTTTACTTAAAAATTATCATAGACACAATTTTCCTACTTGGAGAGCAATGATTTAAATAACTCAAGTTAATCTAAAACGATATTAAACGCATTATAACTGAGTATTTTATCCTTTTCGTTTCTCAAACGTTTCAAACGTTATCATTAAGTTTCACTTTTTAAACATTTACGGCTTGCACTCTCCAATCTCCATGCATTTATTAAGTTAAATGTTGCATTAAATTCGGTTTAAAGTAACAGTTACTATATACAATCTATACATAAAGAGTTGTATAATGAGTTGAAAACGCTGCATCCCGATTTTGATTGATGTCCTCCAAAACCAATCTGCGGTGAACGACCCGAGACGTGATCTGACGACGTGTTTTTGTTTTATTTTAACCAACAAAGGAGGTTCGTCTTCGGCCAGGTTTTACCAAACATTTACCGCGTAACTCTTTTGTAATAAACTTATTCAAATTGAACCTGCAATTAATATGTAATAATAAGTATATGTCTTTAGAACTCCTTACCTCTTGAAATCAGACCTCTTGGAATAAATTTAAAGACTGAGCAAAATTTATTTAAAAATCATCTTTTTGATCATTTATCTTCCGTCTCGTAATTTAGCTACTTATATATTTTAATTATGACTCATTAACCGTTGTATTAGCTTTTACATATTTGTTTATATTATTATTATTTAGATTTTAGTTTATTCTAGTTATAGGCAGTGTTACATGTTCTCTTTTGTAAATTTTTTATGCACTTCTTGGACTTTACCCTCTAGGTGTTTCTTTTTTTATTGTTCCATATTAGGGTTGCCTGAGAAAAATCGCTAGTTAGCAATAAGGCCGCCCGTTGCCTAATAACTTATGTAACCTGTTTTTTTATATGTATGTTTATGTATAAAGTAACGAATATATTATTATGTGCTATTGCTTATACATAAAATGCTGATAATTGAGCCTATCTGAATTCGCACTTAGTGTAGCATTTTTTAATCCTATCGTCGTCTTAGCTACATTTTGACGTTTTAATATATTTCTAACTACAACATACATTACATACACGGAATAAATTTAAGTTTTCGAATACCAAAACTGAATGTTTTAAATAATATCATTAAAATAAAAATTTGCCATTCTTCGCATATGTTAGAAATTAACTTGAAGCATGATGTCAGTCGCCCTCCAGTGATGAGCGCACGCGCATATTTTGACATACCACAATCCATCGCTAATTTAGCTCTATTAGCACTTGCAATCCTCTTACAATTATTGCGTATTACAATTCATATATTTTACAAAATACTAATTTAATTTATCGTTATTTTATGTATAAAACCAAAAACTTACTAGAAAGAACATAGTTGACTATAAGTATAGCTTTAACGAATAAATAACAAGACAATATTATAAATTGCCCCTTATTCATAGACACTAAATTAGTTTTAATCTTTTAACTAAAGAGCAATTCTGTCTCTTTCAGTATATATAATAATTAATATTCAGTATATTTAATAACGATTTTATGGAAAGAGACAATAATGTAATAACACTGGTTGCGATTTTTTAAATATCTATCTAAAAAGTTTCGTATTTTTAACACATGTTCGCATAAGTTCATTTTTTATAATAATGTTGGCACTAACACTTATTATTGCCTAACTGTATATTATCAAGTAAGTGTCTATAAGACAGGCAATATTGTTTTTTATGACACAATGTTAATGAACTGTAATAATGGAACGTATTTTACTTTTTGAAAAGAAACAGTTTTTAGTGTTCACAAATTATTCGAACACGTTCAAATCTCTCAAATACTTTATAATAGAAAATGCCTCTTCAAGCCAATCAAAGATACAATATTTAACCATAGTGAAAGAGATATGGTTTACACTCCAATTAATTCACAAGATTTCTCGAATATGGATAACCGGTAGTTAAGAAATAATCTTGTTTTAGAAAAGTTAACATGTTCTAGTTCTGGGTTTATCGGGCAAGACTAGTTAGGTTGTGACCTTTCGTTATGTTACGTTACGGTTTTGTTAGATGCTCGTTTCGTAACGAAAATTTAGGTTGCATTAACAGGTTCATCTGAAGCTTGCAAAAGTCAAGATTTAAAGTATTGATAGTGTGCTAGCAATGCACACTATGCAATATATTTATGAAAATATTAGGTATGCATACAAAAATAGTGATAAGTTTAGAATAGAACATACGCACAATCTTAATACTCGGAACAAACGCATGCTGCATTTTCCCCGACTATCTAAAGTTAGTAATTCTTTTTTGGGAAAAGGGATACTTTTTAATAAAACCCCAGAGGCTCTTTTATCTCCCCCTTTTAATAAATTTAAGAGATGTATTAAAGAAAAGGTGTATAAAAAGGCTTACTATAAAGTTAACGATTATCTAGTTGATAAAAGGGCCTGGGAGTAGTGCTAGACAGGCTACTTCTACTAAATATGCGATATTTGTTTTAAAATAAGTGTTGTTTGATGATTTGCTATTTTAAAAGAGTACCGAGGGTTTTTTACCCCGGCTTTTTCTCTGGGCTCTGTCTTCTTTGCCGATGAGTAGGGATGTGTACCGATTCAAATTTAATGACGTGTGTGACGTGTGACGTGTTTAATAAGTGATACCTGTGTCTTATATTCCATAATAAACGTATTTTAATTTATTTTTTTATTTTCTAGTATGCAAATAATTACATATTTGGTCACTGGAGCTTCATTATTAGAAATTTTAGGACAGCGCAACTGTTGAAGCCATTCTTTTATTTATGTCGAAGTACTTTGAAATTAAACACTTCATATAACACTTATTGGATAAAATAAAAGCTGGCAACACTTAGCTTTTTTCAGGTGAACCTCCCGTTTGCCCCGTGCTATGAAACAAAGTTATTTGTTTCTAAAAAGGCCAATTTCCTGGCCACGAAAAAGAAACAAAATCCACGAATAAGTTATAGCCAACTGCCTGGCTACTTTATTGTATGGCTACCCATTAGCGATCAAATATTATAACTGTTACGTTATGAACCGTTAGCACGCGGATATAGTTTTGTTTTAGTAACAAGTCGTAGCAGCGACTTCGGAGTGAATCTAAGAAAATATTAGACTATAATTAAAGTAATCGTCTTTTCTGTCAAAATATGTCTATGTGTAGTTTATTTATTTATTAGCAATCTTACAGCCAACATACACATTATAAAACAAAACACTGACAATATACAAAGCCAAATCAGATTACATAGATAAACAATATATGTATATGAAACAGAATACGTAAGTTACAGTAATGTGCAAATAGAAGAAAAAAAAGGGTGCGTGTACTTATATACGCGCGTAAGTTATACTTCTTTGGCATTATTAAAAATAGTTTTTGATTGCATGCAAATAATTAATTACAATTAAATAATCAAAGACTGGAAAAGGAGTCATTATAGTCAATAAAGTTCAGTTTACATTTGAAAAATTAAATAAATAAATATTTATTATTATTCTCTTACATTAAGTGTAACATAAATTCTATCATTATTCGAATGTTGTTTTTAAATTATGTCCAATGCCGTAGCATCTTCCGTGAGCAACTTCATTCTGTTAATTTTGTGTCACGGTGCGCGCGCATCGTAAAATTTCACTCTCATCAATTTTTCATAACGCACCTAAAGAAGTATATCTTCAAAAAGAAAACTGAAATTCAACATTGAACAAACGACAATTAATACTTAATATTTCAAAGAAAAACTAAATTGTTACTGCTAAACAATGTCAAATAAGTTCAAATATTTCCTCACATCCTCTTTGGTGAGGTGGAAAATAACAAAATCCTTATAATTACCGTGTTTGTGAATAACGGGTCTGTGATGCGTTTTCCATATATGTTCATCCATATAAATATCTCATAACAATAACAAACTTGTCAATGCTAAACTACATAAATAATGTAATCATGTATTACGATTCATCTACGCCTCGCTGTCAATGCAAAGTGCATATAGAATTCTCAATGTGATCACATTCCATCATACCATGTAAATGTAGCATAATATGTTAATTAGAACATTATATCACATTTAACTCAAAACATCCGTTGTAATACTTTTAATTAAGGTATGAAGGTCTCTGTGTACAGGTTATTTATAAAGTAATTATTATATAATGCTGCCAGCATTAAAGGTACACTGCCACAGCGACCTCCTCCTTTTTATTAATTTTTAATTGTTCTAATATTAATATGTAGGTTAAGAAAATTGTAAATAATGTATATTTTATTGTTATGATTACTAATAAACATTATATAATGTAAACATAAATTAAAAAATATTATATAACTTAATATACGTAAACCAAGTGAAGAGTGGAAACAAATTCAATTTCTAGTCAATATAACTAGACACAGTCTATCTAATAAATATAGGTTGTTAGGCGGGAGAATTGAAACCCTACATAAAAAGTCTTATGTATTATATAAGCCAATTAGAGGTACTATTTATATACGCTTAAACGTAAGGGTATATTTACATAATCGAATTATGTCTTTCATTAAAGGTTATCTATGTTAACTACATCGTATAGGTAGGTGCCGTACTTTTTTATATACTTAATGTATACATCATAACCAACGTAGTAAGCAGTACCTGTATAGGAACAGGTGAAACAGACTCAGAAATGTCTGAACAACGTATTGCACTTTAAAAATTGTATTGAAATGGGATTCAAACCTCAAAGTGTAATCATATACGTGGTCACGTCTCTATCTATGAAGACATATGTACATCTTATGAATACCACAAAACAAAGAACTGCATTTGTAACGTATGTACATATGCAGGAACGTCCATATTTCATTATTGACAGAGCATTCATATGGAATTTCCTTGCTTAAGTATGTAAGTCTTTGTAAACATGAATAAAGCGAATAAACAGTTTTAAGTCGCTTACCGACGAAATATATTAAGACAAGATTGTATCAGACGAACATAATTTAATTAATTTGTGGGTCTATAATATGTTTCTGTGTGTGTGTGTGTGTGTGATAACATTTCTCCGTTTATTTAGTTTAACTCACGGAGAGTAAATTGGTCAAAGTCTATCTAGAAGTTGTTTCTATTTATATCTACTGAAAATGATTTCTTTCAAACCTGGCTAAGGAGAAGCTAAATATCTTTCTGTATAGTTAAGTTCGTGGCCTGTTCTCTTTCCAAATGACTGCTAAAGCTCGTTTAAGCACTTTAGCTTTAGTGTTCATGTACCAATTCTTCTTTCTTTGAGTCCACTTACTCTTACGGTGAAAAATCGAGAGGAAATCGGATAGTCTGAGACAATCAATGACTGTCAGCCGCAATTGTCTAATTAATTAAATAGATATTTATTGGCGCATTATACCTCTAGCTTAGAAATACTTTCAGCACATTTTAGCTTAAAATTCTTATCTTACGTTTATTTGAAGCGTGTTTAACTTTTTCTAGCGGTTTCTATAATATGAATATGCTTAAAATATGGTTGTTATTGTCTGTATGAAGCCTTAACGTTATGGCGCTAAATTATCATGCAAATAGTTTGTATAAAGGCACACAATTAAGTCGTGATGTGTACCATGCGACGTATTGGACGTTCTTGAAGTTTCCTTAGGACGTGATGGAAATAGTAATACTCTTTGTTTTATAAATAAGAGTACTGCACTATTTGCAGGAAAATTGGGTTCAAGAGGAGCTATTGTTTTGATGATAATATATACTCATTTTTAATTATACATTTACGCGCTATCTTTACAACTTTTTTTGACATTCTTATCCAGTTCTTTTTTTTAGAGTGTACTCCTCCCTCAAAGGCCGGCAACGCACCCACTAAAATTGAGTGTCTATGGGCTGCGATGACTGCCCGTTTTGGGCGACCCGCAGGCTCCTTTGCTCCCCTATTATATGAAAAAAATTAACCGGATAAGGGAACGTTCTAAGTATTGCACGCAAATTTTGGAGTTTATTGACCCCCCGCCCATGTAACGCGCCGTAACGTTTTTCTATACCCAAGTATAGTAAAACGTTTCGTGACCACCTAGTGACTCTACCTAAAAGTAACCATTATGTGGTGTAAAGTACTGGAAAGTCGAAAATAATATTAACAATAACGCGTAATTCAATCCCCGCCCCGCATCGTAACGTTTTACAAAAGGGCCCCCCTAAAATTCGTTACGTAATACTTGAACGCTCCCTTAAAGAATGTTAAAAAAAAGTTGTAAAGATAGCGCGTTTCATTTGGTTGTGGTTGGTTAACAGTATCGATATCACTCGTCATATTAGAAACACGAAATGTTTGCCCAATCAAACAAAACGCGCCACCATTTTGTCTTGTGTCACACACAAAAGAAAGTTTCAGTGTGTGTGTTCAGTTAACTATTAAAGTGAAGTAAAATTCTTCTCTATGCTTCAATGATCCAATTCTGGTTCTGGTTGCGTTTCTCGAAATATTATAAGTTTATTGCAAAGGTCTCGATTCCCAATAAAGAATTGTTTAAAAGACACTTAAGGAAACGGAAACAAATCGAATGGCAGTTTATAAAATCATGACACACAAACACAAATTTGTCGATGTAGTCATAAGTTCAGGATAAACAACGAATAAAATTCCACAGTAATTACTTATGAAATTTTATTTTAATATAATTCATTTTTAAATGAGCTATAAGACAAATAACTCAGTGCCTTTTACAGTTTGTTCTTCGTAATAAAGAGGCGTAGGTATGTAGATGTGGCCACATATTTTATAATAAAGCGTTGCTCCGTACTTAAGTAGGACTGCGCGCGTCATTCAAATAACAATAATATCGTGCCAGGGCTGTCAGTTTGCTATTTTTATGTTATATTAAATTATTTTAAAACTATATATAAATATATTGAAAGAGGATCTAATCTATCGTTGAATTGTCGACCACCAGTCACTTTCCGACCGCCTTGATCCCTTGGCGTTGCGTAGAGATCTGTCTCTCTGAATCTTCTACCGCATTTACCACGGAGAGTGTTCATAGGAGTTGTTTAATAACTGCAGCTGAGTTCCATCATCGCACGTCAAGGCGGAATACGAAATTCCACCCGTATCACCTTGATGTCCGTTGTTCCACAACTGAGCGTTTTTTAAGGCAGTCTTGCCGCGCACCACCACTATGTGGAACCAGCTGCCCACTGATGTATTTCCGAACCGTACCAATTCTTAAAAGGCCAGCATCGCACTCGCGAGCCCTCTGGCAATGTGAGTGTCTATGGGCGGCGGTATCACTTAGCATCAGGAGATTCCTGCCCGTTTTCCCATGTTACAATACATTACAACTTAAAAAGGAAGGTATAATGAGTAATTTACGGAGGCTTCTTTCTAATGTTCTAGTATGTAAATAAAGTCTAAAAATGTTTTCTTTTATTTCGTGCAACTGACAGCCCTATAATTATAAGCTAAATGTAGTCGCATACTTTGCTAGGAATGGCGCATGTCATCTAATGGACGACATGATTTGTGAATAATATTTTATTGGTTATTTTCCGTGTATTAAAGCCGTTGAAAATGGTATAATCGCTTTGAAGAGAAATTTCATATAACTGTTAAAATCATAACTTAGAAGTCATTTGTTTGTTATACTCAAATAGTTACTATTTTCCTTGAGCGTCTTGTGGCTAGTACTAAATATAATCACTCCTAAATTAAACTAAACATTGTTTAAATCACTGGTAACCTCACGTACATTTAACATACTCAATTATAATTAGTTACTTTGTCTTGAGACAAACAGATACTCTTATATACAATCTCTGATATTTTACAAAAAAAATCTTCATAGAAAACTGATTGAATGAATGTCAGTTGCCGCTTGCAATAAGCCGGCCCTTTCCGGACGAAAAATTTTGATATGAATGGTATAAAAACAAATATCCCTCAAGAAAAGTCTGAAATCTCACTCTATATAAATGATTAATTTTAACACACTCTTGGAAACACCGTAACGATTATGAAACGTTAAGTGGAACCGCGTGTAAGTTTTGCTAACGATTTTTATAAAATAATGCTGAGCTGTTGTAACAACTTCGTAACACGTGACGCAATCATTTGGAAATAAAACACTGTCAGACTATCAATTGATTCTTTTTCCCGTAAAATGTATGGCAATATATTTTGCATTGTGGCTTTGGCAGTCGGTAGCTCACGTCTGAGCGTTGTGGTCAGCAAAGAAACATCTGGAGTGGACAATCTGTTTTCACAGGTTTTTGTCCAGCGCCTACAGTGTACAGTTTTGTGGACGACAGTTCGTCGGCTTATGGTAGACGGGCGAGTCCGATGTATTGGAGCGCTTCGCAGTCCATGGTATTCTTAACATTCACCTCCTAAACAACATCTCAAAGGCATCAATCCTTTGCCTTTCTCGGGCCAATAGCCACGATTCTACAGGAAGATATGGAATACTACAGCTCGTATCAATCAAGTTTTGATTTTGATACCAATTCCTCTTTTCTTCCAGACGTTGCGTGTGTCATGGCATCTTTAGCCATGCCGATGTGCCTTTTTATCGCGGGGATTCTACTGCCGTAAGAGATTAGTCGTTCGTCGTCTAACTCGGCTAGAATTAGTTAACTAATAGTTTAATTATATCCGTAGTTATTTGCGTAATCACGTAAAAAAGCAGTACGTAAAATGTATAGAAGATTTTTCTGAACTGATAAAGAAGCATTATTTGTAAGCTGCATTGTAAAATTTGTATTTTTGAATACTAATAACAATCTTGGTAACCAAAGAAATCTTCTAGAAATTATTATAGCACGATGCGCTTTATAAAATACGTATTAAAGCTAATTTAGTTACGTGATACAAAAGGTACTACTGCTAGATATTTCACCTTATCAAAGTAAATTTAATATATGTTTAGTACATTTTAATTCATACTAAACATATTTTAAAACGTAAATTTAAAACTAAAACGAAACAACCTACCTACTATGAATTTCGAACTCTTTTTGTACGCCCTTTCTAAGCCCTTTTCTCTTTCTAAACGCTATAAAACCGCAGAATTTACTTTCAAACATTGTAGACCACATTCATAAATGATTTCTGGGCTATTTGCCTTCGTCTATTACGGTAATTTCAGAAACAAATTTGCGGAACAGAATTACTATTGACTGATTGAAATCTCTTGTCACATACTTCACGGTTCTGCTCTGCAGAATGGCTTTAGATGAATTGAAAAATTATCTTGGCTTTTGTTTTCAATAACAATTCCATTGAAATGTGGATTTTACGAATAGTATAATGAAAATAAGGCGATTAAGCCTCAAGGCTTATCCTGAAAATTATGAATAGCTTTGTTCCAACGAGTATAAACGAAACATTTTTAAATAAGCGTGAGATACATTCTCTCAGATTAATACAGGTATTTCACTAAAATGTTAGAAAATGCATTGCATCCCGAGCGAATGGGCAAGCACTTTTATAGGCCGGTTTCACAGATTTTTAATTAAGTTATTTATTACTAAACATCAGAGTTGATACTTTCTTGATACTTTTTATATGCTTTACAACCGAAGTCCGGACTCATAAAAGATAGATAAAACACTTAATTAGAATAAGTAACTAATGTATGGTACACTGCCACAGTGACTTTTAAATTTGTTTTAGTTTTCAATTTATGCCTTTTAATTTATTATTATAATAACTATGTTAAATAAATAAATTAATACGTATATAAAGAAAAACGCTTTTTACCGGATTAAAGTTATGTTTATTATTATAAATTTACAACTATTTGACATAATTTTAAATTTATCCGACGTTTTGCGTGCTTTACAGCGTGCGTGGTCACGGTGACACCGCACTAGCACTAGGTAAAAAGCGTTTTTCTTTAAATGTGTAAAGGTTATGTTAATCAAAGACAATACTATTAATACGTATATTTATTTCTTCAAATTATTGTACCTATTGTATTTCTTCAAATGAGAAGTTTAGTAAAACCTAAACAAAACGATCAAACATACAGTAGGTACTTACAATTTTCTTAACCTACATAGTAATATTAAAAATGATTAAAAAGTATTAAAAAGAAAATTAAAACGAATTTAAAAAGGGTTGGTCCCTGTGGCAGTGTACCTTTAACGCTGACAGCATTTCGTCGCTGCATTGCGATTCTTATTTCAGCTCTGGGTCACCAGTACCATTTACCAGACGCCAACTTAAATCTTTCATAAATTAATTAGTTTTGGTTAAGAATATTAAAAATGCTCTGTTTGTCAGTTATAAAATAAACGTATAATGAAACATCTAATAAAATATAAATAAATCATCGTCATGACAAAAGAAGATATAATATGGTCTGTGCATGTTTGTTGTGAAAATACTAAAGCCATAGAATCGTATTGACAAAGACAGTTTGCCAGTCTTCCGTAAAACACTTAACATCAGAATACTAATATGTAGGAGATATTTACGTAAGTTCAAGAATTAGAGCAAAAAGGCAGTACGAATTGGCCGTGCATCGAGGAAGTGTTTAGTTATGCGGTCGTCGTCCACACTTTCAATGCAAATAGCTGTTCTAACTGTAATCACCTGTGATGCCAATTCGGATACGCACGTATCTCTATTGTGAATATAATTAAATACTCCTTTATTAGGTTAAACTTGCCTCGTACGAGCTCTGATACTGTTTTGCGCATTTAAATTTAATCAGATACTTTAAAATGTCATACTAATTCATTATTTATATGTGTCGTGTTAACTCATCCTGTTCTTAATACATTAGTATAATTGCATTGCAAACAAAGTAATAATCTATCTCTTTTCATTACAGCGTTAACATAAATTGACAGAGAGAGACAAAAGAGTAGATTAGAGGGCGCAAAAAAGATTGATGGCACTAATATGTAGATACGTCTTACTTATTAAATATAAAAGAATACACAAAGGCTGCACAGACTTTTCGCGATTAGTGTGAGAATGGAATGTATTAAAAAATCTCAACCCTTACGTACGACTACCCCTATCATGGTAACAAATCAAATCAAAATCATTTATTAATTTAGGTAACACTTAAACGTCAAAAAGACATACATATTCAAATGTTACGTTTACTACCAGTCCCCAAACCAAGGGCGTAGAACGGAAGAGAAGAATTGGCAATGAACTCTCCGCCACACTTTTTCTACCAGATTATATTATTGGGTGATAAATGTTGCGTGGATTATATGTCCACGCAACATTTTTTTTTACATTTCTGAAAATCTATAGCCGCTATCCCCACTGATAAAAATATATTTTCTTTTTATTATCTGAGCTTTGCAACTCATTACTATAAGTTCTGACAGTTAAATAATTAATTAATAAAAAAAATAACGCAGGATAAATTATAAAACTCCTTTTGTTTTGCCGTTATCGTGTCAATTAAAGTAATATTTATTGTGTTTTTGGCAATTAAATATTCACGAGAATGAGTAATTGTAGTAATTTTAATCGGTTAGTGAACACAGAATGTTTACTTTTTTAAATCTATATATATATATATATATCTATAAGTCTCGCTAGTTATTTTGTATTTAAACTATACTTACCTGAATCGGTCCAGTAGCTAAAACGAATGTCCATGGCTTCACTAGCATTTTAAATTAAGATACTATGTTGTCGCAACAAAAGATACTAAAATAGTTTTATTCATAATTTTATCGCTATTTAAATTTCGAAAGTATAGAGTTTAACAATGTTTTACTTACAACTTATCTCAAGAAACGACGTGTTATTCATGTACATCAAATATTTGTCTGAAAATCGTTTACCGCCCGAGAAAGATTATTTGCTCTCAATGAAAGAATCGATTGGTCATGCGGGAACCGAGTACGGGACCTTAGGGTTATATTTGAGGTCTTTTTAGTAAGTTCCTGATATTAAATTTACAGCTACAAACAACTGATTGTATGTACTTTTAAAATATCATTTAATTTCATAAAATAAAATAAAAATTAATCGGAATGTCACAAATAGAGTAATGTGTAATGGAGGCACAGACAAAAAATGGAATTATGAGTGAGAGCTTTTAAAAAGGCCAGAAAATAATATTGATACATAACAATATTATACACTTTTTTCATAATCATCAACATGAAAGCAGCATTGGGAATATTATTATTAAGTAGATATTATTTTATAACATTATATATTATTTTTTTATACGTATAATCTGTATTTACTATTCTCTTAACCTGCAAAGTAATAATAAAATTAATTAAAAATTATTAAAAAGAAAATTAAAACAAATTTAAAAAGTTTGGTCCCTGTGACCTTTAACGCTGGCAAAATATTGGGAATAAATATTTTTGAACGTACTACGCAATTTTCTTCTTCTTTATAATCTACTGTGTTTAAAGTCACATTCAAATTAAAGTAGATCTACTTGAATCACAGCAAGTCTGGAAGCACTGGCGTATTGGCGCGCTTTCACGACTTTCTCGAATTTAATATTCTGCGCAGACGCAGGCTTTAACTTGGTTCTGGCGAGTTAGCACGTGTGTGATCATTTTGGTTTCCGGATAAATATTTAATCGTACCGCCTCAATAAATAACTTAACTTCGAATTAACACTTCCTTTAATCTTTCTTGGAAGGCACTTTACCCCAAAATGAAATGTTTTAAAGATCAAACCATTACGGTGGCTATCTTGGCTAGCTAGGCACAGCGCTCAATTGTTTGGTTTTGGTCTTTGGTCTCTATCAAATTATTGTCTTAATAGTATCCTATATTATATTATTATTCAGTTTTTTATATTTTTGTGGCAAAAGTGAAAGCCATTCCTGCTTGCCTAATCGTCAACAATTATTGTAGAGCGTCTTTTTCTAATTCATGCTTAGTGAAAGAGACGGTGTTAATTTATTTGAGTTTAAATGTACTTCCCATGCCAAACCTGAATCTTAAAAAAGACTCAAGACTTCTTAAGAATTGATAATCGTACCCTCAGAGTTGAGACTTGGAACTAAGCATTACTTCAGTTTGGATTTGACATACGGAAATCATATTGGTTTTATGTGGCATTGTATTAGCTAATGTAGGCCATGATATCATAAAGAAACCACTGATTGTTATATATGTCAAGTATGTTGATATTAATTTATCAAAAACAGATGAAATAATTGAATTTTAATCTTATCTGAAATCGGATATTTATTAATTAAATTTATTGGGGAAACTATCGCATATGACAATTTTTTTAGAATTGTATTATATGCGAAGTAATGTTTAGTAGTAAATACAAAATTTAATTAATTCACACATATGTTAAGTGACTTTTGCCTCTGTTTAGGCTTGATTGGTTAAGTGTAATAAAAAAACATTCAACATATTATATTAATTTGTGTTTGTTATTTTTTTTTTCAGATTTCACCAAAATGTCCAAACACATTGCGTCAAATCTCCAGAGGAGCAACAGTTTGTCGTGGCGTTGTCTCAACACCGAATGCGTAAGTCTATTAACTTATCTTGGACTAGACATAATGCCATCAAAAACATAACTTGTCAAAAAAACTCGTGTTTGTACACGCGTTAGTTATATTTCTTAGGCGTAACAAGATATAAATCTTTTTAAAAATTTTACCTTTCGCCTTATTCTACGTTTGTAGAAAAAACGACACAAACAATAGAAAAAAAGGTATTTAATTAATTGATAGTTTTATTATAACGCATTATCTAGTTAAATGAAGTTTATTTAGATATCACAAAAAATTATTTCTACATAAGTAAAGTTGACTATGCTAACTTCAGGGTGTCGGTTTTTTGTGCCGTTGTGCGCCCGCATCGTAAAAAATTACTCTTAACATTTTTTCTTAACGCGCCAAAAGAAGTATAACTTCAAAAACCAAGACTCGTAACTCAGTTCTTCTACCGTGAAAAGGTGTGAGATCTGACTCAAGGGACTGTTTAAAGTTATAACTTAATTATTTAAGGTAACAATCGTGACCATATCAATATTACAAATATGAATAATATGCTTTTCTTGATTTATGTACACTAAACACTAATTGTATTCCAAATTTGAAGCTTCTATGTCTTCTAGAAGTGCCTTAGTTTTTGATTATTGGTCAGTCAGTGAGTGAGCGACAAAATTAAGCAATTGTACTGGTTCAAATAGAATGAAATTTTAAATATACCGTGCAATGCAATCCGAGTTTGGTAACTTCGGTCTTCTAATTTCATCCACATCGAAGTTATATGGGGGTCCAAAATGACCGGAACTGCTTTCGGAAAAGTATGGTGCTTTTTGCTTGGCAGGCGCACTGCCGTGCCCCCAGATGCAATAAACACAAGACATGAAAACTATCTTGATCTCAAACTACCTTACCTTAGTTTCAATAAGTAAAACAAAAGAAGAAAGGATGACAGTTTATCACAGCATGACAATTGACAGCATTTCGTGTCCAACTGACACGTGTCGCGATCGGTCATTTCGTTTGACCCTGGGAGGTTAGAATAGACGTTAATAGATAAAATGTTAACCGGCGCTTGATTGTGATTCGTCAAAAGCATCTCTGTTCTGTTCTGTTCGTATAACTTCTAACCCGACACAAAATAATTATAGATATTGCAACAAAAAAAGAAGTACATAATTGTCAGTTCTGTCTTCACGACTAGTGTTTTACACCAACTTTTTGCGAGTCAATTAAAAGTAATTGATGCGGTTTTACTTTCTATCAGAAAGTCGCGTTTACACTGATTTATTGCTGGACAGATGAAAATATAGTTTTGTTATATATCAACAGCTTTCCTCTGATTTCCACGCGATTCGTATGAAATGTTAAACTTTTTCTGCGATGTAATCTTTGAGCGAATGATGAAGTACTGTTTTGTTAGATTTGATATTGTAACTTGAATATACGAATTACCTAATGTACAGTAATGAATTATAGGAAAAAGCAAGTGGATATTATAATATGTATTAATAGATATATAGAGTCGATAAAATACATTTTATACTTTACTTTATAATAGAAGCAAAGAATGTCAGAAGTTAAATTTCCATGGATATTTTCCAGCTCTTTGGTCTAGATTGCCACACATTATACCGGAGTCCCTAACCCGTTATCTTTCCCCTGCTAGGGGCTTTGTAATCTTTTATTAAATATTATGTTTGTATCAAAATGTCTAAGTACTAAAGCAACGGGTAAGCACGTGAAGTTTTCTATCATGTCCTGATTTCGAAGTGTCGGAAGCAACCGACCCATTGGGTTACAACTGTTATGGAATGACTGGTGCATACTTCTGAAATATAATTTAATTTACGTGGCCAGTCTCGATATATATTAACACTGGAATAGACGTCGAGAAGGTATTAGTTTTGTAATGTTCTCAGTATTTGCTTTTATTCGTTAATGCGACCGTCCGTTTCCTTTCAAAGCCATTAACGTTATTCTGGGCAAATTTTCCGAGGTGTCAAGGCACGCAGACAATTAAAGGAAGCTCTGAATGGGAGGAAATCGCAGATGTCAACAGCATTGTTACTGTTTGACGGAATCCGTTAAAACACTTATACTTAATTGTTTAATTTTGGTTTAAGTCGAAAATGTTTTGGCAATTACTGTAATGCACATTTCTACACATTTACTTAATAAAATCAGAAAATCTTTACTCTTTATTAGAAGATATGCAGTGAGAACAGTCTTTCACGTCAATAATGGATATTAAATTATAATTATCTTTATAGAAATGTTAAAAGAGTCTACAAAAGTCTTCCAGGAGTTAGTGATTGCTTAGAAAGTGTTGTGTTTGATTCCCCGGTAACAATTTATCTGAGTTTCATTGAATATATTTATACTAAGTTAGGATGAACGGCTTATACGATTAAAAAGAGTGGCGGAGAGTTTATTGCCAGTTCTTCTCTTCCGTTCGCCCTTGACTTGAGAACTGGCAGTAAATGTAAAATTAGAAGCATTTCATATACATTTTTTGACGTTCATAAGTGTACATTTTGTTACCTATATGAATAAATGAGTTTGATTTCCTTATATGAAGAAATATTCAACATCGAAAAGAAACAATCCTGATACGAGTACTCATACTAATGGAGATAGCTGATAAATCTGAGTTAATTTTTTGTGAAATGTGTTCGAGGGACGAGTTGAGTGCATTGACTTCGACTGAGGTCATTTTCAGGGTTAGGTCTGGTCAAATGGAATGGAAATCTTTAGAGTGTAGTTTTTTAAAAGCTTTAAGAATGTTTAAGTGACTATATATATAACTTCTACTATTTATGTTTGACTGATGGCAGCGGTTGTGCTCTATCCTTTGTTTATTTAAAAGAATTTTTCTTCAACTTCAACTTAAGGAAACTGCGTTTTGAACTAATAATGAGAATAAATAAGTATACGTTCGTTAAAAATTGTATCATTGGGTTATCAGTTTGTATTTCAATATAATAAATTGAATAAATCTTCCCTGGTATGCAGCCCAAATAAGTTATAATTATACTTATTAACTATATTAATAAGTAAAATCGTCTTTAGTTGGTTACCAAGGAAGTTACAGTAGCAAAATGTAAGTTGCCAAAATGATGGCAATCATAGGCATAAATTCCTGTACCCTTACTCTGGAACTGCTAACAGTGACAGCGATACCGATCTCAAAAATTTTGTATGCAAGTTGGTTATAGTTTTTCTCAATAAAGATATAATTAAGATCCAAAAAATTCATTCAGTCTATAATCCTAATATCAGTGGACCAGATGCCAAACTGTGTCCGCCATGTTTAGAGGTTTATGAAGTGGCAAGTCACTTCATTTGAATAGGTTAAAAAGGAATTAATTAATAACTCTCCAATACTAACATGATTCAAATGCCTTATATATAACGAATATATTTTAATCCATAGTTCCATGTGGTCAGTCGATTTGTTCCAACGATCAATGAACTAAGATGACTTCAGTTTTTACTTTGCATTTGTTGATTTCTTAGAAATCATTATGATTGCGTGGAGCCTAAAGGAACTAGTTCATTTCAAGCCTATTTTCTTTAATGATTTTATAAATTAATGTTTTAAATTGGATCCTGATCGTTAAAACTGTTTTTGTTTTGTTTTGACATGAATGTGGTTTAATGTAAACCTGTTGTTTAATGACACGTGGTAAAATATATTTTTAATGAAATAGTATGGGATACTATATGATATCGATGAAATTGCTTGCTTATTTTTTAATAATCGATAGTTCAACAAAGATGGAAACGATAATTATTTCAATTAAGAATAAAAACAGCATTTCGTTCGATTTTGTACAGACAGTACGACATACTTTTATATGGACAACCAGCCCGATACTTTAATCCACGTATTGTAGGAGCGATTGAGATTTAAGTTTTACAAACTCGCCCGTCGACTACCCATCTAAATATAGCTGAAGTTTCACATGTTTTTCTGCTTATTTTCTCATGGTTCGGCCTATATAAGGAATGAGAGATGCAGCTTTCTATCAATCATTGGCGGGAAACGGAAATGCAGTGGAAGTCTCAAGTTTAACTTCCTTTATCAGTTTTCCTATACTATCTAATAGCGTGGCTTCTTCAGATGCATTAACATACATGTTTTTAAAGATGTACTGTACGGGACGCTTTTTGAGTAAAACATAACAATTATCATTTTGTTAAACAAGAAATTACTCGTAGAGTTTATAACCTCTTCGGTTTTTTTGAAGGTTAAAAATATATAGTTTCTTGAATATTCAGCATTTTATGTCTAGACGTAATGGTTAATACGAGTTTACACTATGGTACACATAATTAATTGTTATATTTTTGTATATTTTTGTAAAAATAAATATGTATTTTAATTATTTTTGCAGTTCTGGGGAAATTCTTCATCAATTCTATTTACTATTAACATATGTTCTATTAGATAACGTTTATTTAATAGCGTTAATTTTATAACAATATATCAAAATCCTATATATTTTATTTAATATTTTATGATTCATTTGTTAATTCAAGTGTTATTGCGTATTTGTCATAAGCGAAATTTCGTAATATTGTATTTTAACTAGAGCAAGAGTTCATTGTTGTAAATATCTTCCATATCATTGCGGGAAATATGATAAAAGTGGGAAATTTATGAATTACACAAGTAAATACAAGAATAATTATTAATGATATATATGATGATTGCATTGAAATATCATACGAATATCTTAAAATATAAATGTAATGTTATATCTTACTTTGACGAATAGATGTTCTAACTGTCTAATTTTGTCAGGGATAATTGTAAATATGATTTAATAAGTTAAATACGAGTGCAAAAACCTAGTTTCCTTTGTTAAACAAAGCAATCAACGAAACTTGTAAATTGTATGATAATCTCAATAATCATATTCTTTCTTACTTAAAGTTAGAAAGAAAATATATAGATAGAAGTTTTCGAAAAGGAGAAGCCGTTGCCAATAGTAGATCTCCAATACAAAGCGTATTTGTTTACCAAGTCTCACAGCAAGACCAAGTCGCTTTGTCGCTGACAGTCAGTGTGACCACTTGAGAGCAGGTCGTTTTGTTTTTGGAACTATTGATGTTTAATATGTGCCGATTGGGACGAAATTAAATAGCTGCATTTGTTTTATAATTTTTTTTGAATTACTTTAGTATGAAAAAAACTCATTATTGGTTATCGAGAAATACATAACTGTTTTAAAGCAAAGATTATATTGGTACTGCACAATATCCAAATGTTTAATTTTAACAAAAATATTTAATATTTTTAATCGTGATCAGTTACATAAAAACAAGATAACATTTTATAAAAGTGTATGTGACAAAATCTGACATTATTTCTATAATATTATTATAGTGTTAAAAATTTTACGTAACATGTATTTGGTAGATTCTTTATCTTACAAACGGTCACCCTACCACCTGCCGCCATCCGACTGCCGACATTTCATTCATATTCAGTGTCGCGCCGGCTGTTGTTGAAATAGCGTGTGTCATTCATTCTCCACTTGAAGTTTCGCGTTTATTATCTCAGTAAAGTTGATTGATAAATATTGAAAACCGAATCACATGTTGTGACAGTGCATACGGCTGGTATTTATAAATATCCGCCCCCAAACAGACGAGTAGCGTTAAAATAAAACTGACTTGAATGGTTTGATGTTTGACAAAAGTGAGTGTGTGCTTGTGTTGTGAACATTTAACTTAATGTTCAAATCAGAACTAATTTAAGCAAGCAATTTAATGTTCTCCGCTAAACTGGAATCCCAGATGTTGAAGTTGGTCAGTATTACATTCTTACATTGCGCATCAGAAGTTTTATTAATAGGTATTTAATAAACATGATATTCCTTTTTAATTGACAATAAATAGCGTATGAAATAGATAAGATAACATGATTATATTTACCTAACTTGATGTTCAATGATTTGTGTTTAATCAGTTTTGACGTGATGTTAACTAAGTGTATTTAATCTAACTCTATGTCAAGCTACTGATGTCATCAAGTAAGTCGTATTAATCCGAAGGTAAACCAGTTACTAAAAGGATAAAAATTCACAAGTTTCAAAAATTTTGTTACGCGCCTTTGGACAGTTATTTTCAAAACTATGTATTAACATCCGCTATATTCGCAATATTTGGTTTGGGATTAACCTTGGGAGCTAATTCTTTTGGTTAGTAATTATATATTTTGTTCAAGTTTAGTATTGTTTACCTGCAATAAAGCGATAGAATTTTAATTGAAAACCGTGGAAACTGGAAAGTGAATTTTGTGTAACGTTAATCGTATTTTACATGCATCATTGGTTGCGACGTTTTTCTTAACATTCATTCTTAATTTGTGATTTCCATTTCAATGTCGACTTAAATATTCTTGATATATAAATGTGGTTTGTTTAACTAACGATCATTAGTTGACGATATTAAATGCGGTCTCAAAATATTTCAAATGCACCGCAGACTTTAATTTGTTCTAGTACCTTTGCTAATTTGTACAATTTATACTTAGTAATTCATCGTTGGAATAAACTTTTAATTGATTTTTTACTGGTTTCTAAACGTAATAGAACATTGTGTGCATACCTATAAGATATGATATCAATTAGGAAACATTGATAACAGACATGTTATATTTCTGGTGTAAGTAGATAAACTCAATTATAATAATTGGAATTAGTAAAATTATATTAGAGGTGAAAACTACTTAAAACGCTTTATTTCTCCTATGCAAAAAATCCTTCGACATTTCCAAAAAAATACATTGTATACATGAGATTATTTAAAATATGATGCGATTTACACTTATTAAAATGCATCCAGTTATCACTATATCTTGACAAAACTTTTTAAAAGAATTCATGGGACTGAGAATCGAGATAGTCGATCGTCTTTTTGACGTTTTTTATTAACCTCGCTGTTCTCGTCATACACCTTCTTTGTAAGTTTTATTATGTTTAATAACATGAATCATCGAATGCAATAATAATTTTCATACATTAAGTTTCCTTATTCGTGAATATAATGTCGTCTTAATAAAAATAGGGAAGTAATTATTAAATTTTGGATGGGTTTTTACGATAGTTTTACTGTTGCTGGGTGATATTGTGATTGCAATTCGCTTCTATGATATAAAAACGATAAGGTTAAATCATTCTATGGCACTAAAACTTATAAAAGAAGTATAAGTAGCTGACTTGTAAAAATTAAATCAGTCTTATCACACTGTTATTAAAGTATTGAGAGATTAAGGGATGAGATTCAAACTAGAACTTGGTGTAACTCATTGGGTGAGATTTAGAAATTAAATCAGTCTTTCATATAAGTTATTAAAGTATTGAGAGATTAAGGGATGAGATTCAAACTAGAACTTGGTGTAACTCTTTGGGTGAGATTTAGAAATTAAATCAGTCTTTAATATATGTTATTAAAGTATTGAGAGATTACGATATGAGATTCAAACAAGAACTTGGTGTAACTCATTGGGTGAGATTTAGAAAGGAGACATAGCCCGAACTCTGACTTCCGTATGTCAAAAGCCATTTTAGTTTGCAAGTACGGGAGTCGGACTTTCACAGCCTCGTGTCTGAATTGAACCCTTAGATAACGAAGTATTAGGTATTCGAATAGGAGGCTAAAAGTTTCCTGCAGTACAAGTATCCGATGAATTTGAATGTGCTTTAAGTATGAATTACAGATGACAACGCAGAGTAATGCATAAGTCAATTGGCGAAATAAACACGAAATTGTCGGCTTTCTTTTGCTCGAGGATTTGGCCCACTTACCCATATACTGAGTTTTATTGCGTGCCACCTCGGCGGCATATCGCTACATTAATCATCTGATTTTCTCCTGTCACTATAACTGATTGACCATTTTTTGAAGAAGGCATTTAATCTTTGTGCACGCTATAAAAGAATTAAGCCTAATTCCAAACAAACTTTCGGCCATCGTGCGCTATACATTATATTCTTGGAGGTCAGTATTATTCTGTAATATTGTCGAATTGTTTCACCACGAATATTGACTAAAATTATTTAATAAAAGTAGTTTTTATAGGTACATGGTCCTCACATATAATTATCAAATCAATGTATACAAAATGTTGTAAAAACTATTTTAAAAGAGTAGGTATGGAGTTTCTTGCCCATTCTTCTCCAAATTAAACTACCTTTTGGAAGGGGTAACGAGAGTCTTTTTTTAATATTTTTAACTTGTAATTTTGTCTTTCAAAAGTGCCTTTTAAATGGGCCTAATTGAAATACATTATTTGACTTTATTGCTTGAAACGTTTTAAAATTTGTAACGTAGATTTTGGAAATGTCTATTTTTATTAAAATAGGTGGTATATTTGATTTTCGATTGATTAAAAAATATCACTCAATTTATTAACACTTCTTTACACACAAGAAAATCTATATAAAACCAAAGGCCGAGTATAACAGGCGGCTTTTATAAGCCATCTCTTACATTCCGTGCTAAAATAGCTTAAAATTAACACATACATGCGAAACACACTTGAAGTATTAGATGTTTTAAATAACAAAGTTACTAGAAAAAACGAAACAGCCTCTGGATTCTGTTCTAAATACAACTACTATACAAGTGACTTCCTTTGACACAATATCTCCAGTATTATATCGACGCATTAGAAGGCTGTAGAAGGTATCTATGGATTACATATGATCATGGCATCGCGTGTCACCTTGAACTTTGCATAGAGGCTATCGCAATTATAACATACGATAAGCTTTATTGTCTTTTGAAATAAGTGCCGTTATCGCGTATAAAGTTTATATGTACATTATATGGTTTTTTGCGGCGTAAACATAAGGCTTGTTTTGGTTTGTGTGGATTTTAATACCAGATTTATTGGCTGAAGTCGACGTTTATAACAAAGACGTAATTGACTCTTTGTAATTAGTTTGTATATAAAAGTTTTCTCTTTTTATCTTTCGACTGATGCGCGGAAGCAACAGTACATTGTAAAACAGACCATGTTTGTCTCATTGCCGCGAATTTGCACTCAGCGCGAATTACAAATATCACTACTAACGACGAAGCTTTATTAGCAGCCAATACTTATCCAAGACATTACATTTATTACTAACGAATCACACAAAATAATAATAATAATCAATAAAGATAAATAACAAAACATTGTGGACAAAAGGAAATAGGGTACATTTTAAGTGTTTAATGTGTGAGTGTTTTGGTTGTAACTGGCTCTGACTCAGCAATATGCTGTAGAGCAGATATGTTCTACAGCGCTGGTCAATCTGCCAGATACCGCAACAGTTAGTTTGCGCCTCAGACGCAAAAAAAATAAAAATATTACAATAATAATAATAGTAGAAAAAAATAAGAATAATTGTAACTAAATATACTATAAGAAATAGATAAATAAACATTGGGCGGATTAAAAACTAGAATTCATGGGATTTTTGTTGAGTTTTCTTTTATTATTTTCTATAGGTACATCGTTTATGTTGACAGGTTTAAAACAATATTGGAAATAAATATTCTTTGACTTCAACTATTTGTAAAACAGTTTGTTATAAAAAGGAAAAATTTGTTTTTTGTTTGGATAAACTTACTCAACCGATTTAATTTTTTTTACCATTATTACCAATAGAGATACAATAGCGAGTCATATAGGCTATATTACATTATCAATCATCGTTCTTGCTGAAGAGCATAATTGAATAAATAATAGTTTAAAAGCGTGTTTTTTAGTTTTTTTAAACTATTATTTATTTTTTATTTAAAGTTTTAGTTAAAAAAATTTTATTTTTTTCATATTTTTTTTCGGATTATTGCATTGTCATCGATATTTGACAGGTGCGCAAAGTTTGAATTAAATCTGTCCGTTAAAAGTGGGTCAAAATCGAGTCCGAAGGAGTCGGTTACATACATACAGGTGAAGCTAATATAAAGCGTGTAAAAATGTTAGAAACGCTTCCCTCAGTTTGTTCTCGAGCTGAAAGTCAGGAGCTACGGGTGCGAAATAAAAATTTGTTTTGTTGCTGGATATATTTGTTTGGGAGGCAGCGCACAGCTACTTTATAATAAAGCATCTTGTAGTAAATTCTTATCTAAGATCATGGAATAAAAATCACATGATGCAAGATAAAAATTGTTTTATATAAAAATCATGACGCACATAGCTTTATCACATGGCCTTAAGCAATCTAGTAATCTTAACAATGACTTTCGGTTCATGTTTATTTTCAAAACGATGATATATCATATGGTTTTGATAAAGTATGAATCAAGGTGTAATAAACCATTTTAATTTGGCCTAAATTGGAAATCCCAGGGAGGAGAAGAACTAATCTTGATCTGCATCGCTAATTCATACCACGATACCCAGGCGTCATAATAGCTCATAAATATCATTTCGTTATCATAAATAAAATAAAATAAAAATAGCCTTTATTCGAGTACACTATAACTACAGTAAGTCTATGTCTTTTAAGTTTAACACTTGTACTCGACCTCCGATGGAGTGAAGGCCTCCTCCAGATTTCGTTATCATATAATTTAAAAATTAATTCACTATAGAAGTGATGCAAGTTTGACATTAAGGATTTAATCAGAATTAATAATTATGAGTGTTCAGGGGTGTTGTTCGTTTCATCATCGGACGTGGAGGTGATACGGGTGGAATTTGGAACGTATTTCGACGTCCGACATTCCACAACTGATTGTTTTTAAGGCAGTTTTTACCGCGCACCACTGTGGAACTAGCTGCTCACTGAAGTATTTCCAATCCAATTCAACATAGGGTCCTTTAAGAAAAGAGCGTATTAATTATTAAAAGGCCGGCAACGCACTCGCGAGCCCACTGGTATTAAGAGTATCCATTGGCGGACGGTAACACTTAACATCAGATGAGCCCCCTGCTCTATAAAATAAAAATGAAATCGAGACTACTAACAAAAACGTCGTTCCTTGAATTTCCAATACGTTTTAGAAGGTCTGTAAAAATACGATTCAATGTAGGAGCCTAAATTGATCAGCAATTGGATCGTTTTAATACCTAGTATATAGTTTGGTCTATTTGCTCAATTAGCATTTGCTAGTAATTTACGAAATTATACTGCGTCTGCGTCGCAGTCGAATGCTAGTTAAATCAAACACAAAAACAGTCTTCGCTATTTGTTTCTTTCAAGTTAGATTAGTATTTTTCTCTATGTCAAGAAAATTCTGATAGTAATTTTTCATTTTCATGTATTTGAAGACCTTTCTCTCGGCGAATTAAAACCGGATGTTAGTATTGTAGGAATGTCGGTGTGATGTCAGCGTGAATCAGATTTTACGATATCCTTCGTTCGTCATAAAGGATAATCCTTTTAGTGATGCTTATTTAAATTCTGTACAAATACCACTAAACTGCAATAAACTATTTTTGCCATGATCATTTTTAAACCGGAAAGTTCAGGCTTCTTATCTGACACTCCACTTTTAGGTCTAAAGCATGCCATTATTCACGATGTTTTCCTTTACCGTACGTGCGAGAATGCGAGAATAGAATGCTCTCATTAACAGTAAGTCCAATGGGGCACACTCGGAAATCAAACCTACGACCTCAAAGTTGATAAAATATCATACAGGCAAAAATACTAAATGAAAGTCCTTTTGATACGACTAGAGGTGCAAATGATATGGCCTAACTATAACTATAGTTACTTAGACCGAAACACGAGTTCTTTTTAGGTCTGGGCCTCAGATTTCTGTATCTGCTTCATAATTATTTGTCAATCTAATTGGCAAGTAGATGATCAGCCTTCTGTGCCTGACACGCCGTCGTCGTCTAAGGCAAGCTGGTTCCTCCCGATGTTTTCCTTCACCGTTCGAGCGAATCCACAGCCGGGGATCGAACCTACGACCTCAGGTACGAGAGTCGCAGGCTGTAGCCACTAGGCCAACACTGGTCATAATAATTGAAACGAGGACTAAAAGGGAATTCTAGATCCAAATACAAAGCTTAACTTTACTTTGACAGGTACTGTCTGTATTTTAATTTAATTGTATAATGAACCATGAACTAGATCGATTTAATTAAAATTAACACCAATTAAACAGTGAAAGTAGAGATAAATCTTGTGGTTTTTAATGATATCGAATTTATACTTATTATTATATTAAGTATATTTGACACCAATTTACAATTCATTTATTTATAAGTAATCTTACAGCTACACATATACAAATTAAAAGAAAGACTTACACAATATACAAAGCCAAAACAGTACATTGTAAAATAAAATATTTGGAACAATTCACTTACTTATTTTCTTAACTAACTAATACTAGTAGTATAATATATAAAAGTGTTTTTACTTTCGATCTAAGCCTATCCGGGCTTGGCACAGCTTAAAAATATTTTGGAAATAAATATTGCGATAATATAGCAAAACAATCGTGAAATAATTTTTTAATTTGGCCTTGTAGTTTTTTTATCAAATATAAATCATTAAAATATTTGGTATAGATAAATGTTTAATAGCATAGTGAACGCGATATCTAGCGTAATTGTATGAACAGATAAAATTTACTCCCATATATTTATATACACAAAAAAGATTTTTGATGTGCTAATGGATTAGACAAGTACTGACCCCATTTCACTAGAACATTTTTAGTGGCATTTTTTAAACAAAATTTTTGAAGGTTGCTCAATTTGTAGGCTCGCGATAAGATCTAATAAAAGTCTTAGCAAATGCGACAGAGCCTCAAAGTATAGTGCAGACAGGTTTTTTGGGCATTACGGTTTGATAAGATAGGATGTCAACCATAAACTCCTTTGGCAATCTGCAAACAAAGTGTCAACTATAGCTAAATACAAAGATAACTTCTCTGATACACGAATTTATAACAGTACTTGCTGACGTGACAGATTTCGTCAACTATGCATATTAAATTCGAATTAGAATCTATTTAATAACAATGAATCGCAAAATATGTTGGTAAGCGCAAAACACCACTGGACACATTCGGTATTTTTTTATTTATTCCTAGAACTGAGGAAAGTTTTTATGGAAAGAGTTATATATAAAAAGAAATTTTCTTTTCTGAGTTTTTAATCCGAAAAATCGAACAGTCTCTATGGGTTGGCATAGCAAAATGTTCCATATACATATGTCAATTTCAAAAAAGATAAACGTTATTTGCATTTAAAGCATTCTGTCAATCGCTAACATCTACTCGTATTTCAAACAACTGAGAGTTGTGTTGACAACTAAATTAATATTCGATATTTTTTTCTCCCTAAGTACCTTTTCTTGGCAATAAACAAAACAAAAAAAATGTGAAATTGTTCCATCCGTCCACGCGTGATGCCATGACCAAGGGTGATGGTAAAGTCATTAATTATAATGTATTTATATAGCTTCCCATAACGTTGTGAGTATTTGATTGTTTTGCTTAATGACGTATTCATGAAGGACGTATTTAAAATCTTAATGCCAAAGTAAAAACTACTAGTATAGTGAATGACGCTATAGATTCTTTTGTACTGATTCCTCGGAAAAATTGAGTAAATTATAAAAATATCATGTGCCATATTAATTTAAAAACTTAAAATTATCCAATCTTTATTCTAAAATTTATTAATACGCGTAATGCAGTTACAAACAAACAAAACCCACTTCTGCATTTATATTAGGATTACGTCAAAGAGAAACTGCGTTTCTATTTCGTTGTTCGATTCATAAATTTTGAAGATTAAGATAAATTATGATATTACGCAATTTATTACAAAATACTCTTATGAAATGACATTTTTTATTTTTATACACAATTTTAAACTATTACCATTAGTCTTATAGTAAGTTACAAGCAGTTATTAAGGACATTGATACGCAATGTTAGAGTGCTGGCGGGTGCGTTGCCGGCCTTTTTAAAAATTGGTACGGTCTATTCTTGAAGGATCCTAAATCGAATTGGGTCGAAATACTTCAGTGGGCAGCTCGGTCTACATAGTGGTGGTTTTACACATTCGAATTGCGATTTTTGCGATCGAAGTTTCACGATTCGAAAGACAACAGTACTCCTGTGGGGCTGAATTTTCGCTTTATAGAGATGCAAGCGGTGGTCCGGAGTGAAGTACCGTCTCGCCTTGCTGAACACACTAGCTACTAAGAGGCTACGTTAGCCTTTTCTTCCAAGTGATCGCGAAACTGAACGTCATTCAATATGTCAACACCAGTATTTGGCTGAGGCTTTAAGGAGTCTTCGAGGTATTCTTTTTGCGAAAGCATCACCCGTTATTTTTGTATCTTTTCCAAGATTTTTTGCATTTGGAACACATTGAGTCCGGTACTCTGTGTACGCTCATTACCAATTAATCAGCATGCTTGATATCTATGATACAATTATCTCAGTACTAGATACACGGATGCTGTTCCTTTCGGATATATTACAGACCGCAGATGCACCGTAAAAAAGAACAGGTAACTGCCCATACTTTTTTATATGGAAGCAGGTGGCGTAAAATGTAAAGACTAAAAATAAATATCGGTAAAGGTCGCCGGTCTTTACCGTTTTCTTATCTTAACCGATTATAATATAGAGCTCCATAGCCGAATCGAATTTGATAAACATTATTTTTGAAAGTGTGCGACTCGTAGAATTTACGAGTCGTAAATAGCTACGGCAGACAGAATTAGAATCATATCGAAGATTGTGTTCTAAAGCTGGTGTGCGTTTTCCAATTACAGAGCATTATGCGACTCAGTGCCGCACAATGCCGCATAATGCTGAAGCTTAATTGGAACGTGAATTAGTTTTCAAATGCATCAGCAGAGTGCGCTAAGTCAGTGTTGTAAAAAAAATGTTATGAATTGAGTTAGCAACCTCATTAATGTATAAATAATGTGGTAAACAATAATAATTGGTTGAAAACTTTTTACGCTTATTTTAATCATCACATTATTTCATTAACATTTTTTTTATTGACATAATAGAAAACCTTTAAAGAATATTTTAACAAGCTAAATTAACAGTAAAATATTTAGTTTCATGTAAGAAGTTTACATCATTTACGTTTTGAGTAATTTATTTTTTAATGATTTCTAAAAAAATTTATATACTATTTCAAAACCATTGCAATTTTTTCTAAAGTATAATCCTGTAAAGTAAATTTGTTTACAGATCCGAATTTTAAAATAAAATTGTATTCATATTTTAAATGTGGAATATAAAAAAAGTAACTATTTATACCTTCATCCATACTAATATTTATTTTTTTTAGCAGTTTGAAATAACTTTAATTATTTTCAAAATCTACGACGAAACGAAAGCCTTACAAATTTTTCAACAATAAATAATATTTACTAACGAAAATTTCGATAAATGCCAACTTAAAGAAAAATACTGGTCAATTTTCTGTCACTATGTTGGTATTGTTTGCGAGAAGCACGCGAGAGCATTCGTTTTGAGAGTGCTCAATTGTGCGAAGCGTTGCTGTAGTTGGAACACTCAACGTTGAGCATTATGCCGCAAAATGCGCTCTAGTGCTGTAATTGGAAAACGCACGGTAACTGTTTTAATACATAATTTTATTTTACTCATTTAGATCCTAAAAATTTAATATTACCCGGACACTAACTTAATATCTAGTGTAGTGTTGTAGTTATTTATTTACACTTTATTGCACATTTACAATATTAAAATTATTCCTCAGTGTATGGAGCAACTATTACACTATTTTCTCTTGTAGGCAACTTAAAAGAAAACAGTCATAAAAAATAAATAATTATAGATTGTTCTTTGAAGCTCTTGAAGGTGACTTTGCACCATCGGATTATTCTAAGTGCGTATTTAACACTTGCTCATACATTGTAGGAAACATCGTTAGGGAAGCAACATGCCTTAGACCCAAAGACGGCGCGTGTCAGACAGAAGGCTGATCATATATTTCCTTAGAAAACAAACGAAACAGATACAGATTATCTTAGTAGTAAGTAGAACACGAGGATATCTGCATGTCTCATTAATTTTTTTAAACTAATACTCTTTTCAATTTGGAGTAACAGCACAGGTTATGAGCCTCGAACATCCATCCATATGCCATATTATGTGGTAATTAAACGACATTAATGATCAAGCAGGCCTGACGTATTATATAAGGGGCGTAATCAGATAAACTAATTACGTATCAAGTGTGAAGTCGGGCTAATTAGTGTCTAGATTCAATTAGTAACAATATTTGTTCTACACTGTTTGTTTTGTTACAAAATCAAAAATAATTGTCTTGCGTTATGTTCATTTCACTTTCGGTGGGTCGATGGGAGCATTTTCTAATGCCATGACTACTTTTTATTCGATTTTCGTGTTTGTTTTTAGTAGAACTCCAACTGGCTTACAGAGAAAAAAAGTTAAAAAATGCGTGAAATTTGAAGTTCAACAAACGAAAAATACAATCATATTGTATGGCAAATCAAGTAGTTTAAAGTTACTCTAAGGTTATTATATTATGAGTATCATACAGATACTCGTAGTATTTATCGCAAGATTCGTGATATAAGCCGCCCCCGTACTAGATTTAGTAGCCTAAAATTAAGCAACGTATAAAGTAAGTTGAAGAAATATTTTTATATGCATTTGTCGCGACTGAAACAAGACTGCTATGATAACTTTAGTACAAACCACAATGGTTTTTAAATGTAACATGATTTAGATTACATATATTATTCTGTTACATAAATACATACATATTTATCCTCCGCCTTTACTTCAAAGCCCATAAATAAACGCCTAATGAAACAAGATCGAAGCTGTAGTTTTCCCGCAAATTTACTCGTAGCTTCAAAATTCTCCCTATAGGTCAGTGTTTTCCAAGTTTTTTTGTGCCACCTTAGCCTTACCAAAATTCTTATGACCCCCCCTCTACTATGTAACATACATAATTTTGAATATCTTATATTGAATTGCTCACTTAAGACTAAAACTTAAATGATAGTTTTTAGGAAAAAAAATACTTGGAAATTAGGGTGCGTTCAAGTATTACGTAACGAATTTTGGCAAGGGGGGGGTCCTTTTTTAAAACGTTACGATTCGGAGCGGGGATTTAATTACGCATTATTGTTAATATTATTTTCGACTTTCCAGTACTTTAAACCACATAATGGTAACTTTTAGGTATAAAGAGTGACTAGGTGGTCACGAAACGTGTACTTGGGTATTATACGTTACATGGGGGTGGGGGGGAGTTAACCTTACTACCTACCTTATTAACGAAAGTAAATTTTAATTATTTACAGTATGTAAATTTTTAGGTGGTTCTGCCAAGACTGTGACATTGTAACATTTTCTAACAAAACTGTTAAAGTATTTATAGTGAGTAAATCAGGAAGTAGGGAAACAGGTGTATCAGATAAATGGCATTACAAGGGCTTACGTAACTATCTTCTTACAAATCAGCGTTTTATGAATATGAACATGTGTTGTATAATCATAATTGATGTACTTTCCATTTTAGCTTATTGAATTACGAAATTATTTGTCATATACCTACCCGTTAAGTCGGTAATTTATGGTATTATCCACATACAAAACGAAGAACTATTTTAATAGTATTTTTTATTTACTCTATGTATATTATATGCTGCATCATAAGTGGACTGTTTTGTCACTTTTAAATATATTCAATGATCAAAAAAATTATTGTCGAGTTATAAACCTCCTCCTTCGCCTCCAGGTGCGATCTCGAGCAACAAATCGATATAAAGGTAACAACCGAGCATTTACCCGAAATATTAAGAAACTTCAGATCTCAACTGGAAGATTTCTACAGTGAGGTAGATAGTAAGATGTGTCACTCACTGCAACAAGAGCGTAGCAGAGGTGAGAGCCCCGAATATAAAATAGAAATATGTAGTAATATATGTATATATTTGTTTGTTGTGTATATGGATATATATTAGGAAATTTCTTAATATACAAATTTCTTAATCGTATGTATGTATTTACTTACCCGCTCTACGCCCTTGACTTGCGAACTGGTAGTAAATGTAAATTTACAATTAATTTAACTTCTTTTTGAGTTTGAGTTTATATATGTTTGTACAAAATATATGTATAAAATAAGGTCCCGCACCAGAAGAGTCGGGGATATTGGGAAATTTAAATAATAAATAAAACCTCCTTCGAGTTTTTCAATCTCGCAAACGTCAATTGTTAGTTCACATGCAATACGTATGAAAATGAGTTAAATTTTGTTCCGTTTTGAATTGAGTCTTCGGCCGGTTCGATTTTATAGATCTCATAAGTACCTATTGTGTTGTGAGGGCCGTCAACAAGAAATAAGTGACGCTTGGCAGAACTCGACTTATCGGTTCATGTTACAATAAGCGCTTACGCACGTACGGCCGTATTGCAAATCGAATGTGTTGATATGTATGTATTAAGTAATACGTTGTAAATCTTCATCTAGCTGAAATTCTAAATTAATACTTATATTGTAATATATTATCCCATACTTCATATGAGAACACACAAATATTCAATATTTACAATATGCTTAACCAACGTAGTAATAATAATAATTTAAAATGGATGTAAGTTTAAAAAATTTGTTAAACCCTTTGATTTGGACCTCGGATATAAGTTCTGTGGAGTTTGTATTGACTCAGAATCAATTTAAATGGCGGATACAAAAAGCCATGCAAATAAATCATTACGAAATAGAACCTTAACGAGTTTCACTCTATTTGCCGCGTACAATAAGTAGGTATGGCGCAAGAGTCTCTAGCATTGACAGTTACTCTAATACACATAATTGTTTGTTACGTATTGCTTTATATTAATTATATGAATTTGAGGAATGTGAAAATGATAGAAGTTATTTAATATTTAATTATAGTTTTATTTGCTTTTCTAGATTATTCATTTGAAAATAAATTAATATATATAATTGTGATAAATGGACGATTTAGTACTGTAACATTTTGTTTTCTCAAATAGTGCCTATGAATAAATATGCTTTAATCAATGATTTATTAAGTAAATTTTGAATTAAATATAGGAATTTAAATGTGATAAAATCTTCATGAATATTTAGTATGAACTCGTAAACGGAAATATTTTTGAAATCTTGACATTCGCCTTGAAGGGATTGGCTTTATATGCAAATTAATATAATGGAATTTAAAGCTTCATTTACATTTCTACGTGAGGTGATTTAGAATTAGAAAAATATGGAATCCACATTAATACGATTAGGTGATCATGAAAACGTTTATGCCGCACATATTGCTTAAAAAAATTTAAACTAAATCAAAAATTTAGATTTTGTAATTATCAATATTTTTCACATACTAAAATAATTGTCGTCAATATAAAATTATTTGGGTTTCGATGGAAAAGGTGACTCTTAAGTCATAGTGTAAGGGTGAGATCTATAGTGCGCACTTAGACTTTGCTCTGACTTAACTATCGAGCTAAGACACAGTCGGTATTTATAGAGCAAACTACGAATCTCTCCCTAGTGTTGGCTTAGCTTAATCTCAAGTCCACGAAATCGACGACTTACCAAAAACTTTGACTATAAGCCTAACAAAAATAATGGCCCAAAATTTGCTTTACCATCATATCTTTTACTGGACTTTTTATTTTTGTCGGTTTTTAATGAACGGTGTTGCCATTTTGTATCGGAGTTCCATAGACTTTGGGAAAAATAGAATTTGAATTCAAAGAAATTATAAATGATCTTGATAAATACCTATGAAATGCATGAAATAAAATAATTACACATTATTATGGTATTTATTGTTGTTTATTTATATTATTTATGTAATTGTTCAAACCCCATTTTTGAGAAATCTTAAAAATAACTGGTGTGATTTTGTATGTCACCTGGCAGCCCTGGCAATTGGCATATTATAGTGACAACGAAATTCAAACTATAACCTAACCAAAACATTGCGATCCGTTCTACGTAATAAAATTATTGTCATCTTTAAATAATTAATACATTTTCTAAAGGTTACTCGTGAATTTCTAGTTATTGCAATAATAAAATAAATGAATACATAAATAACAATAAATTGAAGATATATGTGTACCGTTTTAGATTTTTAAATATTTGTTATTGTTAACTTTTTTAAAGGATAATAAACAAAGTATTGCATGAAATGAAACATCAATTTGTATTTTGACATTTTCTGTCTTAGCTTGGGCTTAGCTTAATCTCACCGTTAAAATGTCTATAAATACGAAATCATAGTTTAACCTTAGTGTACACTAAGCAAAGTTTTTCGTAAGGTAAGTCTGAGCAAAGTCCAAGTGCGCACTATAGATCTCACCCTAAGGGTGAGATCTATAGAGCGCACTTAGACTTTGCTCAGACTTAACTATAACCATTCTTTACTTTTTTAAAGGATAATAAAGAAGGTATTGCATGAAATGAAACATCAATTTCTGTCTTAGCTTGAGCTTAGCTTAATCTCACCGTTAAAAGCTCTATAAATATACTAAATCATAGTTTAACCTTAGTGTTTTTCGTAAGTAAAGTCTGAGCAAAGTCCAAGTGCGCACTATAGATCTCACCCTAAGTCTCAGAAACGAGACTTAGCGCGAGCTATACATTTCTCTGAAGTCTGACTGACTTCTAATGGTAACCTTTTGTTTTACCGAAAAACCATAATAACAAAAAAAGACTATCATTAGTTCACGTTTTATAATTAAACTGTCCTCTTCTATGCAGTCTTTAGATGTGGCCCTATCAGTAAAAATCGTCACGTTGTACTCTGTTTAATTTTATTAAACTTCGAGATTTTCAGCGTACTCAATTACACGTTGTATATGTCCCACTAATGGCCATAGGACTTTTCTCTTAGGCGAGAGGGAATGGTCCAGTCGCCACGCTCGCCCAATGCGTATTTGTTATGCGAGACTTCACATTCATCCATAGAACATAATATCTCCTGGGTCGGGGGCCCGTGGCATCTTGTCAGCCCTGTCACCCTATTATTACGCCACTGCTTCTATGTAAATATAAAAATATTTCTAGATATATTAAGCCTTTTATGACTACGTAATACTACCTTGTAACGACAAAAAAGTAAAATTTTGAAGTTTAATATTCAAAATTAACCGTAAAGGTCATGATTTCCTAACCCGTCTCTAATCTCAAGTTTATACTTAACGCAATATAACTTATTAAGGTTATATTTTAAGTGCTAGGTGTGTCAGTATTCTGCTTGACCACTCCTTGACAAGCTATCGTCAAGATCAATGTTTTATTAACTGCGCAATTAACCTTCATGTTAACCGATTACTGTAAAGTCACGGAATAGATAATAAGAATGGGTATTGTACCGCTAGCATTGTCAAAAGCGGCGCTAAAACTCTTTTAGGTTTGGGCCTCAGATTTCTGTATATGTATTTATTTTTCCTTATCGGTATGTAGGCTTTCTGTCCCTGACACACGCCGTCACTTTTTTGGGTCTAAGGCACGCCAGATTTCTCACGTTGTTTGCCTTCACCGTACCAGGTAGTGTTTACCGTGATTGAACGCATGACCTCAGGGTTGAGAGGCGCATGCTCATTAGACCAAGGCTCATGCCAGGTGCTCAGGCAAGACGTAGAGGCACAGCTCTTACGGCAAGCATTATACCGCGTGATTAAGTAATCGAACTTCATAGTTTTTAACAAAGGAAATTAGCGAACCGGCGACATTGGTAATAGAAAATTCGATCAAAGCCTTATATCGTTGATTAAGCTATAGTTATTATTTAAAACAGCTGAAGTGTTACCGTTCTTTTAGCATAGCTGTTCTTAAGAGAAAAATCACGATTAAATTTTTAAATGTTGTCTTTTATACGAACATCTCATTTCGTATATTGTTAGAGCACACATATATATTGTGTAAACTCTTGAATAAGGTAAATGTTTATCTATACTAAATATGTAAAAGCGTCGGTCAGAAAATTGATTTTAGGAATACCTAACCTAAAATCAATTTTCTGTCCTAACCTAAAACATTGAACGTTCATGATACATGTACAGCTATTAAGCATGTATCATGAACGTTCAATGTCACACAGTCTAATCACTGATTTTTATACTTGGCTAAGAACATGTAAACGTTTGACACGTTTTTAGTGTCTCCATAAATGCGACAATGTAATTTATAAAATATTCGTGCGTTTGAAATATGAACAAACTACAATTTATAATTTCAAATCTGACTAAGACTTTCTAGTTTTGAATTCGGTTATATGCAAGCTATCATTGTATAATTACACAACTGTATTACGAAATTCAGAACCAAAAACACATTTTCAGTCTTAATTGCTTGTTGTATACTTAATTAAAAGTTTCTTAATTGGTGAATATAAATTAATTTTGAAAAAAATTCTTGAGTTATATAACATTTTTAAGTAAAATATATAATGAATAATTAATGCGTTGTTAGCCAGTAGTTTATACTTGTGTGTTTAAAGTAAGTAATTTATAGTATATAACAATTACATTTTTAAAGGCAATGTCGTAACTGAGTATTATTGCAATACTTTAGGTTCTCATTTATTAATATTTTAGTTTGTTTGTATATATTAATACAATTTGTGCTAATAGTTATTGCACATTAACGATTTAATAATTCATGATAAAATATTAATCCTCTTGAGCTTTAAGTATATCAAGAAAATTATTTTGTAAATTACTTATTCAAGCCATCACGGAATATTAAAAAAAAGGAGTAATATGAATATCCATAGCACTAAATAACCTGCATCATGAGCACACCTCACATACACCCTCACTTTCTCACCATAATTCCACACAGCCGAATTAGGTATTACTTAAATGTATTTAATTTTTTTTAATAAATAATAAATACCTTTTTGTATGTATTATTTATTACATCTTTGACTACTTTTTTGTTATATATAATGTATATTAGCTGTAGGATTCCGAAGTAAATAAATGAGTTTTTATGTAACTATTGGTATGTAGTTTGTAGTGATTTGAAAAACACTTTTATATGTATGTACTAATTTCGCGTTTATTAAGACGTTTTAATAATATATGGTTTATAATTTGCAGTACTCGTGTAAAAAAACAATAGTGTAGTCTAATGAGTTTTTATTACAAATATTAGTTTAGAATTATTTCAAAACTTACAAAATATAATATTCGAAACGTTAGAAACATGTCAGCAGAGCAGAGCGGCTCATTGTATATTTCGTAAAACTTTTTCTATGATAATATCGAGTTGCCTTAGTATTATGTAAAGATTGCTGTAAATTTCATGATGATTATTTATTTGGTTTTTAGTATTCCTACGGTGTTTATATGCAATTACAATACATAATACGAACTACATAGGTCCTTTTTTTTATTGTATATACTTAATTAGTTTTTCATTATGTTATTCTGTAATTCTTTTGATTGTTATTTTTCGTGTGTTTTATTGGTTATGCATTCTTGTTGATTTAGGGTCACCTTTTAGGACAGAATTGTGTTTTTTGTTAATAAATAAATAATAAGCTTACACGGTGGTGCACAACTGCGTAATATAGAACTATTAGTGACATAGAAGTTATTATGTAAAGAACGTTACTTAATATTTCTAAATTCACATATTTTAACACTAGTAATACCAGAATATTATTTTATGCAATGTTTTTAGAGTCTGTATGCACGAATATTTATAAAGTTTCATATTATATTTTATTACAGGAGTCCCCGGAAGTCCGTATGTCACTTCCGTTGCCGCCACGTGCGCCTGACCCTTCCGCATTAGCTGCTTATTGGGCGGAGTACGAAGACCTCTGTCGACAGATCAGCACTGCTCATCACACCGATGACGACGACAACCATTACGAAGGTAATTTAGGCTAATTGCTTTTTTCTCTAATAATTAGAACTGACACCGTTGCCATGGAAACCGTATTGATATCCATTTTAATACAGCTTATATATATTTTTGGAGTTGGTATTTTGCACATACACGAGGAAAATAGACGGGAATATATAGATTATATTTTCTACATATGATCAATAAATTTTTCTACCTGATTAAAATGACAAAGAACAAATTTATCAAATATATTACTATGTACCAGTGTTGTAATGTTCTAATTATACAACAAATTAGTCGTTATTTTGAAACATACTATTGCAATGCTGCTAACATTATATTAAAATATATGAATATGAATAAAGTTGCATGCCGATGTTACTGCAATAATATCCATTGGAGGCGATAAATGAGCAAATTTTATGTCCATCATTGTGAATTATACCGTCACACCTCATTCGGGCATTAGACATCTGACGATTCAAATCAAATCAAAGTTTATTTAATCATATTGGTAAATATATACACTTATCAAAATCATTTAATGGGATCTCTGGGAAAATCAAATATCCAACGTAGTAATGTTTTGATTCTTAACTCCACAAAGCCTATATAGGTTTAAATAATTATATTTACCGCACAATCGTCAAGTAATATTCCAAATTGTGAATCTCACGCCGTTAGCAACAAAAACATTCTTAGTCTAAACTTAACTATATAAATTTTCTACCCCATTAAATTAAAACCCAATATTAATATAATAGCTACATTTTATACCTCATCTCATTACAATATATTGCGCCAACTGTATAATAAACATAGGACAAAGCAATGTTAGTCAAAACTTGGTTGAATTTTAAATAAAATCTTCAATCACAGTAAAATAAAACTTTTCATTAAGTGATTACGAATTCTAGAAACGTAAACAAACTCGAAGAGTGAAACTTCCTGCTTGACGACATTTAAGGCGACTGCCTAATCGTAAACAATGCAAAGGTTTCTAGGCCTTATTGGCCCAAATTTATGAAAGTTACATAAGCAGCCTTTTGATAACATTCTTATTAATATAAATTATTTTGTCATTGTTATTATTATTATTTGTCCTAGCGCTGTAAGGCTTTTTAAGGAAATAGCAAAAAGGCTAGTCGACATCACAGGCGACCGAAGAGCTGGCAGCTACCTCGGACAAAGAATTAGTCTAGCTATTCTAAGGGGAACGCTGCCAGTATCTTCGGAACCTTGCCTAAAGGAACTCCTTTTAATAATATATTTTAGTTATTATATTTTAAGGTTAGTTATTGTTTTTATTGTTCTTTCTAATATAATTCCTATTTCAATGTATTTTAAATTTATTAATTAATATGTACTTTCGTAATAAACAGAATTCATTTCATCAAGATTGAGAGCAGTCGTAACGTTAAATTATGTTAATAAATCCTTAGAACTTAAACAAAGCTTATCAAGGAATGCTCGATGTGATGAAACATTAATTAATTTTCTGAAGTTTTCTTCACAATCTGTTGTTATGGAGTTTGTTAATCGGTTACGATTTTATCGACTTTCATACATCAGCCTTGAGCCTGCATTCCACGTTGCGACAGGTTTCGTTGAGAAAACCGGACGTATCCACGAACCTACCTTTCCTTACTATCTTTGTTATTTAAATGTCAGTAGGACGGAGTTAAATTGTGGGCTTGGAATTGTTGCAGTTACATACGACATATAAATACATTTTTAAGTACGAAAATACATATATTATGTTTATATATGTCATTAACGCCGTGTAACGTTTCTGCAATAACATTTTGATATGCCAAAGCTAACAATGAGATGTTATATTGACTTGATAATCGTAATAACTATAGACGGGGCACAGTTCTTTTTATAAGAGCTTTTTATGTCGTTATCATATCTATTAGAAGAGTCAATTCGAACATATTTTTGACCGGCCTAAATTACTATATCTATAACACTTTTATTTATACATACTACGAAGATACTATATATTTCACGCTAATAAGCCAATACAAACGTTTGTCAAGTGCTATTTAAGTTTGTTTAGACGGCATTCACTAACTGTAAAACCATCAACTATTAACATCGGAATGTAAAGTCACGGCAATTATTGTATTTAATTCGTACCTTATAGAGACTGGAATGTTCGCCGATTATTTCCGTGATTCTTAATTCCATCTCTCTCTTGAGTCGGTTGCTCATGTCTTACCGTCGTGGTCAGCAAGGAAACATGTGGAGCGATTTATTTCTCATCATATGTGTCCAGCGCCTCTCTGATTACAAAATACAGTTTCGAGTCTTTCACTCAATCGGTAAAATTTTTTGGTGATCTTTTGCCTTCTGTGTTACCAATCAGGATCAAAGTTCTCATCATCTTTGCGCATTGTATGGACGAAATATGGCGTAATTCGTTGTATGATAAACAGCCGAGTCCTAATTCCAAACTATGTATTTGACAAAGTTAAAGTCAAATTAAATAATTATTTAGTTGTGCTAGTCTTATGTAGATCCTGAGAAGGCTTTTTATTATTATTTCCTTTAGACAAGATGCTCTGAGCCTTCTTTGCCTGAGAGGCAACTAGTTCATTACGATGTCCATTCACCTTTTTCACCGAAGCAGCATGTGCAGCAGATCTGTATATAAACGAACGACTTTATGCTTACGACGCTAAAGCTAGGCGAAGATTGCTAAGTGACATATATTGTCCAGTGCTTCATTTACAACATTTATAAAAGGATCCAGAGGTTATTTGTATGCAAAACTAAGTCCATATTCTAAGTCGGTGCTTTCGCGCAGCTTAAATACGAAAACGATAACTTCTCGTTATCCGTTAGGACTGGCCAAAGGATTATTATTTGTACCGTAACAATTTGTTATCATACATTTTATTATTTGTCTAATTTACTTTTTTGACTAAGTAAAGCTTTGTTTATTATTATTCAAGCTTCTTTTTCGGAGCTTTTTATACTTAAGTTCTAGATTTAAAAATTGTACTTACCTGTACCTGTTTCTTTACTTACACAGTACTGGACGTACAGTCGTTTAAATACTGAAATTGTATAAATTAGCCCATTCAAAACCAGAAAGCGACCTTAACTCGAGGTCGGCAATGGTCACTTAAGCGACGGTCGCACACGACACGGGTCCCGTTACGTACCTCATAACGGACGGATGCGCACGAGTTGATGCACTTCACGCAAATTGATCAACTGTAGCGCAGTCAACTCCCCAATGAGATCCTATATACTGATATGAAATTTATATTTATTTCGAAGCTTAAAGTTTTTTCTTTGGATCTTCCTTAGATTTTTTAAAGGTAACTTTGTATATATTGGCGGATGCTTATTGGATCCATGCTACTTCTTCAATACAAAAGTTAAAATCAAAGTCAAAATCGTTTATTCATATAGGTAACATTGTGTTATGGACGTGAAAAAAGAAATACATATAAATGCTTTTAATTATACAGTTACTGCCAGTTCTCAAATCAAGGGCGTAGAACGGAAGAGAAGAACTGACAATAAACTCTTCGCCACTCTTTTTAATCGCCAAGTTTTTTGTTTTACACAATGTTTGTAAGGAGCTTATTATTAAAAATAAAGATTTGTCCTCTTTCAGCAGGAGGCATGGTGAAATAGGAGCACGCACTTACATTCTCGTGGTACAAAGAGGTGGTCTGAAGAAGTTGCATGCCTTCTGAAGTTCTCATATCATTTTCACACGTGTATATATTAAGAATATTTTGTCGTAGATATGCATTTTGTTAACGAGGTGATAACGAGGGCGCCCATGCTCATACCACGGATGTCGCCCTTGATGCGGGTTTTCCGGTGTTGGGCCTACACCCAAAGTTATGCAGACTTTTTATACATACAATAAAATAAAATATGTTTATTATGGAACATAAGATACATGTATCACTTACTCCACGTCATTAAATTTGAATTTGTAGGCATCCCTACTCATCGGCAAAGAAGACAGAGGGTGTAGGCCGAGAGAAAAAGCCGGCGTAAAAAACTCTTGCATATACCGGGTATTTATAGTCGTATATAGCTAAGAACAGTTTTAGCCTAGTGGCTAATTCTAAACTGTGATTGTGACTTTGGATTTCCCATGTATCGTAAAGAAAAAACTTGGACTGACTCCAAAAGGCACTAAAAAGTATTAAATGACAACACAAAACCGTTTTCGACGACATCGTTTAGAATAACAAGAAAAAATCTTCTTTCGAAAGTTTGTTGCCAACGCATCCTGAGTGGTCATGTAACACGCAGAGATCCAGGAAGCCTAGAAAAACTCATCGTGACTGGCAGAGTGAAGGGCACCAGATCTTGAGGCCGATTAAGTTAAGGCCATTACCATAACCCAAGTGCAGAGGCTTGCCGAAGGCAGGGGAGAGTGGAGAAAGTTGTCCGGCAGAAGATAAGAGAAAGAAGAAGACGAGGTCTGAAGTAGCTTAAAATATAGGAAACGAATAGATCTGACCAAGTCCACCTGTTTTTATATAACAACGAAAAAAAAATAAAAGAAATCTGTACGGCTTAAGAGTTGTTTGACCACTTTCTTCAAAACACGTTTATGTACGAATTTTTCGTACTTGCTTCTAGTTTGCATATATATATATATCATTATCTACTTTAAGTAGTTATGGTTCTGTATATACAAATTTATCATTCCAACTACAAAGACAAAAAGAAGATTGTATGGCTCTATCCCAGAAAAAAATATTAATATTCAATATCAAATTCAAAATTCGAGTGTACTACCTCAAAGGCCGGCAACGCACCCACTAAAAATGGGTGTCTATGGGCTGCGATGACTGCCCTTTTTGGGCGTCCCGCAGGCTCGTTTGCCCCCCCTATTGTTAAAAAAATACTACTTAATTGTTTATGGTTTGCATCTCAAGAACCAAAGGAAGGTGAGTCAACCAACAAAGTGAAAAGGTTCTTTGGGTAAATAAGAACCAAGGACCACTGGCAGGGAAGCACTGGTTTTTGGAGGCACAATCAAGGGAAATAGGTCCTTGGAGTAGGCCGTCACTTCGAAAGGGGGTTCTCATACCATCTCTTCTCTAATAATATACATAATATTTAACTCTACAACTATAAATTAAGATAAAGTTATACTAACAAACCAATTGAGACAATTTTTATTTTATTAAATACTTATGCATAAATTAAATCTGTGGTCATAGATCAGACAATGATAAGTACATTCTTTCGTATATCGAGTGTTTCATATTTTAATAGTGCCTTCAAGATTTCTTAATAATTTAATTGCTTGTCCTGTAAAGTAATGAAATTGCATTTATCATATTCTGACCTATGGCCACAGAAATATAATTTTTAATCAGCTTACGGTATGCAACCAAACAATCATAATCGTACGACATTTTTTGCCTACGTTTTTGTTACTTACTTAAAATATGTAAATAATCTCAACCTTCATCTTCAGTGACTGCTTTTGAGTTCAAAAACACCAAAAAACTACTAAGGGGCACATTGGTGTCTGAAGGGCTTTACCACAGTAGACACACAATGTTTATACAGCCTTCAATGTTTTTACACTACACAAGAAAAATATGTTAAATTAGTCTCCAACTGGTTAGCCTATCTTTAGTATAGGCATGCCAAGGTTACAACCTGACCGTGTGTTTAGAAAGTTAAGTGAAGTTGCCTCATTAAACCTGTGGTTATCAATGACCGAGTCATTGAACGAATTGCTTCACGTCTTGTCTAATCATGGCTTACCGGTTCAAAATATCACTTTGATGCATATAAGTAAAGCGTGTGTAATGTAGTAATTTGAAGAATGATAATTTTATTGTATTACTATGCATGCATCCTCCCTTCTGTTCCTATTCCTGTTTCATACCTCCCTCCATCAATTGTCAATTTCTCTTGTTATACTTCGGTAATCAGTCGCAATTTTACCCCATTCATGGTTTGAAATTCTACTAACATATTCTATGCAATTCCATTTTAGTTCTTTGTTTTTTGGCCTGCGGCTTTAACTTTGATTAATAGTGAGGTATGAATTTCTAAATGGATTCTTTCTGGGAAAAGCATTTTAAAACAGATTGTCGCCTTACGCAATTCAGTACAAGTGATTCGAAGGCTATTGGGTGACCGAATTCTAGCCATTGAATAAGATTTACTATATCTATTGGCACTATTTACTATTTCTAAGTATATCGTTACTGACAAACGTCTCTCAACTCAACTACTTAACAATGCTCTTACTGATAAAATCGTATCGTGAATCTCAACAAACACACTTTATACCCAATTATCTTATTTCTTAAAAGTAGCATCAGCATTTTGTAAGGTACAAAATCGTTGACAGTTGGGGTCATAGTTCACGCTAGTTCTTACGATGTTTTCATTAGAGAACAGCTTGGGTTTTTTTTGGGTTCTAACGCATGCCAGCCTCGATAATCGTACGTACTTTTCTAGTAAATAAGGTGGTAGACATGAACAAAAATTCCTCCAATATGCAAAATCTAGCCGAGTCACTTAGATATTGTATCTTAAAATTTTGATTAAATTTTACGATCTTGATTATAGGATATTGGTGTGATAATTTTGTTATCGTTAAAACAATTTTGATGTCAGAAATTTTATCAAGATGCGCAAAATATATTACGTATTACTCGATTATTTTCCAATAACTTCAAACGGAATGACGCTTCAGAGATGTTTTTAATTGCGTATGTAATTACAACACTATATTCGTTTGAGTCAGACTTGATAAGAAATTAATTGGCTTTTTATACGCATACGAGTATATAGCGAGTTTCTAAGGCACGTAACTTTAAGGCTGAGAGCTTACCACATAACTTCAAAAGAGATTTTGATGTCAAATAAGTTTAGTTTGTTTCGTCGTCAAATGTATAATAGCTGTTTGTAAAACAGTGCAAATGCCAGCTAACTATTTGAAATAAACTCGCGCGGTAAGCTTGCTGTAAAAAATATTACAATATCGCCGTTTTTAGATACGTTTGGAGTTTACAATTTTAATGGTTTTTAAATTGGTCTGTTATAGTTTTAATGGTAATACGTAATACTCAATAACATGTATTACATAGAAAGTGTAATAAATTAGGAATTAGCCTGGTGAAAGGAAAATTAGTTGCTCAATTGGAAGTTTTATGTGGAAGGTTAGGTGCTTGGTCGTTAAGACGTATTTTGAAGTAAATAACCATTGTTCCACGTCGATGGGTTCTTTATTCTTTATTATTAGTTGTAACATTAATTACTCATCTATTTAAAGTAAACCTCGCGTAGATCAAAGACAAATTTTACGATTTATCACGTGGCAAAACGCTACAGCCATAGTAACAATTACGGTTCGATTTATAATAAGGGAATCTAATACCACATTTACCTTGCCAATACCAGGAGTATTGGCAAGGTCAATGTGTAAGTGGTATTGCCGAAAATGTTGATCTAAATACTTCTTGTAGTATCCGCCAGAATGGCGTGTTCACACTGTTTATTTTACTGAACGACACGCAACAATGGAAATTTCATCTGCATGGACAGTTGCAGCGCGAGTGTCCTATTTACATACACTGCTCACTTTCCTGCTCACGTCTCTGCCCAAGTGTAAGTGCGCCACAACTGATTCTTATTAACAAAAACCAACAAAACTGGAAGTATGGAAACATAAATAAATGTTTACAGTTTCCTTGGAGAATAAGATGCGTTCAGCTTTTTCTCCATCACCATGATGAGGCACCCAAATACAATTCAATAAATAAATATAAAGTGTCAAACAAAACCGGTTTTTAGTATACGACGTACGCTTTCTCAAAGATTACGTAAAGTCTGCTGCTGCAAGAGTTTTATGAAATAAACATAGATATGAATCCGAGCAACGAGAGCAATGCTATGAATCTGGTTTTGTTTGACATTTTTTGCGCGACGCTCGGAATGTAACGGTCATCTTAATCCGACTAGCGGAACCCTTCAGCCTGACCCCCGGCATGATTTAATAACACACTGTATATAAATAACTGAATAGTAAATAAATGTTTTATAGGTATTAGAGGAGGACTAGGACGAACTAAAAATGGAAATGTATTCGTTTACAACAAACTGCCAAGCGAAATTAGAGAATTATCACTAAATAAATTCAAAGCTATCGTTAAACGTGAATTAATCAATAAAGATTTTTATAAATTTGATGAATATTCAAATGATCCTAATCCTTGGGATTGATTTTCTCCAGTTCAAACAATTTGTATGTCTCAAAACTTAGCGATTAAAAAGAGTGGCGGAAAATTTCTTGCCAGTTCTTCTTGCCCGCTCTACGCCCTTGACTTGCGAACTGGTAGTAAATGTAAATTTAGAATTAATTTAACTTTTTTTCTGACTTTAAATATCCTAATCGCTTGAAATATCATGCAGGACAACGTCTGTCGGGTCCGCTAGTTTTATATATAATTTTATTTCAACCATTTATCATATACAGTATTAGTAATTAGTGATATATTCCTTCTCTTCTTTTCCAAAACTTAGCTTAAATTGTCTTAAAACAATATTCATGTAATAAGAACTACTTTAATACACATTACACAAGGGTTAGCTAACTCAGAAATGTCTTGTTTTATTTAAATTACATGTTCAACTGAAAAGCACTTAGAAGTATAAATATGAAAAACTATTTGTTTTTAAACCTGATATAACCAACCTTTGCTCTTTGGAAATACCACAAATAATATTTGCTAATTATCTACGAAATATTTACTTATTATGAAATGTTCTTTATGAACAAATTTGACCGAGAAATGTTACAGATTTACTCACTCTAGGCCTCAATAGTAGAAAGCCTGGCGAACCCCGAGGGCCCACCTTGAGGGCGTGTGAAGGGCTGAGGTATTATTAGTGGGGGTCTCGCTACCCCTCTGAAGAGCAGAGGGATTTGAGTGTAGACCCAGCCCCACAGTCCCCGCGTCAAGCTTGACATCCTTGGCGCGTGCCTGCGTAATCGCATTTTCAAATCATTAAAAAAAAAAGATGCATTGTATTAAACTCCTCCAGGCCTGTCAGGAGTAGGTACGCTTTCAAAGAAGCTTTGGCGTCAGGCTTGCGTGCATGGTTGTGTTAAATATGGTGCTCGTCAAAAATATCTATATGTATATGGTCGCGGAAAAAATTTCTATCATCCATATCAATGGTTATACAGCCCCTTGTGAGCCTTAGTCTCCTCAAGTACACTTCGCCGTCGAAATCTATCCAGTGCTTCCCGCGTCCAATTACGAACCCCTATTGTTTCAAGGTCCTTGACAACTCCATCCCACCAACGCAGCCTCGGTCTACCGGGTATTTTCTTGCCACCTGGTTGTGAGTTGGGGTTCTGTCGTTCGCCATTCGGTGCACATGACCCTGTTGCACACAAAACTTCTAGTGGCCGATTTGAAAGCACTGTTTGTTATGCTCTACGGACCTTGTAACGTACGTTGCCTTGTGCGTATATTCATTAGGATGGATTAATTTTAATAAGGTGAAGACCATCATGACCTTTGTCTATGACATCATTATATTTAAGTTCGCACTTCCGAAGCGAATTATTTGTTGGTGACATAATCTTTGATACTACACCTAACGGACTTGTTTTAACATCTTATTGATATAGCTTTTTTAAAGGACTTTGAGTAATCTTTCATAGAAATTAATTTATAAATTTTATAGTACATACATATCTCCGTATCATATCTAAAGTAGGGAATGAGGTTTTTTTGCCTAATTTGAAACAATCCACCCGGAATCAAATTCGAGATTTTCAGGCGTCCGTAAGCCTCGACGGTATATGTAATAAATTATTTGTTTTGAATAAACATTTTATTTGAGTATCACAAATTAAAAAAAAAACACTACTATATTAAATAGATCCTTAAATTAACTGAATATAAATAAATATAACACTAAAATTAATTTTTAAAGTTTAGTCTCTGTGGCAGAGTAATTTTAATGCTGGTAGAATTTCCTTTCAATTTTTTTCTTTAAATACGTAATAAATTTGACTAAGTTTCGAATAAAACAATTGTATGGAATGGCGGTTTCGTTTGACAATTAGTCAAGTGGGTCCAACCTACTTATTCAAATTGTAGCAATTGCTTAATTTATGTTATTACCCGCCGCCTCTGCTGTATTTTGAGCAGTGACATATCTGTGTGGGCTAAACGAATACTTATAATTCATTAAAATATATATAATATAAGATAAGATATGTCATCATCTGTACTTGCTTTCATACCAAAATTCAAATATATGTCAAAAGTCACGCAAATATAAAATTAGTGACACGGGAAATGGATATCTGTGGTCCGGTGGTTCCGACAGTGTATTTTGTATTAGCGTACATTATGGTGGTATAATCTAAAGTTTGCATAATATGCCACACAAAATGACGTGCAAATGTGTCTTAAAAGGTAGAATAGAAGTTACAATTACATTATGAGTTAGTCATTATAGTTAATTCTTATATTATTTTATCACTACATCATCACGTTATCATATTAATATCAATTATAATGTTTAACGCAAATAATCATTAATAGAATATTTTTCAAAAAACTTACCCAGTTCTAAAAACACAACAAATTTGATGGTAAAATACGACAAAAAATCTAGACTTTTTCTGTTTTCAAAAACGATTCTATAAAACAAATTTGCCCTGGATATAACTTAAGATTAGTATAAGTAGGTAACATATTATCGTTCTATTGTATATCTAGATCTTATTGTTAGTTATGGACCTTGTTCGCGGAACAATTTTAATTGAGCCTGGTTCATTGTGTCATGATCTAAATTTGATGTGAATGTGTTACTTAGAACCTAGATCAAGGTTATTTATATTTTGTTCCTTCTTACATCGGTTTTTATAAAGGTTTGAGATTGTAAACGCGGCTGAGTTTATTGGTACATAGTATTGTTTATTACACATTTGTTCATGCTTTTACGTTACTTACGAATTAACGAATATATAAAATACTTTAGAATACTGCTTAGCTGGGGTTTAGGAATTTGGATCTTCTATTGATAAACTTAAGAGTAAATTCGTCTAGCATCGTCGACTAATACAATATAGATCTTACCAACAATCGACTCAAGTACAAGAAAAGGTGGAAATTTTACTCATCTAATATATAAAATTCTTGTGTCACAATGTTCGTTCCCATACTCATCCGAAACGGCCCAATCGATTCTTATGAAATTTTATATTCATATTCATTAAGTCTACGGCTACTATCTATCTTTCAAACCCGTAAGTGATAAGGGGTGTCCATCTCAATCAATTTATTTTAATTTTTTTGATATGTGGCATTAAAAAATACATATAACCCTTAATTTTCAGCCCTTTACGATCAACCTCTATTTTTTATTATAGTAGATATTTATTTTTATTGAACTAAAAAATCTTTCCTACAAATAATATAACTGGCAAAACCACGCGACGTTTGCTGGGTCAGCTGGTGAAGTTATAAAAACATGCTTCGTTGCAGTTGTTTTCTGTCGCTTGATCATTTAATCTAAACAATAAAACCAAAATACGCATGACTAATTCGAGAATATCAACAAACCGGTACATTTGAGAGAGTCATCAATTGTTCCCTGACAATGCTTATTGTTTCTAATCTCGACATTGTACACTTCTCCCGACTCCATTGGTTATCATATTATGATTGGAAATTTTTGAAGACAAGTACAAAGTGTAATCTCTATAGCGGCGCAATTGTCGAGTCGAGAATTTTGAAGTTATACTTCTTTTGTTAGAGAAAATTTTTGCGCGCCCACCGTCACAAAAAACCGACACCCTGAATATCTGTTCAAACGTCGGTAAAACAGTCTGGGCCGCTAGTTGGTGCTTGCTCTGTTTTATCGACAAGTTGCATTGTCATGGCGTAGGGTTTTTCAGAGTCGTGTTTATTTAAACCAAAATAAGGATTTCTATACGAGAAAACCCGTTCCAATGTGATAAAATACATCGTGTTTATTGTAAATTATCAATTATCATGATTAGTACATATTACATCGTTTCGATTGGAAGTGACCATTAAAATGGACAAGAAAAATGCAATTCGAAGAGGGAAACGTCCCTCTAAAGTGCTCGAACTAAATCTAATAAAAAAAAAGAACAACTTCTAACGCGTGTACATAAGTACACACACGTTTTTTACTAACTATTATTATAGTAGCAAACCATTAAGCCGACGTTTTATTGATTGAAGCTAAATCGAGTGATGTGACAAATGAAAATACAGTTCAGGTCACCTTTGATCCCCTGTAACTTCGTTGTGGATAAAACTTAATGCTTGAAAATGCAATGTATTTCACAAGTAATTCGTGTTATATTAATTTGTTTAGTGTGTGACAAGTCAATCTATTTAATTAAATGAACACGTATTCAATAGCTAGGTAATTATGATTTACCAGCCCCATTGGCTTAGTGATTAGCATCGACGCAATACGTATAGTAGTGACGTCGAATCCGCTTGGAAGACATTGATAATATGAGTTACTTGAAGGCTTTTGAGTTGCTTTATATTATTGATATTATTTAGCATGTCCATGCGGCATATTAGATATAGATCTAGTCTCGATTGTATTTTAATAACATTTTAATACGCCAGTCATCTTGTGCAAGTAAGATAACTATGTTGTTATGATTTTCGTAAGAGAACGAACGCGACTGAACAGACACATAAAAAACTATCTATTCCCGCAAACCTTGAATAAACATTGCGAAACGAATTAAAATATGTTCTATATATATTTAAATTAAAAAAGTCTACAAAAACACTAATTTCACTTGGCCTTGACGTTATCTGTTGTATGTTTCGTTGCATTAGCCTTTTGTCTATTATAACTGTTATATAATGCTTTATTTTTATGTTTGGTTAATAATTTATTTATATCGTAATCCGGTATACGGTTTACTAACGCCGAGAATGTTAGGAAAAAGGAAGAAAAGTAATATATAAACTTTCTCTCCGTATGGTATCTTGGCTTTGCCTATATTATTCATGGATTACCAACTCAACCAAACCATCTAAATCCATACATAATGTTCGCAGACAATTAGCATTGTTATATGCTTGACTTGTAAGGAAGTTTTTTAATTTTTTTAATTTTAAATCTACTAATAATCAGTAATTAATTCCACCAAAGTACACATGATTAGGTAATCATGGTTTTGAATTGTACAAAAAAAATTACTTGTACATTTGAACTTATTTCCGCAAATAAATAGCAAATTCTCACAATGCAACAATCTTAAATAAAACGGAAAACAACGTAAAATATTTCTTTTACATTTTCACTTCTATAAAAGACTTTCAATCAATACAGATAATTAAATATCACTTATAACTTCTCAGAAGCTACTGTACACAATACATCTCCCACACGACTCTTAGAAGCACTTTCACGCGGCCTTTGTTTGATATATTCAACGAATATTAGTTTTTTAAGTACGTTTCTAAGCAGTATAATATGTAAAAAAGTTCCTTTCCCTTTTAAAAAGGACGTAATAACAGATTCAATTACAACAATTTATCCAGGAGTTATTATTAATATATTAAAAATATAGCGTTCACTCCCGATATTTACTTGATTAAATACTAGCTGCCCCCACGAACTTCGTTTCGACTTAATATGTTTCGAATTTTTCTTCCTCGAGAGTTCAAGGAACTTTTTTATTTATAAAGATGTATTTGATTACGATATCGCTGACGTTGTAGATGTTGATGTCTTCCATAAAACTGTAGGTACATAACTTTTCTCTATTGTCTATAGTTTCCGTAGCGTACGCCATATTTATTGGTATTTTTTTCACACCTTGAGTTGCATTATTGAAGTTTTTTACGGATCCTTACATTTTTGAAAATGTTCTATAGGCTATGTTCATCAGGGATAACGTAGCTGTGATTGTAATTGTAAGAATTTTTCAAATCGGTCCAGTAGTTTAGGAGCCTTATCAAAACAATCAAATCGTTGTTCTTTATAATATTAGTGTAGATAAGTTATGTGAATTTTGTCATGTTGTTCGTATAAGAAAATTATTTAGTCTATATCCACTAATCTATGGTTTGACTATTATAACATAATACACCTTGTTAAATAAAGTACACGGCTTTACACTCGCGATGCCTTCATTACTCTGTATATCTATTATCTATATTACTTTTCTTTTTAATTTATTTATTTACATATTATTGTATATATTTGAAATTACAAAAAATAACACTCTCATGTAATCCACTCTGTGGTCCGAATATAGATACATATATAAAAAATCTTTCAGAAATCATGAAAACCTATTATAGTGTTCCGTGTTAACAGGTTTCAATTACATTTCAGCTCGATGTTAACAATGCAAAGGCTCTTTCTGTATCCAGGGTCGTTTTTAAGGCCATTACAGTCATCGGCGCATCCGTTACTTTTTATATCTTAATCCTTGACTACTTTCTACTTTAAACAATGAGGAATTTACACGAACACTCCGCCCTAACACTAATATCTAAGTGCTTTTGTAGTGACTCATATATTGAGATAATCCCCTATTGCTTTTACTCATCTAAAAATAAAGAATAAATCTAGTGACCATATAGTAACCTTCCAAAATTCAGTAGCACGTCTTATAACGCAGGCATTAATAACTAATTTCAATCTATTACCTGTCGAATTGATGAAGCAGTCTCTTGTTCTGCTGTAAAGCACTCGAAACCTCGCGTTGTATAAAGTAATTTTATTTACCTATATATTTATATGTCATGTTTTTTTTTAATATTCATCTTCTGTTACAAGGAACCCATTCGTAGTCTTTATGTCTCTATTCTTGAGCTATTTGTATATTAGATTTAATGCTTATATTTATAATGTGCTATCTTTGTGTATATAACAAGTCTGAACAATATTTGTCGACACCTTCCGTACGAAGTTTCAATTAAGTGTAATACCAGTTTCAAACAATTGTACCATATCATAGTTTCTCAACCATTTTTAAACCACCCACAAAAAGCCAAAAACTTAAGTAAAACAGGTTATTTATAACATCTTAATATTTAGTTTAATAAGGGCCGATTCGACCAAACAAGAGTAAATCTTAATCTTAGAATAAATCGTCAGTTAATCGAGAGTAAATCAATTTTACGTTTTACCAACTACAAATTCTAAGATTAGTGGGCCTATTCGGGAATAGCTACTATACCGCCGTTTCGCACGATTTAACAGCTATTCCTAGAATAATTTAATGGCGTCAGTCAGTCCAATCAGCTGATTTCTGTCATTTCACAAATATGTATTCTGTGTTTTAATTTCAAGTCAACGCAACGCACTAAATTAATAGTCTGGCATTGTATAATGAAACGTTTAAACAATTTATTATTTATTTATTTATTTTTAGATTTTTTATTTTCTATAATATTAGAATGAAATTCAACTAGGCTCAACAGAAGTTCCTTTTTAGACGAAAGCCTCAAACAAACAAGAACTAAAAACTTTTTGTTGTCGTTTGACACCTGTTAAAAGCTACTTTTTCACTCTATAATACGGCAAAATCGAGTTGACATGATGTATGCTCTTACACTGTCCCGTTGTAGAACAATATTTATTTGCCGAGTTTTATTTTCGTTCACCATTCTCTTGCTATTCGCGTATTGTTATTCCTAGCGCAATTATACTATCGATTACGTGGACAAACGACTATGGATTTACTCGAGATTAAAATCATGGAATAGATTATTCTTGGTATAGTTACTCGTGTATAAATTGAAGTTTGGTCGAATCGACCCTAAGACTACACTATAATTATTGATTCCTTTAATAAACGAATCTTTTGTGCCTATATGTATTTAATATTTTTGAACAGAGCTACCCTCTTTTAAAATAAACTCAACCCCCCCAGGGTCGCGACCCCCCTCTTGAGAAACGATAGTCTATGGACCGTTATGAGCAATATAGAATTATTTATGTAAACAGGTAATATATTCACAATCAATCAAATTTCACAATGAGATGTCGAGATAATGGTTGCCAATCAGACATACGTTTGTATTGTTTAAACAACCCGTCAAAATAAACTATGATGGATCTTGCATTGCTGACGTTGGAAGGTGACTAATAATTCCAGTTTTGGCAAATTTACGGATAGGCGAGAATTCTTCGTCCTTGTTATATAGCCGAAGAGCACAAGAAAGATGTACATTTAAGTTTGGACTGTTATTAAGAGCACATTTGAGAGCACGATAAAATAGATATCACATTATATACGGTTAAGTCTGTATGGAAAGAGAACTGGCGTGGCAGTTATGCGAACTATAAAATAGACTATAATTCATATATATATACATATATACTACTAGCTGACCCGGCAATAGTTGTTTTGCCATGTATATATTATTTCTAGGAAACATTATTTTAGTTCAATAAAAATAACTATCTACATTAATAAAAAATAAGGCGTTGATCATAGAGGGGTGAAAATTAATAATTAAAAACAAAAAATATTATATAAAATATAATAAAAATTTAGGGGTGGACCCTTAACATTTAGGGGTTTGAAAGATAGATAGTAGTCGATTCTCAGACTAACTGAATATGCAAAAAAGAATTCATAGGAATCGGTCGAGCCGTTTCAGAGGAGTATGGGAACGAACACTGTGACACGAGAATTTTATATATTAGATAATTCTTGTTTGCTGTGTTACTTCATATATTCACAAAACTAATATTTGATTAAGTATCAAGATTACTGTCCGATTATAACGACGTACACTTAAAATAACCACAAATCTCAAAGGGGACGCAAAATATGTCAAAATTTAATATGTTTTTACATGCAGGAGACACACTTTGTAATTCACTATGTATTAGTGGAAAATCAATCTTTTTATCTGGGTTTTTCTTACATTTTTTATCTCCGTCTACATGCGTCATAGAATTATGTAACAACAAATTAAATACGTATTTTAACATAATACGTATTTAATGTGTTGTTTAAGACAGATTTGTTATTGGTTTTATACATATGCATTATACATTTTATACATAATTATACAAAAATAAAACAATTATCTTAAATAATTTTAATGAAATGAAGAAAGGATGTCTTTTCTTTATTTCATTAAATTTCCTTATACGCAAAAGCTCGTAGTATATTTAAGTTTTTCTACATTAAAAGCATCAAACACTATCAGTACATTACAGATAACAGTTATCGGACATGTATGTTTATCATTAATTAATTTTAGAGTGACTCAAAATGTTGTCGATTATTCCGGGAATGTCCATTAATGGTAATCGGCCTTTAAGCTTATATCAAAGATGGTAATCTATTACGTTTGATCTATGATGTAAATTAATTTAAACAGTATTTTTGATATTAGTAAAATGCTAATAAGCTTCGCTGCTTTTGTTTATAGACCGGGAGACAAACGGGCTGGAGGATCTGATGTATTAAGCGTTGCATCTAGGGATTTTCGATATTAGAAAAACATCGATATTGACATCGATGTCATAATCGACAGCCCAACATCGATGTTGGATAACATCGATAATTTTTGCATTAATAATTGACGAAGAAATAAAATACAGTGAAATGGTTCGAAATTTATTGAGAAATAGAAAAAAATTATTACATATTACGATATTTTTTATCAACTAACTGAATATAAAGTAATTTTGATAAAGAAGAATCTATTTCTTTGTTGATAAAGAGTAGTGAGGAAGTGTGAGAGAGAAAGAGCGAGCGAGACTACGAAGAACGAACGAAAGGGACGACCGGGGCGCGGGGCGCAGTGAATGAATACGTGTTCAAAAATTTAGAAGAACCTAATTTGTGAATGCGTTCATAGAAGACATAATTTGTTTCGTAAGTTGCATTGGTCGTGCGGGAGGACGTGAGTTAACATCGATGTTACGATATTTTTCGTATAACTACATCGATGTAAAAACATCGAAGTTTTTGCTTTCAACATCGATGATCATCGAGCATCCCTAACATGCATCGTCCTTACAGATACCGGCAAACATCTTGAACAAATGTCCTTGCCTGTGCAGAAGCGATTTTTAGGTATCACAGGGAGAGGGGACGGCGGGAGAGTGACTTGTCGATCGCGTAATTGGTAAATCAGTTGACGTTTGTGTCCCGCGCTGCGCAAACTTTCCCCCACTCCCTTGTTTAATAATGTTCAAGATGTTTGCCGGTATCTGTACTTGGACGCCTTAGATAGAAAAACTGTCGGCAACAGACTCTTTAAGGGCGATGATTTTGTCTGCGATGCATCTGATGAATATAAGTAGATTTTGTGTGCATTTTAAAAAACATACACATATGTCTAGTTCAAACTAATGATACTGTCAACTAATACTAACAGGAAGTCAGATCACGTTCACGAGTTACATTTATATGTAGACGTCGTTCCATTCTATAACCATTCAATAGTTTATTACTTATATGGTCATTGAATATGTCTATAGGTTACGCATAATAGTCATACAAAGGACTGACAGTACTTTTCCTTGTCATATAATGGTAAAAATATTTGCCAATGTGAAACATAATTATATTGTTATTTCTAATTTTTATCACAGTTTAAGCTATAGTTAACACCATACTATTCTTAGTAAGTACTAGGTACCGTTGTACTCACTAGTACGTACGGCCTAACTCTGGTACAAATACAATTTAGGAGAAAAGTTAAGGAAATTAGTGGCGATCGTAATCTAGTTAAAAAGGTTGTATGCTGTTTCGACCAGAAATATGTGATAATGTGTATCGTACCTATTTAAATATAATCCATTTATTTTCAACACACAAATATACAGTATCTACAATATTCTTAACATACGTAGTAATAATAATAATTAAAAATTGATAAATAGAAAAAATTTTTTTTAATAATAATTAGATATTGATCTAAAGTGTAGCTTTTTTTAAATATATTCTTAAAAAAATTAAATGATTAAAAATAATATATAAAGCGTCCGTAAGCGCGATTGGAATGTAAGCAAGTACCTTAACCAATTCGTCATGCGTTAATATTACAAAAATGTTATGGTTAGTTTTAAGATAAGAGGAATAAAGTATAGAATGATTTGTATTTGCAGTGGTATATACCCATGTGGTTAATGCTCGGTTCACATTATTCCAGTCATTCAAAAGCTGTTAGATCGGTATAACACTACAGTGACAATGCTTTCAAGAAAGAAGTTTAGAAATTGTTTTAAAACTGTTCAATTATTACTGTTAGAAGAAGTAGTTGATGAAATGGCATCAAATTCATCTTCTTCTCTTTCTGATTTAGAGAAGTAATTTTTTTTATCTCCTTCATGTTTTTGACAATTAAAGATAACTCTGTTAATCTAGACTTCTTCTTTGGTGGTAGATCGCATACTTTTTATTTTATTTTTTACATCCTCTACTGTAAAACCTTCTATTTGCATACCATCACAAATTTTGTGCAGGGCGGATTGGCGCATGCCTTTGTTTTTATAAAATTCCGAAGTAATATCCCACAAACACACATGTTCTCTGTACAAAGAAACAAATTGAAGAGTTTGGTTTTCAGTTAACTTCATTGTTCGGAATTACCTATAAAATTCCATAAAATAACAACAATGTGTGTTCACTGTTAAACGTGTATTCAAGCACTGGATTGGCCGTTCACACTATTCCAGTGGCGCTGGATTGGGTTAGCTGGAATGAAAAATAGACCGTCATTCCAGTCAACTGGACTGGATTGATCACTGGAATGGTATATTCCAGTGCAGGTTCACATTATTCCAGTAGCATTCCAGCGCTAGACTGGAATGCTGGACTGAAATGCTACTGGAATAATGTGAACCGGGCATAACCACGATTTTGCTAGTCTTATGTTAGGTGATGCCGAGGCAACAACTCTGTAGGGCCGATATAAATATAATACACCAATAATATTTCTAAAAAATATAACTAATCAAGGTTAGCAGCAGCCCGTAAAGCGATCCTGTGTAGAATCTCACGATATTTTGATTTCAATTCTCATCGTACTGAGATTTATAAAAGTCAGTATAACCCTAAACTATTGTAGATGACGTGTTGTTTGTATATATTGGAAATTAGAAGATGATATATTTACTTTTTAAATTTTGTACCAATACACTGTATTTAACCTAAATTTTTATTGTTTTGCATGGTTTAGTTTATAGTTCTCTTATATTATGATTTTTATAGTTACTATTGAAATTACCAAAATTTACTATCAGTTATGTGGTCTTTTAAATAAAAATGAATATCAAAATATGTTGCTAAAAGCAAAACTCGGAACGGGTTTACCAAACTGAGGAAAATTTTTATGGAGAGAAATGTACACTAACTTAGGTTTTATTCCGGAAAATCGAACAGTCTCTATGGCGTGGCATAGCAAAATGTTCCTAATATTGGTATATACATATCTTAAAAAGTGGGCTAAGTAAAAAAAACATTAAGGCGAAACGAAGTTCGCGGGGACATCTAATAAAATTAGTACAACATAGTTTTACTATTCATTAAATTTATATTGAAATCAAGCTGTAAAATCAGTGTCTTCTAAATCATCTATGGTCAGAGTTTGATGAAATCACTTTATAGTCCTCCCAAACTTTAAAACAGCCCTTTTCCAAACGTACGAGCCATGTAAATGGACATTTACATAATACTCATTAAATAATGCGACCGTGTGAACTAATTAACATTAATTTTGGTCTTAGCCAATTAATTCTTTTATCTTCGTTACAGTACTATTGTTCTCATAATATATCTAATCGACGCAGACGAAAGAGTTGCTTTATTTGGCAACTCTGGGGGACCATCACAATTCTAGATACCTATTTAGATATGTAGGCAATCTTTTTCGTTATAACATTTGAATGTTTTGTGATTTTCACTCTATACTCAAAGACGTGACTTAAACAAATTTTGTCTGTTCTCAATACTTGTATGAAATTGTTATTACTTATTTTAAATGATTTCCAAGTAACATAAGTTAACCAAACCAAACGATTAAGTTTAATAACTTATGTTAAGTGACAATAAATCAATAAGCCTATTTAATCTTTCATTTGTTTATAAACTCGTACTTGAATTCGTGTATGCGGTGATGTTAGTTATTTCGACTATGTATTTGCGTGTTGTTCCCACGAGAATGTAAGTTCGTGCTCCTATTTCACCATGCCTCCTGCTGATAGAGGACAAATCTTTATTTTATTATTATAAATTATTTAAGAAGTCATGTGGAACATGTTGTAATGGTTGCAGCTCCTTACAAAAGTTGTGTAAAACTAAAAACATGACGATTAAAAATAGTGGCGGAGAGTATATTGCCCGTTCTTCTCTTGCGTTCTACGCCCTTGATTTGAGAACTGGCAGGAAATGTAAAATTAGAAGCATTTAATGTATATTTCTTTTTTGTCGTTCATAAGTGTACATTGTTTTATAGGTAAACTAATAGCCTATGAATAAATGATTTTTGACTTAGACTTTGACTAAATGAGATAAAATTTCCAATTTTAAATTTTCATAGGCTATTGTTATAAAGTATTTTTTACGGAATTACCCGTTCTATATATAAACTTATCTGTATTAAAAATAGTCAGTGATCGACAAGCAAGGATGTCGTAAAGAGAACACGTTAATATCATTGTTCTTTATCTGTGCTCAATCTGTCATCTATCAGCGTTATGTAAATTTATACATGACAACACTAGCTGTCTTTATGAATGTAGAAATCTTACAGATTCATTTAGAGATAGAGAAATGTGTTTCATACATTTTTATAAGAGATTTTTTAAACTGTACATGATATTTATAGTCATACTAGCTGCCCCCGCCCCATCTTAGCCTACCTTTTACTTTACATACGAACATGAAACATTTTGCTATGCCCCCTAGACTGTTTGGTTTTCTGGAATGAAAACTTTTTAGGGTTTTCTGTGAATTTTCTCTATATAAACCTCGAGAGTTCTAGTCATAAGATTTTATTTAACAAATAAAAAATAGGGGTTTATCGTAGAGGGGTGATTAGAATTAAGGGATGTATGTATTTTGTATGCTGTATCATAAAAATTTTTTTTTTTTTTGAAGTGGACACCCCTTATCACTTAGGGGTTTGAAAGATAGATAGCAGCCGATTCTCAGACCTAATGAATATGCATAAAAAATTTCATAAGAATCGGTGGAGCCGTTTCGGAGGAGTATGGGAACGAACGTTGTGACACGAGAATTTTATATATTAGATTACAATTTAATTATTATAATACGTATTTCTGTTTAATTCAGGCGAGATAATTCGGAGAAAACACACAATATTTTAATTTACTTGCCCTAAAACCATATTTTTACTAAGCTACGCCTCACAGCTGTTATCTTGGATACATTGATAAGATGTCTTATTTAAATGCAAAGAAATAAGTGCAACGCTCAGTCTACAAATTTCAGTCATACTTGTTTATAGATTATTTCTGATTTTAATGAGTCCTTACAATGTTAATATTGCCTCCAGCACCGTATTATATCAGTGAGTATTATTTATCTGTTTTTACACTTGTCATTGACAACATACATCATTATCTAATGCCTTAAATAAGAAATGGATTCAAACAAACGAATAATTAATCGTAATTATTAAATCATTAATATTTAAAATCAATTGTATAACTATTAGAACTTTGTCTGTTACTGTAGATTTTTGATAATCCATGTTTAGAATTTTGTAGATTATTCAATTGTTATATTAAAAACGGTTACAGCCAGGTTGGCCTATTGGTTTAAGCGTTCTTTAGAAGCTAATTTGTTCAAATCTCGATTCCAATAAATTTTTCTTGTTATGCGCAAATAAGTGCAATTTGGTTCGGATTGCAGACATCGAAAAGAACGTCATGTCTTAGACCTAAACGACGATATGTTAGACACAAGGTTGATTACTGTATCACCTCGACGTCCGCCGTTCCACCACTGAGCGTTTTTCAAGGCAGTTTTTGCAACGCACGCACCACCACTTTGTGAAACCAGATGCCTACTGAAGTATTTCCGAACCAATTCGTCTTAGGAAAGGAAAGAGCGTACCAATTTTTAAAAGGCCGGCAACGCACTCGCGACCTCTGGCATTAAGAGTGTCCATGGGTGGCGGTATCACGTACCATCAGGTTAGCCTCCTGCCCGTTTCTATATAAAAAAAACAAAAAAAACCTACTTCAAAATAAAAATCATCAAAAAAACTTTTACGTCAGATATAGCCAGAAACAGATCCATATATTTGTAACGGTAATAATGAAAATCTGTCCGACGAACCGTCCTAAAACGTAATAGTTGCCATCACTTATTTATTACATGCAGGACATTAGTAATCAGGTATTCTTTAAATATTTGAGCTATTTGGACAAAAACAACCCTTTTAATCTACAAAACATTTGACTCATTAGCTAATTGTGTTTAGAGTACTTATCTTATATTTATCCGTGGTTAGTTTTGCTTAGTGCAGTGAATAGGGTGGACCTATGTAATAAATTGTGAGAATGGTTGTTATATTACGGTTTAGGATTGACAGAGACCAGCTTTCGCATATTGGTGAGTTAATTGTATATAATTCGTTAAACATTTATAATAAATATAACATTTATAAACGTAATATAATGAATGCAAAACAAATATTAAGTTCACTACTTTATTAAGAAATGAACACAAAAAGAAATAAGCATCTGAACGCACACATTTGCCAACCAATATAATATATCTCAATACTTATTTACCACTGACATTATTTGACATATAAAATAAATAACAGTTAAAAAAAACTAGAACACACGCTTTTAAAGCACATCAAACTAAAAAGTGAAAAATAATTCCTAATTTAGGCTGAAAATGGTAATGAACAAAAAATACTGGTATTATTGTGAAAAAGCGTGGGGCGCTCTGTGCCATATTGATGTTCTTTAAAAGCGTGTGTTCTAGTTTTTTTAACTATTATTTATTTTTTAGTTAATTTTTTTAATTTTTATTTTCGGATTATTGCATTGCCATCGATCTTTGACAGGTGCGCAAAGTTTGAATTAAATCTGTCCGTTAAAAGTGGGTCAAAATCGAGTCCGAAGGAGTCGGTTACATACATACATACATACAGGTGAAACTAATATAAAGCGTGTAAAAATCTAAAATACGCCATTATACGAATATATCTTTTCGAGTCGAAACCACCTTCTATTATTGGAGGGTAGTTTACAGTATCGACGGGCTGAACATTTAAATGTATGACAGTTACGGAACGAAACGATTACATTTTGTATTGGATTTATTGTTTCGTCAATTTTCCAATGTTTTAATAGTTATTTTGCTATTTAGACGGAGATTAATAAAACACATGAAGATCACTCCAGCTGTTCACGATTTATTAGTATTCATACGAACCCGACTTAGTTTTGTATATTACAGATTATATGTAAGTAATATTAAGTATAAAATCTCACAAACGTATGCCGAAATAAATCCAGATTATTACTATAGTAGGTCGTTTATGGACTTTTTTCCCTTACATTTGGATATTTACTTAAGATTTTGGCTACTTAAATAAAAAAACACTTTTTAACCTCCCTCAAAAATATGCTAAAGAGGAGGTCATCTCTTCGACGTGTAAACAATATTTTGACAGTGGTACTGTTACTCACTCATTGATACTTTCTATATATAACTACGAATCAGTTAATGTAAATATATATTTAGTTCCGATACCGAAATAGATTTCAAGTACTGACGCCATATTCTCACTACATATAAACATCGATTCCACGTGATGTTTCATTCATTAATATTTAGAATGTGTGACGTTGTAGCCTCCACGTGCTAATCATTTATAGTAAATATATATCGGTTTGATGTCCCATATCGAGGGGCGCAAATGCCTATCGACCAAAACATTTATAATCAAGCCTTTTTTCGTCCGGAATCAAAGCAGTTTCATACTGCAACAATGTTTGTAGACTGTGATTGTAAATTGAGCCTTAAAACGCACGGCTCCTTCAATACAAAGCAGATTTAGTGGTATGTTATATCAAATCAAAGTAATAATTTTTTTAATGTAATAAAAAATGCGGAAAAAATTTCTCAACTTTTTGTCTTAGATGGCGCCTTCCTTATAGCCTGTTTACTTACATACATTTAAATTATATTTATTATTAGTATAATTTATTCAACTTTTCAAACTAATGCATATAAGTCTAGCTAAATTTTTGTTTATGTTCTCGCTTCTCTCGAATGTAGGGTTTATTTTTATCTTAAAAGACCACGCTAATTACTAAGACAAATATTTTTACCTAACCCACTCATTTGGCAAGCCATTAGTCTATAACTGAAAATAAAATGAACGAGTTATTATTAGAACGAAGATGTTGAATGAAGACACGTGAATGTGTGATATTTATGATTATGACGTCGGTGAAGTGGAGTGTTTACATCATAACTTTGATAGTGAATGAAATTAATGGTAATGTCAAATCCGGGCAGTTTTCGATTTCAGTTTCATAAGGTGACCCATGATTGGCCAATGTCATTCTAAATTCCAATATCCATTCTAAATCCGGTAGATTCAGGAGAAAATTCGTTCGTTCTATAGATCTACGAAATCTACGAATTTGCTAGTTAAAAAAACTTATAACGTATGTTTAATGTTACCTACTTAAGAATAAGGTAACATGTTAATGATTAGATAATTTTTTAAATAGGCTCAGTTGTATTTGACCTTGTTCTTTTTACCATTATTTTTATAAAATTGTCTTTATTTATTTATTCACAGCCCATGCATGGCCAAATTCTAACTTTTTTATAAAACTAAATATTATACAATTAAGTTATTTTACAAAATTGACAGAAAGTCTAGACAAATCCCGGACTCATTTGATACATTTATATTAATAACCGAAGTATGTTTATTAAATGACAATTTAATAACACCTTATGAGGTTTATTTAACTCATTTTAGGATATCTTTGTTTGAAAAAGAGATGCGGGGTGTTATATATATATATGTTAAAATTGTATAATTTACATATGTATTAAAAATAGCTAGTCTAGACAGCTGCAGTGCATTGACACAGATAACATTCAATTTCCTACTACTCCTAGTCTTCCAAATTTAAAACGTAACATTTGAAATGACGCTCCATTAAACCCTACATAATTAAGAACTAGAACGTGGTTCTTAAATTATGAATAGTGATTTAGTTAAGGGGGCATTAAACCAATCGGAAATACTATTTATTATATTGAGTTTTCGATCGAGTCTAAATATAAGTCCATAATAAAGTCAGTGAAAACTGTAAGCTTGTACGCAGTCTGGAACGGACATCGGAGCGCGATGCTCTGGAGAGCTCATTACTCCAACGACGAAATAGATTTTATCACACAATACTAGAAAAATATGAGTGAATGATGTGAATAGTGCAAGAACGACATTTTGTGAACGAAATGAGTGAATTGGCACGCGTTTTACTTAGCTATAATAATATTTTTATTGACTCAACCCACCCACTTATCTTATCTTAGATCTAAATACAAAAACATCCCACCTATCTATTATTCATTAATGACGAAAATATTAGTAATCTAATAGTGGTATGTTAGTTTTGCTAAATCGCGCTAAGAGGTGCATCAAGTTGTGTTTTTTTTAATGTAAATGTTTTTTTAATAATTAAAATAGCCGTATTGAGCTTTTGGAACGCAGCCAACAATTCCTTTTTCAAATTTTACCAAAGACTATAAAATGGCGCGACGCGAATCGAATTCTAATGACAATTGACAATAATATTGAAGCTAAATGTGTGTTATGGGAGCACTATGCCGATTTCACGCCAAATACGTTGTCGGTGAGTACAATAAATACATGATTATCTATATCGACGACCTGGTTTTTTGGATGATTTGTTTTCATTTTCATTGAAAACAAACTCCTATTGTGTTCTTTGTGTAGATAAAATTATATTGTTATCTGTTTTTTTAATGATAAGCAAAAACTTATGTGTTTTAAACTTTTTTTAGATGTAAATATATTTTTAATAAAAGAAGGTGCAAGATCGTTCCTACAAAATATATTTCAATATATTTTTAATTATCAATGATACTATTTCTCCAAAGGTTTTTATGTTGCTTTGCTTATTGTTTTGGTCTTCATTATTTGACGGAAATGAACATTAGGTTTAATGTAGGCGTATTAACCAACTAAGCGAAAGTACTCCAGAAAGGGTGAACCAAAAATGTTCATACGGAAAATTAAATGAATACCTATGGAATGATGACCGAAAAAGAAGACTGGTACAGTGAGTGTATTACAAATTGAGTGTCCGTAGGTGGTCTAATAGCGCAGGCAATCTGTCTGTCTGTCAGGCTCGTTAATGTTAACAGCTTAATGTTGTGGAGGCTCCATGTAATTGAACTATCAAGCGATAGACATTCTTCATGCTTAGATCATATACTTTTAAGTTCTCAGAAGTAAATATCTGACTTTAGACGGATTTTTGACGGATTATGAATTAAAGTCAATTTCATAATCGGAAACTGCAGTAAGATTTCAAACATACAAGGGATGGGATAAGTGCGGGATGTCTGCACCTCGAGAACTTAGATAGGAGACGGAGAACAGCTGGTGGTACAGTTATCGGATACTCATGATAAGGACTGCTGCCAAAGTGGATTTTAAAATTTATTTGTTAAAAAAGAACGATTAGGTATTTGCCACAAACTAACGCGACCCCTATATCTTTGAACATTAAGTATTTTACGTGTTTACAAATTTTTACAAATGTTATCTTAAAATTTACGTTACAAATTTTTACAAATGTTATCTTAAAATTTACGTTACAAATTTTTACAAATGTTATCTTAAAATTTACGTTACAAATTTTTACAAATGTTATCTTAAAATTTACGTTACAAATTTTTACAAATGTTATGTTAAAATTTACGTTACAAATTTTTGTCCCTACACTCACAATTGTGGCAGAGTTTGTGTAAATAGATGGACTTGTCTGAGAAGCGTAATCGTAGTATTATAATCGTAATCTCAAAATTTGTTACCATTTTTGAGATTTTAACAATTATAATTAAAATAATGATTTATCAGTCTGGATCAGCTTTTTATCATAAAACATGCGATTCAATTATTCATTCATACATGTAGAAATGACAATGCTGAAGCGATTTCCTGTTTTAAGTAATTTATTGCCTCCATGGCTTAGTAGTTAACGGTGGTGGCGTTTAGTACGGTCCAAACATACTGTTTAAAATCGAGAAACATTTTCGTAACAATATGTATGAATAGAGTAGGGAGAGATATGTTTGCCACAGACCCTATAGGATGTCAAACACAAAGACTATAGGTAATAGGATGTCAAACAATTAAGCACAGTTTAATAATAAAAAATCTTTTAGTAGCCAAGATAGTGGTACAATTAGATCGATTAATTATAAAAATCCACACAATCGGCCATATATAAATAGGCATGCAAATGTCATAGCAATTTTTATAATGTCATATAATAAGAACATTAACATAATGTCATAATATTAAGTTAAGTTATTTATAATTGGTGTCAAACTTATGGTCCAAATACTCGCCCACGCTATAGCCTTTATAAAGGCACCTTGCCTTTAAAAATTTAATCACCTTACCCTTGAAATAATTACACGGCAGCATCTATAACTTCTAGGAAGGTGATTCAATAGTTTTATAGCCATGGTGTAATAATTTTTTTGAATATATCGTGGTGCAGCATGCAGCAGGAGCATGTTTAGAAAGTAATACATATCTGGTTTTATAACATCCTTCACGACACCAACATCTTCCAATTCATAAAGTGCAACAGGCTCAAGTGGCTGGGACATGTGCACCGAATGGCGAACGACAGAACCCCCCTTACTGAACTCACAACCCGGCAAGAGAAAATCCGGTAGACCGAGGCTGCGTTGGTGGGATGGAGTTGTGAAGGACCTCGAAACAATAGAGGTTCGAACTTGGAAAAGGGAAGCACTGGATAAATTGCTAGCTAGAGGCTAAGGCCCACAAGGGGCTGTATAACCATTGATGATGACCAATCTGGTTAATTATGATTCTATAAAACACTTGCCACAACAAAGCTATAACCGCCAGTAACATTTAACCCTTTAGTTAAATATAAACCAAACTAAGCGTGCGTTAACCGCTGACTCAAAATGTATATTTAGAAACGTTGCTGCATCCTTGTTAGACAATAATTAATTGAAATTTACTGCTTCTGGTAAAACTAGACATATTTTACTTTGTCACGGCCTAAATAAACACCCGACGGATCAGTTTTAATTTAACAATATCCTTTGTTTAACCTTATTAAAACGAGTTAAAGATCAATGGAATTCAAATTCAAAATCATTTATTCATGTAGGTAACGCAATGTACACTTATGAACGTCAATAAAGAAATATGTATATATTAAATGATAAAGGCTTCTAATTATTTTACATTTACTGCCAGTTCTCAAATCAAGGGCGTAGAACGGACGAGAAGAACTGGCTGGAATAAACTCTCCGCCACTCTTTTTAATCGCCCAGTTTTTTGTTTTACACAATTTTTGTAAGGAGTTGCAACCATTACACCATGTTCCACGTGACATCTTAAGTAATTAATAGTTAATTAATATCATAAATTAAAAACAAAGATTTGTCCTCTATCAGCAGTAGGCATGGTGAAATAGGAGCACGCACTTACATTCTCGTGGGAACAACCCGCAAATGCATGGTCGAAAAACATAATATTTTAGATTCATATTATTTTAATAACTCTATTACTATTATTCTACTATAACATTCATACTATATAGTGGTATCGTTACCCATGTACAACCAAACTTTTACTTATTTTAAGCTTCATTTTATTTCAATAAAAAGGTTTTATCAGGAAATTACACCGCACGATAGCACGATTAACGAAAACAATAATATCGTATTACAAATACCAATTGACAAACAAACGAATAGATAAAAATTCACAATACTGTACAAAGTGGGTGGTACTACGTTTTAAAGCTTCATGATAAAAATTTTGAACAAAAGAATTGTACAACTTAAAATAATGCTCTCATCCGCCTAGCCTAGATAAAGCATATAATTATTATACTTTTTGTCATCCTTATTTAGGTGACCATTTCGATAACGGCTTCATACTATTAACAATTATGAAGTGTGGGTCTTTGAAACAGTTATTTGGAATGAGCTCATCTTAAGATCACATAAAATTCGAATGGTGCACGCGGAATGAGAATTTGATTTTAATTTAAAGTATAAACTCTTTGCATGTTATATTCTGAATATTTATAACTACGTATAAGGTTTTCTTTTTACTTGGGTAAAACAATGGAAAATAATATTTACGGATATAACGCGATTTTATAACATTCGTTTCGGTCGTTTAATGTCAGTCGTGGTCATCATTTAGTAGTCTGTCATTAAGTTGACAAACTACAGTTAGATTAAAAGTTACTGTTCGTTGTCTCAGTATAACTAGAGAATGGCTGGACCGATTTGGATAATTTTGATCATGAAATATTTGTGGAAGTCCAGGAAAGGTTTTAACGGTGGGAAACGTAAATAATTTGTAAAAAATACTACAAAGACAAATGTTTTCTCCAATAAAAACTCTTCCCAGCTGGCAAATATTTGATGTCTTTTTAGAAATAAAAATTGTATTGCGTTTTGACACAAATAAATTTAGATAATACAAAGTTCACCGAGTCCTCTATTATAGAAATAAATATGTGTATATTAAAGAACAAGAAAGTGGCCATGTAAATAACGTTATAAATTCTCGTTAAAGAAGTTTCATTAAAAAGTATTAAACCAAAATTCTTACTGTATTTAATTGAATTACATGAAAAATTATTTTTTTACGTAAACCTAATTCAGTTTCAAATTTAACAATGAAATATCATTTAATAATAAGCCAGCAACATCACGAGTTTCTTAACCTATGTCATATTTTTTGTTAAATGTTTTGCTTTGTGCTGATTTGATACTGTATCACCAAAAAAACTTTGTATTATTCGCACAGAATTAGGACCTTTATTGCCATAAGTTACGGTTGACTTTTGATTAACAATATAAGATAATAATTTAGAAAAACTAAATGTACCCGAAAAACATCTGAAGGACGATATTATAATGGTTTTTGTGGGATACTGTAAAAAGTGTATCATTATTGTATAATGGTTGAAGTACTTATATACGATTCGTTTCCTGTGCAATTTTTAAATCATTAACAATTTTAAATGTACTAAAGGTTTTTCAAGGCACGATTTTATTATAATAAGTCGTTTATTATTGTATATTTTAAGGTTTCTTTATACCGCAATTATTTTATAGTGTGAATAGAAATTGCCTTATGCTGTGCCCCCTGGATAAGGGCGTCCACAATTATATTCCAAACTTAAACATCAATACAATTATTTGTACTAATACCATTGATATACAAAAAACCCAAGATGCACAGTCTCATATAAAAGTAACGCTCGAAAGTGTCCCGAAACAATATTTCTGTCCATAACAGTATATGTTACAAGCATATATTATTGCAAAATCAACCTTACGCGAATTGCTTAAAGTTGTTATTACAACGCAGCGTATACGTACTTAAAGCAATAAAATTTTACGACCGACCGTGGTCGGTAGGACAAGGTATTGAGTGGAGTCGAACATGACTTTTTTATTTACAACTATTTAACATAATTTTAAATTTATCCGACTTTTCGGGTGCTTTACAGCGTGAGTGACTGAAGACAAAAGGTGTTGGATGTTAAATAGTTGTCAATTTATAATAATACATAACTTTAATCCGGTTAAAAAGTTTTTTCTTTAAATTAAAAAAAAATGTTAAATTGGCTACCTCCTGACCCACACTTTATATAGCGTAAATATATTTGTCAAAAACTACACACAAAGAAGTTCAAGAGTACATAAATTTATATATAAAAAATACACAAATAAATAACATCGACTCCACTTGTAGACGCGAGACTATTTGAAATGAGCGCACAATTTAGAATGTTGCGCTCATTTTTTGAGGACGTTTTTTTGACGTTGAGTGTGCATCTTGGGTTTTTTGTATATCAATGACTAATACTAAACAATTATGAATAAAATTTATTATCAAAATCTACTTATTCATAAATACCTGTCGGATAGGTTTTATGAAAGCTACATAATATAACTTATATCTGCGATACTATTGTGAGCTCTGTTCATACCTAAAAAAACGCCTGTACTTGCATATTTATATTCTTTTATTAACGTAAATCTTTCTTCAACAGAAGGCGAATTAGAAACGGAATGGCTCCAGGCGGCTGGTCTAGGATCTCTCGCGGCACCATTCCAGGCTGGCCTGGAGGTGACGGAGGCCCAGCTGGGTGAGGCCGTCCGACCCTTGCCGCGGGAACAAGCGGCCGCCGTCAGACGAAGAGTCAGACGTCTGAATAGAACTGTTAGACGAAAAAAGGCTGCGACGCGCGCCAGGAAACCTGATATAAGGGATGTCTTCCGTGATTTAGAGGTGAGTTGTATACATAAATTAATTCATTAATTAAACATGAAATTACCCAATCTAAATTGTAATAGACGAGTCATTTGGATGTAGTTAATAAAAATAAATCAGTGGCGCTACAACCTCTTTAGGTCTTGGCCTCAGATTTCTGAATCTGTTTCGTGATCATTTTTAAATCTAATAGGCAAGTAGGTGATCAGCCTCCAGTGCCTGACACACGCCGTCGACTTTTTGGGTCTAAGACATGTCGGTTTTCTCACAATGTTTTCCTTCACCGTTCGAGCAAATGTTAAATGCGCACATAGAAAGAAAGTCCATTGATGCACAGTTGGGGATCGAACCTACGAGCTCACTTGCTCTACTTGGATGTAATATAAAGTATATTATATATATAGGAAACTAACTTCGTTCTGAAATACTCCGAATTTATTGACCAGTGGACCCTTGGTCCCCATTTTTTATTATATTATGTTCTTTAGTTTTTTCAAAGAATACGAGTCTGAGAATTGTCATGAATACTTATTATATTTAGATTCCAATTAAAATATTAAATTCTTTAAATATTGATGTATTTTAAAATTTCTAGCAAATGAAATATCTTTAATCGCGTTCTTAAATGAGAAAGTTGAATTAAAAGTTGACACGATCTTAATTTTTTAGTCTACGTGAAACAAAACCTCATTTCACTCTTATCTGATACCTTAAATGCGCAGTAGTGACCTCTGTTGTGGATTCGTGGACTGAGAAGTTAAAACTTTCTTTCAATACATTTTAATTAAAATGTTATATTGTATATGATACGTGGTGTAGAAAACTGTCCAGTAATGCTTGATGCCTATAAAAAATATTGCCATTTTCTCTCGCCCGTTCTATGCCCATTATCTGAGAACTGGCAGTACCTATAAATTTAGAAGCATGTATTTTTTTAAATAAAATTACTTAACATTGTTACCTATATAAACAAATTTATTTCCAACACACAAATATTATCATTATAATATTATTTGCACTATTCAACTGGAACCAAACTTTTTAAACAACAAATTTAAAAAGCTTTGGTTCCTGTGTTTTAAAATATATATGTGTATAAAATATATTCTTATTTTGACGTTTGACGATATCAAAATTATAATTTAAGTGTGAATTTACTCTTAATTTATGAAGTAAAAACTTGAAAAGCTAAAAGATTTATGTATAGGCTCACTTAAAAGTCAAAGTAGCAAGGTAGCCGACAATTTCTTTGTTAATTTAACCTTTTTCGACTAGACGCCTCGGTGCCTGGTTAAATAAACTATTATATAAACTGTTGACACTCAATTTTACACCTGTGACTTTCAAAAGCGAGGTGAAATAGTTACGAATCACTTTCTAGTATTTACGTTTTATTGTTTATTGCGGTAATTGTACAGTTATTTAAAAAAAATATGATTTTGGGAGGTCATTAAAAAAATCAAATTAGGTTAGATATGTTCTCCAGACCGATTCAGACCCGTGGACTAATCACTATTGAAACTGCCATTTACCCAACTTCCTGCCATAGGGCTCAGTCAAACATACTAACCACTGAGTTATAATAGCAAATGCATGACTTTAAATTTTATAAATATGCCGTGTCAAGCGTTCTTAGATCATAAAAATATTTGACCGAATTTCAAGTGAACTAAAATAAAAGCATTATACTGACATACTCCACAAATGTAAGTGTCATTACGCTAAGTATTTCATGATGCTTCACGTGAATCGCTCATTTTAATGGTATATTGCGCCAAATCGTCTTTACACTGGGTTAATCGGTGAAAATATGCTATTTTGCAAGTCAGCACTTTGCGAGATGCCTTTTTATTGTACTTATAACGTAAAAAGTTGAATGCAAGACAACACTTTTTGTGCTCCCGTCGGCTGATAAACAACTACCAAAGTGCAAACTAAATACTGAAGAACACAACAGTGTTTTACTATACTATAGTAGTTCAATCAAATCAAATTTATTACAACTGGATCGATTAATTGCCTCATAAAACTTTTTATAATCGATTCCTTTAATTCTGTCAGGCACCAGATATCTTTCCAGGTGGTAATGGACTCATTAGAGTGCCATTAGAACCAATTTGTTGTCTATGTCAGCCGAGGACGGTCGTCCAAATATCCCTTTTAATTACGTAAAAATTATTGTGTTAACGGACGTTGAAAATTGCCTGGCGTCCGGCGAATTTCAACGCAATATTACCAGTGTTTGTTGTGTGGAGTGGATGTGTGTTGTGACAATGATTTGTGATACAATGAGACATAAGGTTTGCGAGAAGATGGGGAATTGTAGGGGACTGGCGTTGGTGCGGTCGTATCTTGATATAATGGTATGGCGTCAACAATTTTTCCTTTAATTTTCTTAATCTTCTGTACTTTACAATAAAGCTACAGTTAGTGTTTCATTATCAGCAGTTAATGCAATATCATTGCATCAGTTATTATATCAATTTCTTAAGTTAGCTAAGCTATTAATATTTTACAATGTTTGGCTGGCTCTCCTCGTATATGCTTCTTTATACCTACATCTGTTCATTCATATCTTCATAACGGTAAATACATATGTTGTAGAAACACTGGTAAACTACGCGTTTAAGGCATAAATATGTTAAGGCATTTTGTTAATTTTTTTATGGTTTCTTTGTCAGTCGCACTTGCTGTAAATTCCTTTTTTTAATTCTGGTATGCTGGGATTATCTTCTTCGAAAGTAGGACATTCCAATTAGAGACTTGTACGTAAATCTTAACCCATTAAGATAAACAAAAGTGGTAAAGAATTATGCGCTGATAACAAGAATTAGAAATAGCTCTTAGTGATAACTTATTGGAAATCCTTTAAAAGATAGTAGATTAATCAAAGGTAATTGCGGGTACTGTAGGTACTTGTTATTTTTTAATAATAACGATGTTGTTTTTATTTCCATTTCTATGGAACGTATACTTATATATATATTGTATCGGATAGTTTTGGCAATAGGAATTTATTTAATTCTGTAATTAGCTATAATGCTTCTAAAAATCAATGGGCTAAATATATCTCTAAATTGCCAGTAATATGAACAATTTAAGTGTGATATGACAATACTAACACAAAAATATTAGAAAATTTTGCGCTTTGGAAATTACATTACACAGTAATAATAATACAATCTTGTTCAGTGATTATTTATAAGCAATTGTGAAAATACACAATCATGTTAATGTAGTGAGAAAATTAATGAATTAGTTTAATTATATACGAAGGAAATAAAGTTTTCATTTCTCGAAGGTTTTGTTTCGTATCAACTGCACGCGAGCAATATGCATATAAATTATACTATACCTGTGTCTCGGTTGATCACGCACTTATTAAATCTGCTATGGACTGGAACCTGGGTTCGATTCCGGGGGAAATATCTGTTATGAAAAAAGTAGACAGACTAGATAAATAAATGATTTCTCGCTATTGAAGTCTTAATTTTTTTTCCTTGAAACATTTCTATTCAAAAGAGAATACAAAAGTTAATAAACTAATGTTATGTATGTTAGCAATAAGAAATATGAAGATCCGTTTGGTTAAACATAAAAACTAATAAACCATAGTTTTCAAATTTGGTGATTTTTCATGTTATACTGTTATTAATTAAATTACCTTGCGCGGCGGAGTAGGGGACATATTAATTTTATTTGACCTCGATTCATTAAACCTTCGGCATGGGCAATTAAATGTAGGTCAAATAACTCATACCCGAAAAGGTTTAATTTGATTAGTTTACTAATTTGATAGCCAATACACGAAAGCCGATATGAAAAGTTATTTGTCTAAACTTCATAAATTTTATAACACGCTCAGTTTTTTATCTAGTGTCTCGCAAAATATTAACTATTTACAGGGTAACCGAACCAAAGAGCTTCTTATTTTACGCCAATTAACCACTAAGCTACTAAGGGAAATATTTTTAATAATAGCATAAACCGGAAAGGCGTCATTATTTAGCATGTAACCAAAAGTTCAATACCTTTTTTAACTCTTAAATATCTCTCGCTGTTTCACAAGAAAAATAATACTTAAAATAGATTAAGGGACGCTTAACTTAGAAAATCTTCAAGTATCACAAATTTGTTCTTGCACACGCAACAATAACATTATAATTCAACTGCAGTACGTTAGTTCCAGTTAAAAACATGGCGTTATTTACGTATCCTCTTCCCAGAACAGTCATTCACCCTTTGAATACAAAAAGGAATGATTGTACTTTGATTTAATTAAACACGAGGTTTTACTTGGCTTAATATTTTAATTGCCACGCGTGTACGATAAATTGTATATTTCATTTATAATACAAAATGTAATACATACATTATCCTAACAGACTATGCCAATACGATAATGTCAAAATAAAATGTAAAAAAGTAAATATTAAACACATAATATAATATCGCTACTGTGAATTCACTCTGCGAACACATAAATATGTCGATAGTGTCGCAGACTGCATTCAGTAGGGGCAACGTCTTTGATAACGAGGATCTGTCCAACAGCATGGTATCGCAAATAACCTTGGGCTTCGCATTCGCACATATCCCATAGGTACAAAGAAACCCAGTTCTTGGAACACACCCCGCAAGACTTTTAGTACAATCAACTGAGAGAGAAAGTTAAATCAAGTGAGATATATATTTTGAAATATAAAAAATCATATATAGACTTGAATTAGGAAACTAGGTAGATTAGAGGTTTTTTAAAATGTAACATGGCTATTCATGCCAATTATATAGTTTCATAAATGGTTTAGGTACATTAACATTTTAAACTTTGATTACGAAAGAAGAATCTGCACGACCTCAGGGATGCGAATTGTTCAAACTAACTAACCCTGCTTTTTCCCTTACCACAATATGTTCATAAACATATTGAATGAAACAAAAACAAAATGTATAGTACAGATAACTATTAAAATATAGATTATTTTAATCAAAACTCGTATGATCAAGGTCGTATTGGCAAGGTTGTATTGCAGCCGGCGTGTCTCCTAATCAGTGGACACTGGTTTTTCGACATATCCGCCGTGACCGGATCTTTAGTTGCTTTTTGTTGGACGTAATTCTTTCATGTGCGATTGCATGATTAGAATTTGCATGTGTACTAAGCGAACTTTTTTTCATTAATGTAGTTCGTCTGGACTTTATTAGGCTGGAAGATCGCACGAAGATGTTAAATAATAACTACAATTTTTAATAGCTATTATAATATCATTATTAAGTATCAATGTCCTTGGTTTAATATTTTTACTAAGCACACGAAACATATTAGATTACTATTTATTTTATTAAAAGGCCGGCAACGCACTTGCGAGCCCTCTCAACGTGTGTGTCTATGGCGGTATCACTAAACATCAGATGAGCCTCCTGCCCGTTTGCTCCAAAACTAACCAAATGAAAATTAAAGCAACGTAATTTTTTCTTACATGAGATTTGTGTTTAACGTACCGAAACAGGATACACCTAGTATGCGGGTTAACGCCCTATAATGAAAGGAAAACATAATTGCCTAAATTCAACAAATAACGCAAAATTTATTCATTTAATTGTTATTTAATCGGTCTTACGACGACACGACGATTATCTTTATTGCTGGTACAAGTTAGCGCACCTGACTTTAAAAAAAGAAATGTAAATTCGTGTGAACATTTATATTTACAAAATGAAATAGATAATATATTAGTATTTTTATAATGGTATTCAATTAGTTTTTGAAGCACTATGATTATTTAATTGCAGAACATGCAGATCGATTTCAGCCTTTCGTATTTCGGTTTTCCGATTTGACACGCGGGCTTTCTTTTTTAAAGTATAGTAAATTATAGTAATTTACTATATTTAGAATCACCTTAACGCTGTAAACTCAAATTCAGAATACCTTTATTCATGTAGGTAATCTTATGAACGTCAATATAATAAATGTTAAATTGATTCTAAATTTACATTTAATACCAGTCAAGGGCGTAGAGCGGGCAAGAAGAACTGGCAGGAAACTTTCCGGCATTTTTTTAAATCCCTAAGTTTTGAGTCATACAAATGGTTTGAACTGGAGCAAATCAATCCCAAGGATTAGGATCATATAAATAATCATCAAATTTATAAAAAGCTTTATTGATTAATTTACGTTTAACGAGAGTTTTGAATTTGTTCAGTGATAATTCTCTAATTTCGCTTGGGAGTTTGTAGTAAGAACGAATACAATTTCCATATAAGGAGTGGTTTATCTTCTGGAGCCTGGTTGGTCGTACGCTTAGATTAGTTCTGTTTCGAGTATTATACTGGTGAAAGTCACCAATTGTTTTATAATTGTTTATATTTGTTTGTACATACAACAAGGCTTCAAGAATATATTGACCCGATAGTGTCATAAAAAGATGATAAATACAAAATGCAATGTAGTAATTACATGCAACATACATTTCGGTAGCAAAGTGAAGGTATTGTGAAGTGTTCTCACGTGTAATAATCGCTCGTTTCCAACAATTACTCGTATTCAGTGATTTTAACTTTTGTTAGCTGTTTCAGAACTAATGTTTCATCTATACATAAATAGATGTTATGTTGGTTTGTGTACGCTTCAAAAACTCAAAAAATTCTGCATCCGCATCAAGGATTGTTTTTATTTATATTTTATCATGTTTTTTATTTTTTTTATTTTTTCAATATTTTTTTTTACAAGTATTGCAAAATTAAACTTATATAAAATGTTTTCTTTGTTTTGTTTCTCTCAACCATTCATTCGTGGCAGGGAACAGCTAGTATTGCTATAAAAATGGAAAGTGTTATACATGTGTGTATTTTAATGGGTGTGTAATTCACTTACCCAGTTATCGTATATGTATTGTCTTGTCCTATGTAATCAATGATAGATTTACAAGAGTACTTAAATTTCGTTACAGAATTCAAGTGGCAGCGAGCCTCGGTCGCGCAGTGCGACCCCGGATTCTCTGGACTCGCTGCCGAGCGGCGGATCAGGCAGTCCCCCAACTGAATGGGCTGATGCTGCCACACCGCCTGACTTTGTGTAAGTAAATTCCTCTTATATCATTTTAGTTATTATAAGTTGAGAACTTTGGGAAGAAGTGCAAGAAGTATTGTAATACTATTGTATTATTTTTAATCTGTCTCTACCTATTGAAAAAATTATTTATTAAAGTCAATGGCTTATTCGACTGTAAATCAAACTTTAAAACAATTTAATGTAGATTTTCTTACGCCAGGGAGACTGCTTTATGACTAAAAGTCGAAAATGCTACTTTCTGGTTTTTCTATAAATAAAGCACTAAGCTACGCTGGTGTCCTTTACCCCGCTTCTTCATAGATGTTATTACACTGTTTTTGTTTCGTCATTCTGTGTAATTGTATCTTTGCTTCAAATGGAGATAAAATAGTTAAAACACTGTAAAAAAACTGTTTCTGTTTTTATGAATAAATGCGTGTATAGTAATAGCAAACACAATCCCGTAGTACTAAGTCATTACTTTTTTTTACCTCAGTGATAGTTACCCAGCGGGCACGCACGCACCAATCGCGCGAACACCGTCAGCGCCGAGCGGGCGACGCGCGCGCCTCTCCCCTCCCGGACCGAATTCCCCACCTCGGCCCGTGCACGAGCTGTTCAAGCCCAACGAGCTGCATTGGGCTGATATCGCTTCTAATACTGGTCAGTTTACCTGGTTGACACATAGCCATAATTGTATTACTTCCAAATGACGATCAAATACAAACAGGTAGTGAAGATATATTACGAATGGAAATTGAATGTAAAATTCAACAATAAGGCACCATTCAGATTTCTATGCACGTAACGGATAATATACAGTTGTAGATTGAATTGTGCTAAACACAAGTCCTGGGTTAGATTCAGGGAAGTAATTATTATACCCAGTATTTTGATATTCCTTTGGTTTTTCGATAAACCTATATCTACTATATAAAAATAAGTCGGGTTTTCCTTCCTGACGCTATAACTCCAGAACGCACGAACCGATTTCCACGGTTTTGCATTCGTTGGAAAGGTCTCGGGCTCCGTGTCCTTTCCTGTTTTTCCTTTAATGTTATTGTTTCGTATTAAATGTTGGTACTGTTTCGTTAATCATAATGTGTTCAATTACAGAAGGCATAGAGCTCCTTGGCTACCAACGCTATGGGACCGTACAAGGCCCAAGGATTGGCAAGGAGCGGATTAATGGCTCCATACTCAAAGAAAACGATGTTTTTATGTAAGTAGATAGAATGGAACTATCCCAAGATAAAATACAAAAATTTTATCTTTCAAGTATAATTTTGTAAATAAATTCATATTGTTAGCTTTAATTATTTATTTAATTAAATCTAAAGATTGTTTTTGAAATATATAAACATAGTCTTAAGAATTTTGCCATAAGGGTGCATGTGCCATAGTTGTTCATTTGACTCGCTCGGTTGTTTACGAATGGACGTCGAACATCCGCCTGAATCCCATCCCAGGTCGGGATGAGTAGGGAATAGAACAACAAGTTGCGGCACATTACGCACGGGCATTCTACTTTTAACTTTGAAGTGATAAGTTTATGTAAAATCAGTGAATTGAATGAAGTGAATTTTAGTGAATCGAGTAATTAATGGAGTCTTTAATTACCTAACCTGGATGAGTTATTATAATATACTTATACTCAAAATAAATTTTTTCATAATTTTTACAACAGAAACGGCTCAGTATTATGTTGAATTAAAGTAACATGATAGATAAAAGCTCTTAAAATTGATTTATATCTTTAGTAAGCTATGTAAATAATTTCAGGAAGCACGCGCCTGTATCTCGCACGAAGAGCGCAGCATCTTCGCAGCCTCTCAGCTTCGAACACAAGTTCAACCTCGACCGACAGATGCTCGAACACGACGAAGTAAGCTTTGATAAATAACATCTATCGTCAATATTAAAATCTAAGTCAATATAAAAATATTATACAATTCGAGCAGATTTTGCTTAGATCCCAACCACTATTTGGCATTAGAGAAGTTTTTAAAATCATTTTAAATATCCTTTATCCGTATAAAGTATCAGTAAAAACGGTACAGTTTACCTGATTTTTTTTTACGCAAAGTCCGTGGTTAATAACGCCATCTGTTGCCGTGAATTCGTATTTACAGTTACATTGAACTTAAATTAACTTAATATATATCTAATATATAAAATTCTCGTGTCGCGGTGTTTGTAGTTAAACTCCTCCGAAACGGCTTTACCGATTCTCATGAAATTTTGTGTACATATGGTAGGGTATCTATTTTTCATCCCCCTAAATTTTAAGGGTAGTCCACTCCACCCCTAAATTTTTTAATTTTAATTTTTAGATTATTTTTATGATACAGCATTAAAAAATACTTACAACCCCTAATTTTCACCCCTCTACGATCAACCCCTATTTTTTATTATACATGTATTACATGGCAAAACGACGTTGCCGGATCAGCTAGTATATATATATAATTAAAGGAAAAAATCTACGAAAGACTAGGCGGTATGGTCGAAAGACGAATAGCCTGCGCCATGGGCGAAAAAAAAGATGATTAATTACTGATGATGACTTATTCTTTCCCTTTTTTTTCTGTATGACATAGTAATATTTGGTGATTTTAAACCTGTTGAGTTAACTAAATTTACATGTTGTTATAAGTAAGGATGCAAATTACAGGAATGGCCCGAACACGATAGCACAGTGGACATTGAGAGTTTTGGAGAGTCACAGTTCAAGAAACTCCAGCCTCTACTCTGGCTCGAATTGACTGCGTTATTCGACAAGTTCTCGCTCCCATTCCACAAGAGAAAACCGCCGAAGAAGAAGAGGAAAGAAGGTATATATCTGTTAATTATAGGATTATAGAGCGGTTGTATATATAGTCATTGTCGCCAAGTATTTATAATTTATCTTAATAATGAATTGAATGTAACTTAGGATTTAAGAAATAGTAGTGAGTCTATGGGATTTAAAATCGAGACAGGGACCCTAAGTCCTTAAATCGATAGTTCTTTGCCGAAGAAGTTTACAAACAAATCTAGTATTTACAAATGTTGTTAGTTCTGAAAACTAAAGTTTTTTTGATAACCAACTTAAACTTAAAGATAAGTTGCTAAAAAGGCGCTTCGGGAAATTCTTAAAAACTGTATCAGTTTATGTTTTGTCTCTTTTCGTCACAGCGGAAACACAATTTGACAGAAAGAGACCAAAGAGTACTTAAGTAAAAAAAGCGCAATCAAACCGATTTAATAAAAAAATTGATGTGGCTGATTTCATTATTGGCAAAGTTTCTTTAAAAAAATCTCTTTTTATCTCTGTGTATATTTTCAGAGGGCGCCGTATTCGGAGTGGCTCTAGAAACCCTTCTACGTAAGGATATGATCATTTGGGAAGAAACTTGGAGCTCCGTTCCAGCCATAATTAGGACTCTCATTGAGGCCCTACGAGACAGGACCAGGGATGAGGGACTGCTTCGGGTACCTGGGAATAAGCATAAGGTTTGTAATAAAGAAGTTACCTATACTAAATCTTCACTGGGAATCGTTGCCGAAATCGATATTGCCAGTTAAAACATATTACAAAAAGACGCGAATTTTAAATAATAGCACAAAGTTTTACAAATTGCGAAAAGTACTGAGTCAATCGTAATATTTTCTTCAAATCGTTCTGATTCTAGAAATATACGTGATTACGGTCATACAGTGAATTCGATTTATTTTTTTCTTAGTTTATGGATGAATTCTCAATAAATAAAATACATTTTAGATCGAATCGCTCTGTCAGCTGATAGAGCAGCAGTGGTACAGCGAGCGTGGCGGTGTTCAGGCGGCCCTGTCCCGAGCCACTGGACACGATCTTGCAGCCGTCTTCAAGAGATTACTCCGCGCGCTTCCGCAGCCTCCGCTCACACAGGAATTGGCCAGGCTGTTCTATCACACGTATGGTATGTGTTAAACAAGTTTATATTAAACTTAAAAAGCGATTACTGATCAAGAAACAGAAAAACATCGACTTAAGGTCCTTCAAGAAAAGAGCGTACCAATTCTTAAAAGGCCGGCAACACACTTGCGAGCCCTCTGGCATTGAGTGTCCATGGTCGGTAAGGTACATCAGGTGAGCCTCCTGTCCGTTTGCACCCTGTTCTATAAAAAAAATTAAGTTACGAAAAAGAGACCCAGGGTATAGCGCCACTTTTTTTAAAGCGATTGCACAGTGGATTACTCTCCAATGAATACCTTGCCACTGGAAGGTAAACTAAACTAATTAACTCCATAATAAAGGAAGTTAAACCTTAATTTCCATTGATACACACAAAAACATATGAAAAACAATCGTATACAAATAAAAATCTGCAAAATGCTATGCTTTTCTTGATTTCTCGATTCCATACCTTGCTATACTTTTTTTGTTGCATAAATATCGCACGCAAATTTAAGTTGTGGCCAACTTATTAAACGGTAATAATTCCTTGGAATAAAACCTGTTGAATGAATTTATGATATTTCATGATCCGCCTTTTCGAATACTTTATTTTCTCGTTAAATGTACTGTTCCTTTTTTTATAATATTATAATTCCTTTTATGTAATATTACTATTCTTTTTTTATAATATTACAATTCCTTTTTTATAATATTACTATTCCTGTTTTAAATATTACAGCATTATCAGGCAGCACCCAAGGCCGTGCACTAAATCTCCTAGTTTTACTTCTGCCGGCCGAACAACGTGCAACATTACGGGAGATATTACGACTAGTTCGAGAGATTGTAGAGATGAGTGATACCAACAAGATGAGCGAACATAATGTTGCCATGATTATTGCGCCGGCGCTCTTTCCACCCAGGTATATATTTTTTTATGTTATTAATTCACCAACTAACTTGGCATCTGATAAAACCTAATCTAAGTTTATACAACGAGTTTTCAAGCGTTTAAGAAAACTTGTTGCACTATATTTTTGTTTCCTAATGAGGCATGGAGCAGATACATTTCGGAGTCTGTTTTAAGATGATCTTTCTGTGTTGATTTCTCATAATTATTTTTGGTAACATCAAACCTAGGAGTGTTTGCTTGCACTTATTCAACTTTCAGATATATTTGTAAGTCAAATTTGTTAGCAATTGAAATCGATATTGTTAGACTCGTTGAAACTTAGTTTACAAAGAAAATATACAATTATAAAATGTTAGTAATCGCATATTTAGAGGTATCTAATAATAAATTCAAGATTATAGCATTTTAAGAAGAAAACTTAATTATGTTTATTTTCCAGTCTTCTCCTGAAGCAAACAGACAGTCTGGAAACACAATTAGCAACAGCGGCAAACAGCTGTCATGTCACAGAAGCGTTAATGCGATGGAACGACCAACTATGGATGGTTCCTGCCTCGCTTCTCGCCGCCTCTCAGAGGAAACCGCAGCAACACAGACGAAATAATCACACTTGATTTTAATTTAATTAAATTTGTGACTAGTTGAATATACCGTAAGGTGCTTGAATTGTGCTGTGCTTATTTGCATGTTAGATCAAAAGATACTTAAATATGTTGATAGTTTAAGTATACCTGATTCGATTTGAATGACTATGACGTATACTATTGAATCTAACTTTAAGATACGATATTGAGTGATATTGTTTATTGTATACTCCATATGTTAAGGTATAGTGGTATATGAAGCCAAATAACTTTATTATAATTTAGTATAAATATTCCAGTTGAGGCTAAGCCATTTCCGTGTAAGGGATTGTATTGGGCATGACTAGGTAACTTCCAATCATATATTCTTAATTCTTTCCGTTTTATCTTATTTGTTAATACTAACAAACTATTCTGATTTATTACTATAATTTTTCTTTACTTGGAAAATGATTATATACCTCCACTAATAAACTAGTTAAGCCAAGGTATGTGGTGCCATTTAAGTGATCGGTTACCATTTGGAAAAGGTGTTGTTATTTGGTACCAATGTTATTTACAATGTAATTGAATACAAAAGTTTGCGTAACTGGGAAAATAATGCAAATTAACAATTGTCTAGGCAAGCAAAGACTGACTTGTTATGTATATTATATGTAAGCATATTTACTTCCAATTATAAAAATATATTATCATTTCAAATTGAGTTATTTTTTAAATCCTGTCTGTGTCTTAAATTCTGTGGGCTGGTAGGGTATTTTCTTTTTATGCTTTTAGTACATCTACTAAGATCCACATCTATGTATGAATTGACATGTTTGTATTGCTAACTATTGAGAGACTAGCTCAGTGTTTCCCAGTGTTGCTCAGTGGGGCCCACGCCCCACTGGAGTGGGGGCAGTTTGATTACTTCGGGGGGCTATTCCAAAATTCATTAAAATTATTTGGAATTTGAACTTCCTAGTAATTTCTTCCAAAACCTATAATTTAATTTTCTTAAGTGAACAATTCAATGTTTTTTATGTTAAAAATTATGTATGTTACATAGGGTGGGGCATAATAATTTTAGAAAGGCTAAGGTGAGCCATGGCTTTAAAAAGGTTGGAAAACACTGGTCTATCTTGTGCCTCAAAATCAGCTTTACTGCAAAAAAAGGCAAATATTTCATCACATTTTTAATTTATGTTCTCTTAAAACAAATTCATATAAATAAAAAATATAGAAGTACTAATATTTGAGATTTTTTATCAAATATATGGCTTCATTATCGGCAGCACACAATACTCTTCCTTTGTTACAGTGGATTGTATTAACTGCCTTATGTAAAGTGGGGATTAACGACGACACATTCATTGTAGCTTTATCATCTAAGGGTACATAGCTATCACCAGATTTCTTTGTCAATGACTCCATATTCCAGTCCCATACATCACCAGACAACGAGCATGTTATTAATTTGTTTGGGTTTTCTGGATGAAATTGCATTTCAGTAACACCAGATGAATGTGCACTTAATTGTGAAGTAGGGAATTTGTTCATACGTAAATCCCACACTGCCAAAGAGCCACATTCACTTCCAGCTAAAATTATATGCGGTTGAGTTGGATGTTGGACAATGCATGTTGCTGCTACTTCTTCGCCAGGAAAATGGAATGATGCCACAGGTTTGTTGCTATCTCTTTTAATATCCCAAATCTTCATGTGTCCTCTTAGATTTCCTGTTATGACCTAATATATAATAAAAATATAGCTTTTGAGATACAAAAGTTGTTAAAAAATAGAATATATTAAAAAGCAGCAGCTTATAAATATGCTCACTTGAAAAAGTAAGAAGGAACTTTTAAGATAATACATTCATATTAAACTTTTAATTATTTGTAATTATTATGTATGTATATATATTATGCAATGCCCAGTCAATATTAATAGCAAACTATTTGTTTCCACTGATGCTATAACATTTAACCTGTCTTACCTCATTTAATTTAAGAAAACAGACAGAATGAATAGAACAGCTGTCAGTATCTGAAATTGATCTAGTTATATCCCCCCTTCTGCCGTTGAGTATGTTTACTTTCTCATCTTCACCTACAGTTACTATATCACCCTCAAAGGTGTCCAGGGCAGTACAAGAACATCTTTCAGAACTAGAAACACAAACAGAATGATTACTGATACCAATATATGTATAAGGCAATTAGCAATATGCAAATAAAATAGACAAATTCTAATACTTAATTTCTGTTACACATCCTACAAGAGTAAATTAAAATAGAAGGCTACAGCCTTGCTTACGGAGATCTTAGTATTCTAGTTTGAAATATCATTTGTGACAGTACTAACATATTTGGATAGGTTATAAATTATATTCAATCATTAATTTTTTTGTTTTTGTTTGTTGTCCTACGAAGCTTGTAAATCCAAGTAAATAATGCTACTCAATATTTAAACAGTATTTTGCCTAATCTCAGTCATTAATACTGGTGCTGAACCTGAAACCATGGTTGTACAAACTTACTTGATATGATGCAATTTGCTCCAAGTGTATACTTCTCTCAGTGGGCTGGTTCTTTCATAAGCACTGATCTCTAGCAACCTTACTTCCCCGTTGGATAGAGACACAGCAATTTTGTTTTTATCAATTAACTTTATTTCCGTTACATCTCCCGCCACTTTATATTCTGACAACTCACGCGGATTTTCCACATTTTCATCCTCATGGACACTCTCAAATGTCCAAACTTTTACAGAGTTTTCATCGTCGTCCCAACTGCCAGTAAAAAAGTGTTTAGTTTCCACATATTCTTCAGGAATCCACCGAATTTTATTAATTTTTTGTGACACAAATGTTCCTTCAATGTCGATAGTCATTGTTACCTATTTAAAAATCTTATTTGGGAAATAACTGAAAAATTGTAAGCGTTTTTGTACAGAATTAACAAATACTATTATTAATAAAACTCATGCGGTAGTTTGTAAATTGTAATTATGTCCCGGTTCCGACTTCCGGTTGTTGATTGTTGACAGTTCACACTTGAATGTTGATTTTTGAGATTTGACTAACTTCGCATAGGTTAGAGTACAAGCGGATGTCAGGAGTCAGATCATAGATAACAGCTGTTATCAGCTGTTTGGTTGGCTGGTCTGTTGCAAGCTTAATATTGTAAGAAAAAGTAGTAAAAGTTGGGTTTAGAATAATTAAAATAATTATTAGATCAGGTTAAAATTTACGTTTTAGAGAACGTCGAAAAGAAATTAATTAATTAAAATTAATAAAAAAAACTATATTACTAACCAAAGTTAAAATGAACTATTATGTGCGTTTTCCAATTACAGAGCATTATGCGACTCAGTGCCGCACAATGCCGCATAATGCTGAAGCTTAATTGGAACGTGAATTAGTTTTCAAATGATCAGCAGAGTGCGCTAAGTCAGTGTTGTAAAAAAAATGTTATGAATTGAGTTAGCAACCTCATTAATGTATAAATAATGTGGTAAACAATAATAATTGGTTGAAAACTTTTTACGCTTATTTTAATAATCAAATTATTTCATTAACATTTTTTTATTGAAATAAGAGAAAACCTTTAAAGAATATAAGGTTTAACAAGCTAAATTAACAGTAAAATATTTAGTTTCATGTAAGAAGTTTACTGAGTAGTTTTTTGAGTAATTTTTTTTAATGATTTCTAAAAAAATTATATACTTTTTCAAAACCATTGCAATTTTTTCTAAAGTATAATCCTGTAAAATAAATTTGTTTACAGATCCGAATTTTAAAATAAAATTGTATTCATATTTTAAATGTGGAATATAAAAAAAAGTAACTATTTATATAGGTCGGTTATCGAAAGCTGGCGGGTTCACAGTACTCACAATAATGCAATTTCACATACAGTATGTTTCAAAATATGATTTTTTTGCCATGCTATACATTTTAGTCCACTCATACACGACGGACTGTCTATTCATGATGGGTGTATTTATAATTGTATTTCAGTTTGACATCACGTCTCGCGCTTATTCACAGACACTACACAAGCACAAAGTGTAAATGTGTTGAAGCCGCCAGCTTTAGTTAACATACCTATACCTTCATCCATACTAATATTTTTTTTTTAGCAGTTTGAAATAACTTTAATTATTTTCAAAATCTACGACGAAACGAAAGCTTTACACATTTTTCAACAATAAATAATATTTACTAACGAAAATTTCGATAAATGCCAACTTAAAGAAAAACACTGGTCAATTTTCTGTCACTGTGTTGGTATTGTTTGCGAGAAGCACGCGAGAGCATTAGTTTTGAGAGTGCTCAATTGTGCGAAGCGTTGCTGTAGTTGGAACACTCAACGTTGAGCATTATGTCGCATAATGCGCTCTAGTGCTGTAATTGGAAAACGCACTAAAGCTACTTATATTATTAATGCCCCCACCAACACTAAACCTTTAATATAACCTACAGACAAATCAAACTAATATGCTTCATAATGTCGGTTAAGTAAATAAGAAAAACAGTACCATATCTAAACTATTTGCTTTAATGGTGTTAGTTCTGAAAGAGGTTCGTACCCTGCCCTAGATATATTTGAGGGGTATATCCTCTAAGGCCACGTTCACACGGCGATTATTTTCCCGTATACCGTATACGAGATTTTATCGAATAGAGTAGTGACAACAGAATATATATGAAAACTTAAAAATTGTTTACACGGCGTTCATACGGGAAAATCCCGTGTTCGAGAAATATTTTTGACCGTACTAGTTCAATGTCATATACTGACAATAATTGTTCTTTTCTGTTTTCTTAAATTTGATGAAGTAAGATAGATTGGAAGCAAGTTGTTTATAAGTATGTTTTGTAAGTTTTTTTGAGTGTAAGTACATCATTTGTAATATAAATTGCCATTATTGTAAATTATGTACCTACCTACAATGTTCGAAGACTAAATGTATGAGGATAAAACTGTATACTTTTGTTGATACCACCAAGAAAAATATTTGTAAGCAAAATATGGTTCTTTGCCTTAAGTTTGGAACCTGATTCAAAAACAAACACAAAAACATAACTATAATTCGTAGCGCTAGGCAACTACTACACATAAAACGCAAAATATAATTTATTATTAAAAACTTTTTGAAGGGAATCTCAATGTTTGCCTGAGCTCAGCTGAGTGATGTATTTAAATCATTGATATACAAAAAACCCAAGATGCACAGTCTCGAATAAAAGTAACGCTCGAAAGTGTCCCGAAACACTATTTCTGTCTCTTTCTATAAGTTACAAGCATATATTATTGCAAAATCAACCTTACGCGAATTGTTTAAGGTTGCTATTACAACGCAGTGTACTTAAAGCAATAAAATTTTACGACCGACCGTGGTCGGTAGGACAAGGTATTGAGTGGAGTCGAACATGACTTTTTTATTTACAACTATTTAACATAATTTTAAATTTATCCCACGTTTCGCGTGCTTTACAGCGTGCGTGGTCACGGTGACTGAAGACAAAAGATGTTGGATGTTAAATAGTTGTAAATTTATAATAATACATAACTTTAATCCGGTTAAAAAGTTTTTTCTTTAAATTAAAAAAAATGTTAAATTGTCTACCTCCTGACCTACACTTTATATAGCGTAAATATATTTGTCAAAAACTACACACAAAAAAAGTTCAAAAGTACATAAATTTATTTATAAAAAAAAACACAAATAAAAAAATCGACTCCACTTATTAGAACAGGGTCATTTTTATAATGCGACTTAAATAAAAAGAAGACTGTAATGCGTTGTAGAACAACACTGAACAAGCAGCCATTGAAGTTGGCCGTATAGAAGTTTGTGCGTTTAACACGTTCACTGCGGCAAGTAAAATCATAATTCTTCATCAGGTGCGGCGGCGGGCCAAAATGCGCCCCCAATGATATTTCCGCCAGTGCGTGGCAGGTCTTTCTAGACCCAACAGCACTAGGAAAGATTAACTCTCAGTGGATGCACAGCAGCGTCAGTGCGTGGTAGGTCGATAAAAGCCTGCCGTTATGTTTTGATGGGGAACACCTACAATTTTGACCGCAAGATGAAATATATATTTGTCCCTGTCGAATTTTTACAAACACCTGAGATAATCGTTACGCACCAGCGAGAGGGACATAGATTTCTTCGTCCGCACCAGCTGAAATACCGCGGCAGGCCGATATCGGCCTGTTACGCAGTGAACGTGTTAATGAAGTTTTTAGAAAAAATAAATAAAAATCACACATTGCTTGTTATAATCAGTCATAAAAACAACAAAAACTAATCAATAAAGTTTTTTACTTACCGAAAATACGATATCCCATCCTTTTTTAGCCTTCTTGACGTAATATTTTTACAATTTCTCACAGAACACTTTGACATTTTTGACAACTGCTCCCAGACGCGAGCGACGCGAGACTATTTGAAATGAGCGCACAATTTAGAATGTTGCGCTCATTTTTTGAGGACGTTTTTTAGATGTTGATTGTGCATCTTGGGTTTTTTGTATATCAATGATTTAAATAAACTAATTATTAAGACACAATCTTACCGTTAACATAGTCTATCATCGGTTTGACAGCTCTAGAAGTACGATTTTATTTGAAGTATGTTACAAATTTAATAACAATAGGCAAACGGGCGATTCAGCTGACGTAGATTCGATCTACGATCTTCGATCGAGGATCTATTGGCGTAGGGTAGATAGTAGAAGTAGGGGTTTTAAAGCATACCTTAATTCATAAACAGTTGGAGACGGGAAGCCTAAGTGACCGTCCTTAAGAAATATATGGATGAGTTGCAAGACCATAGGGCAGGAGTGTGGACAATTACATCTCGTATAGATCCAGTGTTCAACTTGTGGGTAATTTGAAGATGGGGGGCGCTCTCTTACCGACTCGTTCAGGTCCTCACGAGCCATAGATGTTTCGGGCGATACCTTCACAGGGCGTCAGAAGGGAGGCGTTCCCCATTTGTCACAAGTGTGGTTTCGCCTTCGGATTAGATTTGGTGCTTCCCGTACCTAATAGTGAAAGCCATGGTTGAGGCTGAAATCGACGGCCTATGGAACACTTTCAAAGTGTTCCGTGTGGCCGTCGTAGCACTTAAAGAGAAAGCGGAGAGGGTTTGGGAGTGTGACCCAGATGCCGACCCTCAACGCAGAAAAAAGCCTGGAACTAGCTCTGTGACCCTCGCACCGGATTCGCAGTAGCGCAGCAGACGCTCTTGACGGCGACATGGATTAAGGGAAACTGTTACCGCGCCTCCTGTGTCCATAGCTTGCAAAAAGAGCTGTTGGGTTTTAGTGCGTAGGGGTCCACACAGACCGACCCCCACACTCCCCGCGTCTCTTTACCAAGTTACTACGCGCGGGGGTCTTTTCCCAACAAAAAAAGTGTAACCTGAGACTAACTCATTGGAATGAGTAACTCATATAATGAGTTACTAAAATTTTGTTAAATTGTTTTTGATTTTAATTTATTTTGTTTTAAATTTTCAAAAAGAACTGCCGAAAATACAATAATTAAGCTAATATGTAGAAAATCATGTGCGTTACACCACTTCTGCATAAATATTATTTTGGTTGTATTTAAAAAAAACAGGTTATAGAGTTAGAGTAATTATTAATCTGTCTCATCATAATACACTTAAGCCTGACCTCTGTTAGAACAATTTAGGCTATTAATGGTGGTCGTCGGTATTTTGACACTGAAAAAAACTTGAATATTTTTTTAAGTCGAAAATGAATGAAGTTTATGGAATTTTAACCACTCCGCCTTGGTCTTACTGAAAATTGAAATTTTTCTATTGGTTAAATTTTTTCTAGAGATTTGTATGAGAAAAAGTCACTTGGTCGTATAACTTAGTGGTAATTTTTACGAGCTGTTTTAATTACTTCGTTCCAGTTTTCTGGAACGTATAAATCCAATCATTCTTCTACATTTTTTATTTTCTTAATAATTAGATGATGATGAAAATGGTCTCTGAATACGTTGAATTAAAAGACGAAATATTTTTATTTGTTTATTATCATCCCATTGAACAACACCCCCTCAAAAATATCTATCTTATTTCAATATGTTCATTATCACATTTCATACTTTATGGGGTTTTTATAATTATTGCACACACCAATATTATGTCATAGTATTGCTAGTTATAAATTAAATAGATGTCTTTATAAAGCACCTTTTTTTATTATTTTTTTAATCTAGCAATACTTTGACTGGAAGTATATATAAAAATTACTTCAATAGACACAACCACTAATTTTATTGGAATGTTCCTATTTACAACTTTGGCATACACTAAACAATGATTATAAAATGGCACTATTCTATTTATTTACACCATACATAAGTTATAAAATATATGAACCCCTGAAAATATATGCCTAAACTAAAAGCACCTTTAATAATATAATTATTGCAATTATGTTTTCAGCTGAATATTAAATAAGTTACACATTTGTCATTTACATTCAATTGTTTTATGTCAAAAACAAGGTTATGAATTAAATATTCTCCAAATAAATTACCGTTTTATGTATTAATTATTAATTTCTATTTTTTGTTGTTAGCTCTGTCTCTATTCAAAATCGACTTCGTACTGTGACATAACTACAAAACAAGTTTATGATGATCTAAACATGTAGTAGTTATTTACCTATGAAACCCATTTACAAAATTAATTGTCAAAATTCTGTCAATAAGTTAATAAACATTTAAGACATTTTGCCGCTATTTGCTGCTAAACTTAGATTTTAAACTTTCAAAAAAGGCTAATTTTGTCTTAATAGTGCCAGGCGTGGGGACTGGGCTGGGCGGTCTTTCTGGACTATGCTCCTTAACAACCTCGTCTGCACCTTCAGGGATTTCGTTGGCTCCTCCGGGAACCTTTATGCTTGTAGGCTTAGATAATTTTAGTTCTTCGCGAAATTGTTTGGAAATGCTTCTAGCTGTAAGACTGTGCATGTATAACTGTTTCGACTTATCTTTTGTATCGAGAAGGTTCTCTTTACTCCTTTGCCGCCATAGTTGGTGTGGTGGCTGTAAAATTATAATTTTTATTCACAATTTGCAAACAATCTATAATAATTGTACGTATGTATGACGCATGTAGATAAATCTAAAACTGGTATTTCAATGGGATATTTTGTATTTTTATGTTAAAATAGAAAATTAAAAAAAAATAACGTTCTATTAATAACTATTCGGTATTTATACTACCTTTGATACTTTTACGATTAAAATTGGAAATCGTGAATAAATCCCTTACTATATGTTTAGTTTCATTTTTGCTCAGACCGATTGGTATGTAATACTTGAATTTTTTTATCTTTCTTATTTATAATTAAGGTACAACATCTATTCAGAAAAATACAGTCTACGCTTAAGATAACGCTATTATGCCAGATTATTGTAAGTGTCTACCCTCTTAATATGATAAAAGGTCTAACAATAATTGTTTATTTACTATAAAAATTAAAGAATTTATCATAAAGTAAACACAGGTGTAAACTAATTAAGTACGCGTCATGGTGTATTGAAATTTAATATATTTATAAAATTATGAATTACATAAAACTCACCTTAGTAGGTTCGTTAAGATTGTCCATGCTGACAAACTTTTTCGCGAGTTCCTTCACTTTTGGTAATTGCGGTAATATTTCGTCTATTTCACTGATTTTTTCGAGTTTACTTTCTGACTGTTTCAGATCTGGTTCGACGCCGGCGTCGTCGCGCAGTTGAACGTTTTGACTGAGCCTATCGATAATTTCGCCGGAGATCTTGTTATCAACTGAGTGTATATTGTCGTTTTCGTCACACTCGTATCGCGATACCTTATCTTCTGGTTTGCATTTTACTATCTCGCCCGTTTGAATATTATATATTTTGATTGAATCTTCAATGCTGCTGGAACTATATGAATTTTCTATACTTCGTGTAGGTGATTTTTCTGGTTCGGTTGACTGCGTTCTTGTGTTAACAGAGTCAAGTATGTCTTCGAATTGTCTGTCCGTCTGATCCTCTACCATAACCGGTTTAGCAACAAATACCTCAGTCGTATCTTCGTATTCTATTAATATTTCATTTTTACCCTCTATTGGAACTGTCGTTACTGATATATTGTTCGACTCTTTACCATTGAATTTTGTATAGTCTTGATTAGCGGCAATGGAATTAAATTGCTGTATTAGCAATTCCTGAAATTAGGCATGATATTAATTTGTTATTTTATGTTTAAAATAAATATATTTCATGATAATATGAAGATGAAAATGAAACTAAGCCCCGTTTTTTCTACAGACGAAAAAGGTTGGATTTATGTAAATTAACATTTTACATTTAGGTATAGTAATTAATTAGTAATTGCTAAGGCGTTTATGTGTTATTAGTCGGAAGCAGATGCTGTGAATGCATTAGAATGAGAGTTGTGTGCAATGTTAAAAGAAACAGTTTTATTAGAATCGTTAGTTCGCAGTAAGCGTTGTTAGTCAAATCATTCACCGTAAACTCACAACACTCACCACTAAGTTCTTGGTGGATTACTGTTGGCATACTGAAACTTAATCAGAAGGGCACAACTATTAAGTGCAGTACTAGTTTATTAATAAAGTGCGGAGTGCTGTTAGTCAGCTGAAATCACCATGCTAACTTTTAACACTCAACAGGCATTGTTTGTGTTAAAACGAAGATATATCCAGAAATATGTGATGAATGTATCATTTGATTTGTGATTAAAGAGAATTTAATCCCTAAGTCTATGCATGTATTGTACATAGTAATGATTATAAATAAGAAACTGATCTAACTACTTAGTTAAAGGAGGTGTATAAATCGGAATGTTATGGTGATTCACCATATGTCGGCGTGAAAGCCTTTGTTTAACCTGAGACTCCCACCGAACGCGTAATTGAGGGCAGGCCGTCGCTTTGCCCGCGCGTACGCATCTCCACTGCGCAGCGTATTACTCCGCCTAACATTATGATACGTCTCAAAAAGGTCCTCGGTTATTTCTGGCATTTTTGGTATTTTTAGTCTAACTATATCCTCGTTTTCCACATAACCGTCACCTCCATATTTATTGTGATCTCTTACATTGGCACGGCTGACGTTGCGCCGATACGCAATGTCATCGGAATCTATGGGATTTTCGAAAATGGGGTTTATGGCAAAATTGGGGCTAGCGTTTCTAGGGCTGAATACGGCGCGGACGATGTTCTGATGAAGGGCGCAGGCTTCCAGATCGCTCAGTGAGCTGCTGGCACTTACAGGGGAGGCGAAATCAGTATCGAAATTGTCTAAGCTGCTCGATTTGTTGATCGAACTCGATATTGAACTTGTATCGCTAAACGTCTTCTCTCGTCCTCCTGACGAAAGTTTTGCTTCTTTAATATAATAATCTCTGCCGTAACTGTGTAAAACAGATATATTAATTAAAATAAAGAAAAAAATAATTATAAATGATCTTTATGTAAATAGTCTTTACCGTTTGTATTGTGGAACTTCTTCTGCCAAAACATCTTTTAACATTTTCGGCGATGGACTCGGTGAACGATCGTTAACATTCAAACATTCTGTACTTTGGCTAGAATTAATTTTTTTATATGTATCTTCACCGTCCGTTGATTTGGTTACTTCCTCATCTGAAGCGAACTTATCGTCTAAATTATTTTTAGATGTCAAACTATCGAAGAGGGAGGATGTACTTTTCGCTAACAATCTCTTCTGGATCGCTTCTGGTGAATAAGGATTGTTTGGCATTTCGACATAATTCAACCATTTTTTCCTCTCTCTGTAAGCTATGGTTCCTGAAATGATATTACATTATTAAATACTATTAGAGTAATATTTGTATCAATATCACGTATCATACCTAAATCCTTTAAATCTTTAGGACAATCTAATAGGAAAGATATGACATTAATAGTAGTAGTAATAATTTCATTTTTAATGCATTACATAAAATATCCTTACCTGGCATAAGTTCATCTTCGGTTTCGTTTGATGCTGGTTTACTGAAATCAAAATTATATTTGAATATCTTTGTATGTATATGATCATATTGGAAATTTATGTCATAGTAATATGTTTGAGGTGGTAAGTACTTTGTAGGATGACTGATGGAGAAAAATTTTCTTACCCACTTAAGTTCACGTAATTCTATTACAACTCAATTATTATAACCTACTCAAATGTAGGTATGGTTTGAATCTACTAATTTTTTATTTAGTAAAATATGACCGTAAAAAGGCTGTGGCTTAAAAAAGCTAACGCTAAATTAGTAAAAAGTCGTTGAATTTAGTCTTGACTTACGTTTGAGGTTCATCTTCAAAATGTTTCCTCCGTAAACTATCAGCGTAACGTTGTACTGGGATCGTTACTGTCTCTTCATATTCACCTTCACGTTCGTGATTGCTCAGCGTATTTGTCGACTCTAAGATGTATGAAATATTCTTTAAGTAAAAATTTATTTTAGGTAAAATTTCTAACTACCCTTGCTTTAAACTAAATTACCATAGATTACATTTAAAAACATAGCCGGACAAAATTCTGCCTCTATTCCGTTGATTTATATGACAGAAACAGAAATACTATATTTCTGTTTCATAGCCCATGAGAATCCTCACTTTAATCTCAGAACATATTACACAAAATAATAATACCTTTTTCGTTCGGAATTCTATCCATTTCGAGACTGTCAATGGACATTTCTTTTGTATTCCTTAAATCTTCAAACACGTCGTGACCATTTATAGCGGTTCTGTGAATTTCTTCTTTTAAATTGAATTCAGTTTTTGGTAATGGACCACTATCTACACCGATTAACAGTATTGAGTCTTCATGGCGATCTATTTCTTGTATCCCTACATTTTTTACTTCTACTGCGTCGACTGTGTCTTCGCTTTTAGAATATTCATTATAAATTTTCTCGAATTCCTCGGATCCGTTAACAGACATAAGACTGTCTGGTTCAAAGTCCAACACTTCGTCTACTTTAGGTTTACCTCCGATAACGTGTTTTGATTCTAGAACCTTTTTTATATCACTCTGATATGTTTCGTTCTCTTCATTATCACTTGCATTATCAGAAAGGTCTGTTGTATCGTCGGCATCCCTGTCGCCAATTAAAACTCTGTACTCTGTATTAGAGTTTGGGACTAGCATAGGAACCGGAACTGATTGAATGTTTTTGATTTTCTTCTTTTGGAAAAGCCAGTTCTCCTCCCACGAACCATCGATTGCTTGGATGTCACTTCCAGAAACTTCGTCGAAGTCTCGGTCAATGTTTTCTGAAATTTAGATATATTATTTCGCATTATTCTATATTCAATATTACAGTTTACAACACCAAAACAGAAACGTTATGAAATTAACATAACTAAAATCACATTCACAAAAGCTAATCTTTTTCATATTTTTTAAGCGTCCCTTCGAGTTAAATTACTTTTTGGAGTTTCTCTTTTACATAAAAGTCTATAAGTTTTTACTGGATCTTAAAAAAACGGGAATTGAACCCATGAACCTAGGGCTAAGTAAAGCTAAGTAAGTTCTAAAGAACGCCTTAATATGATATAATGATTATTTGTGCATTTTTTGTCATTAACTTATGTATACCTTGTTCTGAGCTAAAGACATAGTTTATTCTAGAGCATTATGGTATGTATTACCTGTTGGGTGGACAATATCTCCACCATATTCGGGGAAAGGTACGCGTCGTGGCAGTCCCACGGCATCATCGTTGGCTTCACCTTCTTCCCAATCTGAGACATCGTCCTCACCACGAATCTGAAATATATTTTATAATCATTAATTAGTATGTAATGATAACCTTCATAGTTGAAAGTATTTCATTCAACTCTTACTTGATGATAATTATTGGTAGCACAAATTTAAAATAATTAGAATATTTTTTTGAAGTGATTTTGTGCATGGCCATGATAACTTTTATTTATTAACGAATCATTTGACAAAATACAATAAAGTAGGTAAATAACACATAATAAATGACACTGTCTAATGCTACTATAAAATAAATAATTTATAAATAGGTTTAAACAATTTATGTTGATTTGCTGTGTCGATCTGCAAATCAACATAATTAACATAATTTGCAGTGTTGAACTTCATTCAACAGTCACTTGTTTTTAAGCGCTAACCCGCAACAGATACAGTTAGAAAAATAATGCCAAGAGATTGTTTAGGTTTCTCTAGAAACGTACAATTATTTTTACAAAAGTCTCTAATTGATTTGTGATACGTTTGAAGTGAAACCCTCTCACATAAACTATCACCTGCAATTATTTATTATAAAAATCCTTGGAGTCTTCTATAGGAGTCTTCTATCATCCTAAATACGAAAGTAAGGAAACTACTTTTAATTCCATACAGTTACTGGTATACAATAAATTTGTAATCGTCCGGTTACTCATAAAGAGGAAAACGGTAAACATGTTGTTTGACAAGTAAACTTACAGCACTGACAGATGGTGAAATTTCCCTTGTGTTACGTGAGTTGAGTTCCAATGACCGCGGAGATGATCTTTCGGAAGGCGATGGACTGGCACTGGCTGAGTGGATCCCGCTGCTGCGACCGCCGGATCCGCTCTCCGTTTGGTAGCGTTCTATGACCTGTAATTGTATATTAATAATTATCTGTGTATGACACAGAATTCTCACTAAGTTGGTTTATATGTGTTTAGAGTAGTAAAAAAACTAACTTAAACTTTAACTAACTAACTTACTTAAGCTTTAGCCTGTCAATCATATTTTTATTCCAAAAAAATTATACTACATAAGGGTGATTGACACATAGGAAATTTATGTTTTTTTCTGGAAAACTTCTAAAATAATTAATAACTTATACCTACCATTCCTACCGAAATATAGTATGTATATATTTCTTCTATAGTCAATATATTAAAATCAATGTAAAAGACATTTGTAGAAATTTGAGTAGAAAGATAAGATTCAGTTATAGCTTAGATTTACATTGGGAACACGACGGACAAGACACAATGTACTTAAGAAGCATTTTTTCAAAGCATTGCTTAAATCTAATTATATAATTTACTAGACCATAAAAGATACATTATAAATGAGTAGGTAGAGTACATACACACTGCGTTAATAATGAGAGAAGTATTCAACCATAAATAAAAGTATGTGCTCCATAAGTTTAGCGTCCCTTCGAGAGGAAAATGCGCTACGCTATTGCTGCAATATAACCAAAAGGCGATGATGATGATGTTTATAGCCACTAGAATTAATTTGAAAGAATAATAAAAATTAAATTTGAAATCAATTTTCATTATGAGAGAGATAAGATAACGTTTTAAATAATTAACACTCGATTAACTAGAATCGCAATTTGTATATAGTTTTTAGCAGCTCAAACGAATCGACTATAACATTTTATAGCACGACGCGTTTATCAAACAAAAATATATTACGTTACTTTCATTAGGAGATATTGTGTCGTAAAGTCAAGTCAAAATATATGTATTAATTTTGGTAAATTTTGCACACATAGGATCGCCAAAAAATTATGAATTGACTCTAAATTTACTATCAGCCTGTAATTAAATTAAGTAATACAATGTAATAAATAACAGCTGCAACCATTAAATCGCTTCACGTGATAAGGAGTGAAACATTATAATAAAAATGATTACATGTATTAAAATTTTAAAGTAGAAGCCAGTGATAAAAACTGCACATCAGTTATCAAATCAATCTGTCGTTAAACGATATATTATCAGATTATAGTGATTTTAAGGAATCTGCTTTGGCCCTTGATCTCTGCAATCTTATCACTGTTAACATACCTACGCCAATAATTAGCAAATTTGCATACTTTTTATAATTATATAATTTATTAAAACTGGATTAGTTACATTTGTTTTTATTTCTATAGAAAGCTACGTAAAATATTGTTTAAAGTTATAAGTCTGTTATAATAATTACTTTAAGTTTTTATATGGTGTAGAAAATCACTAACACTTACTTAGTTATGATAAAATAAAAGGAAAATATATTTAGATGTGTAATATCAATAATATTAAGCTACAACGTCCGAATATGTTTATGTCTATATATTAACACGTTTTTATTTTAATTATCAAATATACAGTATTTACAACCTTCTTAACCTAACCGTAATAATAAAAATAAATAAAATTAAAACAAATGTAAACAGTTTGGTTCCTGTTGAAAGGAAAAGGCTGGCAGCATTTCCTCGCTGTATCGCGACACTTATTCGTTGAGGGAGGAAAGCACCAGTTCTATCATCACCGGTACTACCTGGCGCCAATTTAATCAATCTATTTTATTATTATTATTTTTTATTTTAGTTATAATAAAATAACTTAAAAGTAGCATGTAGAAACATTTAGTATTTTGTTCAATAATGCAAGAAATATATAAAATATAATAAAGGTAATTAATAAGTAAAGAGTAATTAATATAAAACTGTAATACAAATAACGCTCTGAACTTCGTTAATAATTTTAACAATAGCTAACAAAGACTATTACTCGTAAATGACATGTTACCTGTGTATCTTGACTGGAGTCAAAAGAACCGTTCATAGTTTCGATGCTCACCAAGATAATATTAATACAGCTATTTAGAATTAATTGTAGAAATTATACAATGAAATTCACACGGTGCTGCACGGTTTTCACTAGAACACTGGCTTGTGTCGGAGCGACAGACGCTCTAGGGTTGTACATTTTCGCAATAATAAAACAATTTCATTACTTACTCAAAAACCGCTGTATAGAGATAAGTGCTTTATAAATTAAGTGTAAGTAATATAATAAAATCTGGACTGACTTCTTAGCCACTGTTAATATAAACTTGTGTATTAAACGGAAATAAATTTGTTAATTTTATTTAATTCATACCGTAATAGCGAAGAAAAAAATATCCAATTTTATCTATTCACTCACTTAAAAAACAAAAAAAAATATTATTAAAAATAAATATCATATACACATAATTCATAACATCAGTACATCACGTTCACGAAATAGATCACGTATAGAAACAGCCAAGCATTGACCTTACCCAGCTTATCACATACAAGAAGAAAAGGAAAAGAAAACCGTCGAATGTCGATATCATTATGGCACAAAACACATGATTTCAACAGTAATTAACGAATAATGAGCTTACCATTTCTTTACACGGCTTGGACATCGAACATACTAAATCGTTATCATGATAACAGCGCTATCAGTATTGATAACGATAAATCAATCAGATGGATGTTTATTAAGTTCTTGTTCTTATTGTAAAATGTGCGCAAAGTTATTATAAATTTACATTACATATCTATAAATCTTCTTCATTTGGTGTGTATTCAGATTTTTTCTATTTTCTTTCTGTTTTCCATTTGGAGCCCATTATTTTTCGGCGTAACAGCATTATCAAATAGATATGACAGTGACAACGAGTGATTGTTTCATGTACCATAATTTAGAACTTAAAAATTTACAAATGTAGCTGTAGATAAGATGATGAAACTAAGCTGCATCTTCTACTCCATGGTAAATGCAGTAGTAGATGCAGGGAGATCCCACATTTCAACGCAACACCAAGGGATCAAGCCGCTCGGAAAGTGACTGGTCGTCGACGATTCGAATCACACTTCGTTGAATACGCTCAAGCGAAAGGAGCTGGGGAGCTCCAAAGAATTACGAAAATATACCCCTTTTAAACCTACTTTAATTCTAGAAAGTGTAGTTTCTTACATTCAATAGGGTGATAGCCCTAAATAAATAATAATCTAGCTGACGAAAGTATATAGTTGCAACTTGTATGGATTCGTCGTCTGTTGTATAATACGAGTGCAACGTCCACGGAACATAACAACGTTTGAGAGCGCCGTATTTCAGTGCCTTCAAAACATTACGCCAAAATAACTGTTGGTTTATCCTGGACAACTGAATCATCGATTCATAATATTTTAAGTATGGGTCGTTTCTAGGTGTTCGATAGTACGTTAATCCTAAGTGTAGGATATAGCAAGAAGTGCGTAAACTTATGCTCCAACGCAACCACTGTGATGTATTAATGAAATTGCTCAAGCTAATAAAACGTATGATCGTCGTGTTATAAAATGGTAAATTATTTACTGATTATATCTACCACGCGCAGAATGCTTAATAAATATAAATCAAAATGATAAGTTCTTCATTCACAACTTAATAAAAAAAAACTAACATCTGAGGAAATTTGTACGTTGATGGGGTGTTAGAAATTTTATTATCCTATTCCTAAAAATCACGGACGGTAATTATTAATAAGTATATCATTTCTAATAGAGATTAATAATAATCAATTTTAATTCGGATTTCATAGATAACCGATAAACGCAAAAGAAGAGAGCAAAAAGATTTAAAAAAAAAGTTAGGTGACAAAACCCATCCAGGTCTTATACAGTGCAGTGCCAACAATCATATCATATCCTAGCCGACAGCCAGCTCCTATTAATATGCTACAACTGTCAACTCTGAACATGAATATTAGGTTGGCCTTCGTTTGTTTTCAGAGCAGTTTTGGCCTAGTGGCTTCAGCGTGCGACTCTCATCCCTGAGGTCGTAGGTTCGATCCCCGGCTGGATCCTGGACTTACTTTCTATGTGCGCTTTTAACAGTCGCTCGAACGGTGAAGGAAAACATCGTGAGGAAACCGACATGTCTTAGCCCCAAAAAGTCGACGGCGTGTGTCAGGCACTGGAGGCTGATCACCTATTTGCCTATTAGATTGAAAAATGATCATGAAACAGATTCAGAAATCAGAGGCTCAGACCTAAAGAGGTTGTAGCGCCATCGATATTTTTTTCGTTTATTTTCAGTCAAGTCAGATTCCGGTTCCGCTTTATTTTACAGTTTAAAAAATGACAAACGCAGAGCATGCGAAACCTGCTATTAGGATGCGCATAACCGCGCGTACGTAAATACGTAAGCAATATTTACGTGCAATGATATGAATACATAATTGTTGTACTTTGATCTACTTTTTCAATCAATTATAACTGTATTGTTACGGTAATTAACATTATGTGTGATTATATAATTCAGATTTCTATCGAATTATTTATAAAGTGTTGTGAAAGCTGAATCAATGTGTGCGTTTTAAACTTAGAAACTAATTTATGTGTAAGAATTAAAAATAAATAAATAGAAAATTAAAGCAAATTTTAAAAGTTTAGTTCCTCTAGCTTTTAATTCTGGCAGAATTTCCTCGCTGTTAATGCGATAGTTATTCGTTGAGCGAGGAATGCACCAGCTTTAGGGTTATTAGTACTATCTACTATGTACCACGGGCCAACCTTAATCTTTAATTAGCGCCTGTGCACTTGAACCCCACGGCCCTAGACACTCTACTATGTGGGTAAATAATATTGTAAATACTGCATATTTGTGTGTTCAAAATAAATGCTTTGACATTTCTGTGTTAAACTGTGTGGGTGGCATATAAAATACAACCAAAAAAAACTCGAGGGTTTAGGAAAGGTATGCTAACACCGGCACTAATGTTTAGTTAGTATGTTGAATTTTAGTACCGCACGATGACAAGGTGCGACATAAGCGCTACGGAAATTCAGATCCAAACCGTCGAGATTGCTATTAGTAGTTTCAGAGTACTAAGCTCTGAATGCTATAGGCAGAAAGAATCAAGAACCCACACAAATGTGTCCCAACGCACTGATTTGAGTAGGTACTACAATATCTATTGCGTATATGGCAAGTCGCAATAGAAATATGTGCAGAGTCTGAAGAACATTGTCACATACCCAAAAGTGCACTATAAGCTATCATGAATGAACCTCTGAAGGCGGTCTCGAATCTTCGGGTATTGTGTCTATGGGCGTCGGTATCCCTTTATTTGCCTTTGCTTAATAGAGAAAAACGTCAAAGGGAGCGTTCAAGTATTACGTCACGCAATTTTTGGAGATTATTGACATGTAAAGTATAAACTCAAACTCAAACTCAAAATATCTTTATTCAAGTGGGTAACCAAGTACACTTTTGAATCGTCAAGTTAAATTAATCATAAATTTACATTTATACCAGTTCGCAAGTCAAGGGCGTAGAGGCGGGTAAGAAGAACTGGCAAGAAACTTTCCACCACTCTTTTTAATCGCACTCTTTTTAATTTATAGTAAAACTTTTCGCGACCACCTAGTGACTCTTTATTCCTAAAAGTTACTATTATGTGGTGTAAAGTACTGGAAATCGAAAATAATATTAACGCGTAATTCAATCCCCGTCCCGCATCGTAACGTTTTATAAAAGCCCCCCCTCCCCCCAAATTCGTTACGTAATACTTGAACGCTCCCAAAGGGGCTATGAAAATAAGTCAAAGTACCTTGTTTAGTATAGCAGTAGCTAGAAGATCTTCGTAAGAAGACTCTGTGGGTGTTGAGGGTTCTGCTGCATATCTGGCTAGCGCTGGAAGAGCTGCAGCTTCCTCTACCACTCTCGCTACTAGGCGTTTCAGTTGCGCGTGCGCACCACTTGCACCGATCGTCCGGTTACTGTGCGCTGCCTGTGGCTTTGGTAAATCTGTGGAGAGAACAAGTCAAATAAGTTTAAATTGGCTACTACAATTAAATTAGTTGTTTTTTGTATTGTTAATTTAGGTCATTAGGAAACTCCCTCTTTTTTCGTTAAAACAAGAAATCAATGTTTATAAAGTAGTATTCATAATAATCAAAATAGCCATAATAATAGTCAAGAAGCCATGAATTTTTCTAGTTTCATGTATAATTGATAATATAAGATTGTAACAATTACAGTACATTAGCAATATCATAAACTTTCACCCAAGTGCTATTAGTGTCGCAAAACATTCCGTGAAAGCAACGTGAGTCTCAAATTAAAATAATTAATTACTACTATTGTTGTGCAAAGAAAAACAATAGCATTATAAAAATATGCATATCTCTACGAGGAATAACTTGACCAACTATTGTTGCAAGAACGACTATACAACTGAAAATTAATGCGAATTATTAAAGATATTAAATAATAGGTCTTATCAGATTAGATTTAGCGCTAAGTGTCGTTCCTGAATCTCACCCTTACCAAGGCGCGGGATTGTACGTGAACCACCAGTACTGAAAAAATTCAGCAATACTAAAATTTTTGTATGAAATTAGAATAAATTAGAAGCATTTAATATGTATTCATTTTCGACGTTCATAAGTGTACATTGTGTTACCTACATGAAAAAATGATTTTGATTTGATTTGATATAGTTCGTAACGTAACGTAAGGATCGCAAAGCTATCGATATTGGGATACATAGATAGAAGAAATATTGAAGTAATGCCGGTGCTGATTGAAAAGTTTTAAAGCACTCAGAATCACCGATCCTCCGACAGTTGAGAAAACAAAAAGCTATTTCAGGATTTAAATAATCATGATTATATTCGATTATTCCATATCAAAGTCAAAGTCCAAAATCATTTATTCGTATAGGTAGGCTATGGAAGAGCTGGGAACTTTGACACAGGTATTTTTTTCCTTAAACCAATCATATCTTACATATTTTATTGTTAAAAAAAAAAATACATCAGTGGCGCTACAACCTCTTTAGGTCTTGGCCTCAGATTTCTGAATCCGTTTCATGATCATTTTTAAATCTAATAGGCAAGTAGGTGATCAGCCTCCAGTGCCTGACATACCGTCGACTTTTTGGGTCTAAGACATGTCGGTTTCCTCACGATGTTTTCCTTCACCGTTCGAGCAAATGTTAAATGCGCACATAGAAAGAAAGTCAATTGGTGCACCCCCGGCTGTGAACCTACGACCTCAGGTATGATAGTCGCACGCTGAAGCCACTAGGCCAACACTGCTCTTTAATGCATTGTTATTAATGGTTAAACACATTTTATTTATTTTTTAATTAAATAAATAACTATCCTTAACCATTGTAAAGTAGTCACGCAGCTTATATAAGAGAAAATAATTGAGACTTATATTCCTATAAAAAGTATTTCTTAAGAATAAATAGCTTTTCTATATACTTATTATATATATGAAAACCCATTACGTATATAATTGAAGCCATGACATAATTACCAATAGTTTGTTTCTTCAAAGTTATTATGTGTAATGAAGGCAACTTTGACCCCAATTGTATGAATTCGCTAAAAATGTAAATTGTCATAAAAATAATATTAATGAGAGTTAAGATCGGTGTGTGTGTATGTTCAAATATATGTTAAATGAAACTCTTTGTTTGAAGCTGGGTGTTAACTGGCTTTAATCGTTTAAAATATGCGGTGGGGATGCGATGCTAACAAAAAACTAACTTAAGGGTTCTTAAATCTAAATAACATTTTAATATAAGTGTAGTCAACGTATTGGACATTATCGGAAACGAGAATGTTATAGTACAATTCATGAGCGTGGGAAAACCTAAAGGTCTCATTTTGGCTCCAAGTGTGCGATAATTGCTAATATTTGGTTTGCGCTTCTAATTATTAACTAAAATATATATAAATATATGGAAGATGGACTGGGTGCTGGTGTGGGATTCAACCTGTTCAGACACACTGGCCCCTTCCCATCTACATGGAACCAATAACAGAGCTGGTACGGCTTGTGACGCGGCTCACAGGAGACCGAAGAGCTGGCAGCTACCTCGGACAAAGAATTAGTCTAGCTATTCAAAGGGGGAACGCTGCTAGTATCTTCGGAACCTTGCCTAAAGGGCTTCCTTTTAATAATATATTTTAGTTATAATATTTTAAGGCTAGTTAGTGTCCTTTTAAATATATATATGTAACTTAACTAATGTTATACATAACTCGAGGTATAGCTTTTTAAATCTAGTGTTCCAGGCTTACGAAGATAAAACCTTAGATGTAACTTCTTTAATTAATATATTTATATTATGCTAAACTTATTCTCACAATAGCACAGTGCATTACATCATTTCTTAAAAGAAATAATGGCCTGGAATTATTTTTTCAATGCAAAAGTACGTTTGGGACCTACACACAAGCGTGGGAGTTGTAAAAACTAAGCAGAAAACACGATAGCAGTCTAGTCGTAGAAATCTGTTATTAGAAAATCTCACAATATTAATTATCTTGAGTGAATTGAACGACTATTTAATGACTCTATGGCCTTTGCCTTTGACTAAGATCGCTATAAAAAACAACATTACTTGTGTATTTATTTTGTAATAACACTTGAATATACATTTAGTTTTAATGGTTTTAATTATTATTGCAATTGTTGAATGGAAGATAAACATTTTTATTATACGTTAAAGAATAATTTATGTGATATATTAATTTATTGCCGTGTTTCTAGTGAGGGATAGCTTTTCAAGGAAATTTTTTCAATAATGTACAGTGTAGCTAAATATTACTAGCATTGTTTGTTATCAATCAAGTACGAACGGATGTACTTAACTTAGATGTATCATTCAAACATAGATTCAGACTAATATTTTCCTCGTAAGAAAACCCGTACAATAGACATAAAGTATGGTTATTTCTAGAAATGAGAAAAACATAGAGAAGTCAATCCAAATTATCATGACCGTAGAAGCAAATCTAGTTATTAAAGAACCAAAAATTTGAAACCTCTACCATTAGCTTATTCAAAGTAACTATTGGTGCTACAATCCCCGCCTCAGATTGGCATTGGGCACCTTATAACTGACAGAATAATGCATTGGTATGGAACCGGGGTTGGATCGTTGGACCTCATGTTTTATAATACGATTATAAAATTTGAAAGCAAATTGAAATTGGAAAGCAAGAGGAAACCCACGAGATTATGATGAATTTTCTTTACTTCGTGCTAGACAGAAGGCAATCCAAAAAAAATGTTTTAATTTACATATGCAAAAAATACAAACGTCGTTAAGGAAAGATCCAAAGAAAATCTGGTCATATTTAAAATCCTTACGAATTAATAACGCTGGCTATCCAAATAGATTACAATTAGGAAGCAATATATATAATAACGAATCGGAAGCATGCACGGGATTCAGTACTTTCTTTGAGAGCGTATTTCAACAAGCAGCGCCTTCATACCATGAAATTCTGCAGACTAATACGGAAGTAACCGACAATATTATATGTAATCTAAATATTACCAAATTTGATATATTGAAGATACTAAATTCATTAAATGCAGAAAAAGGAGCTGGGTATGACGGTATACCACCTATTTTTATCAAAAAATGTGCTCAAACTATCACAGAACCACTGTACATAATACTGAACTTATCAGTGAACACATTTGGCATTTATCCTGATGTATGGAAGATAGCTAAAATAATACCGATTCATAAGAGTGGCTCGCGGTTGAGTATTGAAAATTACCGCCCAATATCGATACTTAATACTTTCAGTAAAGTCTTTGAAAAGATAATTTATAAAGCCATCCACAATATAATAAGTAATTCACTTCCCGATGAACAGCATGGTTTTATCAATAAATTTTCTACGATAACCAACTTAACCGTGTTTACGAACTATGTACTGCAAAGTATGGATGGTGGTGCACAGGTTGATGTAATTTACACAGACTTTGAGAAGGCTTTCGACAGAGTGGATCACACCATCCTATTGCATAAGCTCCAACTTCTAGGGATACGTGGTGACCTTCATCGCTGGTTTTGTTCATATATAACAAATCGTAGACAGGCGGTTGCGGTTGGCAGTGCTAGAAGTGACTTTGTTCATATAAGTTCTGGAGTTCCTCAAGGATCTATATTGGGTCCCCTGTTATACAATGCATATCTTTATGACATAAATAGTAGCATTAAAGATTCAAATCACCTTATGTTCGCTGATGATAAAAAGATATACTTAAAAATAAACAAAGAAGGAGACTGTCAAAAAATTCAGGCTGACTTAAATAACCTTTCCAATTATTATAGACAAAATTGAATATCGGTTAATACTTCTAAATGTGTCAAAATAACATTCACCAGAAAAAGAAACAAAATTGACTTTAGCTATCATATTAATAACAAATCCGTAAAAGAAGTAGATTGTGTTCGTGACTTAGGTATATGGTTAGACTATAAAATGACGTATAATAACCATATTGACACAATAGTTGACAAGGCCTAGAAGCAGCTTGGTTTTGTAAGACGTGTTAGTGAACATTTTCATGATGTCGACTGTATGAAAGTGCTATACTATACATATGTAAGAAGTATTCTCGAATATGGTTGCTCGGTTTGGTCACCTAGTTACACTGTACACAAAGAAAAAATTGAAAAGATCCAAAAAGACTTCATAAAATTAATCTCCTATAAGACCTACAATAAGTTTAATACATATAAAGACGCGTGTGAACATTTTAAAATTAATACTTTAGACTCTCGACGAAAACAATATGATTTATTGCTACTACATGACATTATCTCAAATAAAATTAATTGCAGCTCCCTTCTAGAAAAATTGCCCTTCCTTGTTCCTGCCTACCAGACTCGTAATCGTGCTTTGTTTCAGGTTCCTCACACTAACTATGCAAAAAACTCAGTTTTATATCGCGCAGCCCGGACATACAACGACCAATATTTAAGCCTTGACCTGTTTAAGCTGTCGCGGAATATGATTAAAAGGAGTATTAAGAATATCCATAAAATCACCTGCATCATAAGCATACCCCACATACACACCTTCACGTACTTACACTCACTCTTACACCATCACACAACACAGCCAAATTAGGTATTATTTAGTTGAATGTATTTTTTTTTTGTTTGTTGTTTGTTTGATTCTGTAAATTTTTTAACCTTTTTGTAGTAAAATGTATTATGTATTCCATCTCTGGCTATATTTTCAGTGTATCTGTTTGTTATTATATATAATTTATGTTAGCTGTAGGATTACGAAATAAATAAATAAATAAATATACCTTAATCACATGGACAACAGTCGTTTTAATGTGAAACACGTCTAGTTAAATATTTGTATTCATTTTACGATGTATTTTACAAGGGTTTTGCCAGACTCATGCTTAAAGAATAGTTATCTCAAATCATACGAATATGGCAATGCATTAAGGTGGGAACTGACCAACGTTACGAGGTGTAATGTAACACGTTACACAGCGAGCATTCGTGCAGTCAGTACGTCGTGTTACGGGGAAACCAGCGAGCAACGAGCCGCTCGTTGCTCGCTTTGAGTGCTCCACCCGGCTGTCGGTTTTTTGGCGAATCCTTTGACTGTTACGCGGTTCAGTCAGGACGCGTCGCACGTCGCGAGTGATCATGATTATGATTTTCTATAAATTGTGTCTTTTTTAAGTACTTTTGGTCCAATTAAATTCAACAGTTCTTCAAAATCGAAACATGCGTAAAAAGTTTTTATACTGTCCAGTAATCGTTTGGTTTTTCAAAATTGCAATCAATAACAAACCACCTCATACGCCTGTGTTTTTAAATAAGTTTGATGTCCAGTAAATTTTTTTCTTCTTCTTAATTTGGATGAAACAATAATTAAATAGAATGAAAGATATCAACACGTCCTCGCTGTCGGCCATCTCCTGAACACTGGCGGCGAAAGCGGAGCACAGAGTTTTGACGAGCATGTTACGCCGATTTTAAAACACAGCGTAACACGCTCAAAGCGAATGCTACATTACACCTCGTAACTTTATAATAACTTTAAGATTATTTCCTTTAAAGGTTCGAACTTCTACAAAGTAATTAAAATCATATATACACTCGTTGAAAGAAAAAGGAAATTATCCGACGACCTTTCTCTGTGGAAACGATATTATGCAACTGGTTTACCTTCCTTACGAAAAGTATTGATTCAGAACTAACGTCTAGATATAGTATAGTATTATTTCTATTATAACACATTTCATATAATGAGCGTTGAGATCATTTTAACACGCCCTCAGTAGCTTCAAAACGCTGGTTGACAAATTTTAAAGCGAGAAGCTAGTTTGGGTATATAAGCTTCATAAAATACTTTTTATATATTTACACTGGCACACCCGGCCACGCGTTGCCGTGGCTAAGGATTTTGTTATATTACATAGTAGTAAACTATTAAAGGGAAACTGTAGGAGAACACCAGTCATGGGGACCACCATGCTTTGGTGGTTATGCCATTAAATTGTAGCTTAGGTAGGTAAAACGTTGGTACTTTCAACACAGCGCCATCTGTTAGAATTGTGATTGTCAAATAATAAACAAATATTTTGCAATAAAATAATATTGCGGGTATAACTTCAGATGTAAGCTATCCTATATTTTAAGTTAGATCAAACTACACACGGTGTGCATATTGAAATTGGTTAAGTAGTTTAGGAGTCCATAGCGGACAAACAACGTGACGCGTAGTTTATATATATTAAGATGACGAAGTTGTCCTGCTACTTTTGCAAGCGTCGTAGTAGTTTATTTTCTTTAAAATGTCGGTCACTGAATTTCTGTTTTATATCTTTAATAAATTTTAGTTTACTTTTTGCAAAACACAAACATAATTTTTATAAGATTTTCTCGAATATATAGCTTTATAGCGCCTTAGTATTTTTTTTGCCAAAAGATAAAAAAAACTATTGTTTTAGTGTGTCCGCATTCAAAACATTCTAAGTTTAATTTCAACTAAAACTTAGCAAAAGCATAAAGACTTACCCAGTATCTCCTCAAGCCAATAACATGACACGTACAGAAAGATGGCGACACCAAGCCAGAAGCCGATCAGAAGCACAACCAGATATTCCAACATTTTGTTAACACTTAAGTCATTACTGAGTTTACATTATATTTCAATCTATTTATAGTCACTAGTTATAATGAGCATTTCTGGTCCAAATTCCAGACTTGCCATATATCAAATAAATCTATATTAAAAATGTAGCAGACATTATATATTACCGAAGCGAATGCAAGCTATATAAAATGCACCGATGTACGCAGTACGACATACAAAACGGATTAGTCTTATCGCGCCGTTTTAACTAAAGTTAAAAAGTTTAAAGCTGTCTCTTTTCATCAAAGTGTAAATAAAATTTGACAGAAAGAGGCAAAAGAGTATATTAGTTTGTTTTGTCTCTCCTGTGTCGTCGATAAAACGCCTAGTCATAGCCCTAACAATCACAAAAACTTAAGGTGCGTTCTAGTTAATAATAGCTTTTGAAAGATGTAAGAGCTGGTTGAGACTCATTCCAGGTAATCTCTAGTATTCAAATTTATCTATAAATCTACGCCCTGTACTGCTAAGGGTTAACTAAAGGGTCACCCCGATGATGTGGTATTATGAATAAAACAATGTGAAGTTTTAGCCGTTTTCAAAAAAGGCACGCGCAGATCACGTGGCCAGAGACATTAATTTTACACGTTATCACTTGTCTGTTAATAACTTATTCTGAATAACCAAACAGTGATAAAATATTTTAATACATACTAAACTTATTGTATTAATTTTTTTAGCATATGCGAGCTAATTAATGTATGATATGTATTTTGTACATAGTCAAAATGTTTTGGTCTACCTATATCACAGCGTGAAACATATAGTTTATTTTGTAATTTTTAATTCATATTAAATCACTTGTATTTGTATTCCTAATTTTGTATTAATCTTATGTTTTTCTAGTGGTAGTTTTGATCGTTTCATCAATAAAAAATATTAGTGAAATTGCTTAGTACATAGAGAAAGTATAGGGTCAAGATTATCTTTGACACCATCTCTCCGAGTTTTGCTTTGTCATAATCTGTAATATTCGATTGCTATTGTCGATACTATGACATTCAATCATAATAATAATATACATTAAACCTCATTAAAGCGAAATCTTTCACGTAACATTAAAATCTGTATTTTAAAGATATGTTTTGTAACACATCTATTGTATTACACATTAAAAGCAAAGCGGATATTTTTAAGGTATTTTAAAGGTTTAGAGTTGGATTCTCTTATGTCAAAAACTGATTTCGTATTGGGGTAAGTATGGCTTAAGTAAAAGATAAGTAAATTAGAAGAACTGACTACTAATATTCTGATAAATCAGCTGCGAGGTATCTCAACTGAGACTGGCGTTAAGAAATATTTTAATTCACAAGCATAAGCGCTCACTATATTTTATAACTAAAACGATTATAAAAATGTCCAACAACACTGAAGTTACTTGATAGGCGTTGCAGCACCAAACTTTTGTAAAGCTCTATAGCGATGAGAGATAATCCGCGACACATGGGTGTTCAAACTACCAGCCAACGTCTACCTTAGTACCATTAAATTTTTCAATAATCACATATTTTCCGACGTGAACCCGAGACCTCAAAATATGCAGTCGAACGCGCTAACTACTAGTCCAATGCGACAATTTAACACGAACGTTAAATAACTATTGTATCACAGAATCATTTGCAACCTAAAACGATTATGCGTACATTGTTTGGTTCTAAGAATTACAAACACCGGACGAAGCCAATACATAGAAAGGAAACGCATTAGAAAACCTAGTTTTTCGTTCAACTTGCGTTTTCTATGTATTTCCAAACAGAGTGCAGTTTCCTGCACTGCCCATATGGTCACGTAGGGCTACAGCTTCACTTTCGCTTTGCAGTTCAATGGCATTCGTGTACTTGTTCGTCATGTGATGTACTTGGTTATGGTTAAGCTTTGGTGTTGAAGAAAGTTTCGTATTATCAATTGATTTATAATATTTTTACTAAAACTAGATAGAAATTTGGACAGCAAATTTCCTTAATGTTGACGGCAACAGTTTCTTATGTAATACTTTTATAATTAACCCTAAAACTAGATAAGACTCAAAAAATCCCCAATCCAAAATCTTTGATTGGACCACAGATCACCGAATTCTATGATTTTAAATAATTTCTGTGGAAGCACATACATTTCATACACAAGTTGAAATATTTGAATATCGAACAAATCTCGACAAATGTTATTATTACGTCGAAGGCCAACATTGCAAGTTTTCACTTGTCTAAAGGGCAAACCTGTTCATCACCCAACTGACAAGTGGCGACTGCGCATATATTGAGTAATGCTCACACATTCTGTGCAACAGGCCTACTTATCGTAATTAGATAAAGATGGTTGAAATCTAGGTGACAATATCCGAAGTACCAATGTATTTGTGTCTTATGCATTCGTTTATTTTATACTAATATTAAAGTTGCTTCGTGCAACGTAAAGTATCTTTTAAATCGAATTTAAAAGGGGGCTATTGGAATTTCTTATAACTATCTTAATACTTCTTTCAATATCTAATAGGGCAATAATTTAATTGGCCAAACGCACATATACATATACAGTGATTAATGTTGATAGCGGACACATCATAATAAGTTTGTTTTATAGCGAGAAATTGTTAAGAAATTAATTTAAATATAAATTTGTAAACCTTCTCATTTTATTTAACTTGCTCGTCGGTTTGTTTATGCAAATTTTGAGAAAAAAGTAAGTAATTCTCGCTGACCACTCACGCGCAGTAGTTATTACATTAGAATGTAGGTTTATAGATGTAAAAGTAATTCAATATTCGTACTTATCACCGTTTGAGGTGCCGTTACTGGGTCACATACATTTATTTTTTGGTCTTAGAACGAGTTTTAATTACTTAATACAAGTTTAAGCAGTCGTTTGGTAAATCGCTTAGTACCACATTTTTGTTATGTATTGGTCAATTTGTACATATGTGTCATGGACAATGTAATCTGTCGAGTTCAGAATAGGTTATGATAAATTTCTTCTATTCCAATTGGAACCTATCTATTGAATTGTTTTCTACTAATCTTTATTCTTTCCTGCCGTGCGATTCTGTCAATCCGTGAGTTCACCTCGCACTAACAACGCTTTTTTCGTCACTCACTTAATTTTACGAATCTCATAGTATTCTGTTAGGCAATTTCACATTACGTCTTGAAAAGCGGAGGGAGCTTGTTGTTTATTGTTTATCAGAATGCCAAATCGTAAAATGACTGCTTCACGACTGATTTGAGTGCGAAAACCGCTGTGAGAGTTCGAAAAGTGAGTTACAGAATCGCAAGGCTGCTAAGGGTAGATTTTGCGTCACATTTTACGTTTGAAGGAGAATTGTAACGCCGATTCTCCAATAGATACATTGGCTGACTTAAAAAAAGCACTTGGCCATTTTCTTTAAAACCCGATAATAAAGACCGTGCGGTATAAGGACCGTCGAGATTTGGCGGCAGTGCTACATAACCTTTTTGTTATGTTGACAACATTATTACGTCGTTATAGTTTGACAGTTACCATCTTGATATGAAAAAAATAATAGTACGTATTTACGTGTAGCGTAATTAAACTCGTATCTTTTCGCCAAGAAACGCAGCGAACAAACGTTCGACCATTAATATCCTGTAAAGCTTCACTATATTTAAGTTATATTTTATACTACGATTCGTATGTAAGATCTCTTTTCGTGCGTAAACTTATATATTTATTATCATAAAGGTAGTAAATATGATTTTTTATATGGTTAAAACTACCAAAACAAAATACGTATGCTGTTTACATTTAGTAACATCGAGTATGTTTCTGGTTTAACTGATGATCTCATACAAAGTTTTTACGTTACTTGATGTGCGTTGTTATTTTGTTCTTGTAGTATGTATTTTTTGAATTTAACAGATCTTAATCATTTGCAAGTATGTAGTATGTATATTAAAACACTAATTGCTGGACTGAAAATTATAGCTAAGATCATATAGTTGGCGTGTCTTCAAAAATAATACATTTAAAAATATAATAATTATTTTAGCACTTGGACCAACAGGCCCCAATGGCATCGCTCTATACTACTGTACTCTCTCTGTCTCTTTAATCGGCAGCTGATATCTGAGCGTCATGGTCAGCAAGAAAGCGTCTGGAGCGGACTATCTGTTTCCACCGGTGTCTTATGCGCGAATCTTATGACTGTACAGTTTTGAGGACCATGAGTCTTTCTTGAGGTTGGTGAACGACCACGTGATCTTTTGCTTTCTGTCTTACCAACCACGATCAGTTTCTCCAAGTTCTCATCGCCTCTGCGCAATGTATGGCGGAAATAAGATACAATTCGCTGTTGGCATATGGTAGACAGGCGAGTCCGTATGCGGAGTTGGGTCAGGATCGATGTATTGGTGCGCTTCGCAGTCCACGAAATTCTGAGCTTTCGCCGCCAGCACCACATCTCAAAGGCATCGTTCCTTTGCCTTTCTCGAGCCAAGATAGTCCACGTTTCTACTCCATACAGAAAGATAGAGATACAAGAGCCCGTATCAGTCTTGTTTTTGGTTTTAATACCAATTCCTCTTCTCTTCCTCTTGTCTAAACGTGTCATTGCATCTTTGATCGAGTCGCCTTTTTATACTACTGTACATTGTTTGTATAAAAAATAAAATTTCTCATACAATTTCACGCAAATAGTCTTTGTTATTTCTGATTCTTCATTTTTTTAATTTACTTCCTATATTTTCAATTCAATGTTAATCAGTGTTCTTTTTTCAAAAGAATTCTCTTTTGACGTCAACTAATTTTTTTCTAATAAATAGGCAAATGAAATTCACAATATAACTTTGCGTTTGATATAATTGTAAAACAGTAATTGAAATACACAAACCTTAACGCGTAATACTATGGAAGGAATTTGCATTAAAATTCTTTGGTTAATTTTCACTATTACACTACTTTTGCATGGTTGAAGCAGTCAGAACAATCAGTTTTATGAATGATTAAGAAATTCGGTTACGTCTAGTCAATTGACATGAATGGTATAAAACTTTACGACTTAATTAATTGAAGGAAATGCTATAACAGATACCAGAACAATAGAATGCTTTTCCCGAATACTTGCATTACACAAGCGTAATGAGCTAGATTCCATACACAAAGTAGCTTTCATCACCCACCTCAGAATATTCCATAATATTATTTCTAGGTAACTTGTTTTATATTAGGTATATATCTGAAATCTATATACAAAGATTGAGAATTCATATACATCTTTCCTGTTCGAGGCTTTTTAAAAATGTAATCAAAACATTTGTAAGAAATTCGACTTTGATCTTTAAAAACTGGTCGGTACAAAAAATACCAAGAACGAATGCCAAGTTTTATATTAAAAAATACGAATAAACTTGGTTACTATTCCTGCAAACTCAACCTTTAATTAATGATTGCAGGAGATTTTATAAGACTTTTGTGGTATTAGCTACTAATTTTGGTGTATTGTTTATTTATATAAAAGCGTTTTCGAAATAAAATGTTTAATAGTATTAATTAAACTTGTTGTGTTTCGTTGACCAAATAAGTCTAATATAGCGCAATATGGCACTTAACAAATTTTGATTTTGTCATAACTCGTTTATCTGTTACAGTTTAAAGACTACTTAAAAGATTGCGCAGGCTTTGCTGACCACCAATGGAACGAATTAATTGAATTATCAAGTTTAATAATTAATATTAATAACGGAATAAATTCGTGTATCTGTCAAAGGAGCATCATTATATTATACTTATTTACTTAAAAACCCAGTCTCTTCACAATACGCAAAAAAAGTTTTTAGTTTAAAAAATGTAAATTATATCTGTAAGAATAAGGAAATTACAAAGAACAAAAATACAAGCGTTAATTATATTGGCAAAACAAGAACCGGTATACAGAGTCCAAGGTACTGCCACTTTTTGTTGAGTTTTTCGCAGATTTATATGTAATTTTACCGTTAAAACTGCTTAGAAGAGAACCTTGCAATAAATTCACCCCTTTTGGGCATTTATATAACACACACTAAAATTTGTTTTGTTCAAACTATCAAAGACATAACTTTTAAGAAAAACCCAGTCTCGCAACGCAGTTCTTCTATCGTAAAAAGCTGTGAGATCCGTGTAATACCAAGTCGGTTAATTTGTTCAGTCCCCACTTCAGGGACCTTCCTTCTTAAGTTGTTACATAATTAACTAACCTAATAAGATCTTATAGTGCCCTTATCAATATTAAAAATCTTTTATATTTTAAAATATATAGATTCCTTGGCCATCGCATGAAATCACAATGTATTTCAAAAGTAATCATATTATTTTTAATTAGATTGTTTAGTAGAAAAATTAAACTTGCGTTAAACTTTACAAATATATTAGATAATATCGATTTCCAGTCCATTAACTTTATTTCACATCCCGTGTTTTGCAGCGTTTGTATATAAAATGTCTCATAAAATCACACCATAAACAGCAAATTATGTAAATATAAGTTCTCATGCTTAATATATTCTCCTACTGTTAATATTTAAGTCAGGGATACTTGACAAGAACATTGATCGTTAATTTATTCAAAGAGACCGTCAATGTCGTGCATACAATTAAAGCCATCAATCACGTAAACAGTGTTCAGAGTGTGACACGTAGGTTTTTGGGTTTAAGACATGCTTCCTCTCGTTGACCCGTTGGAAACCACCCCGTTAAAATTACGCGAATCTATTTCTATAGAACTGGAGGCAAACTAGCAGGAGGCTCACTTGATATTAAGTGATACCGCCCATGGACACTCTCAATGCTAGAGGGCTCGGGTGCGTTGCCGGTCTTTTAACAATTGGTTCACTCTTTTCTTCGAGGACTTTTAGTCGAATTGGTTCAGCAAAAACATCTGTGTTGTGGAACGACTGATGTCTAGGTGATACGGATGGAATTTCTAAAGGATATCCGATAATGATGATGATTAGTGAAAATTGCCTATAATAGTGTCACCTGTGTGACATTGAAGTGAGCTAAAATAAAAAGTTGTGTACTGATTTAAGTTACGTGAAGGTCCGTAAATTTAAAAATAGCTTTCAAATTTGTAAATCAAACGCCCCTCATGGCTTAGCATATGTGAAAGAACAGGTGGCTTGATGTTCCGGAAGTAAGGCACGACCGAAAATAGATTAGGCAGAGGATTCTATAAAATATAATCCTATCCTGTTTAATAAACAATTAAGCTCCGTATAATACAATACGAACGTATTAATGTTAAAAAAATCAGTGGCGCTAGAACCTCTTTAGGTCTGGGCCTCAGATTTCTTAATCTGTTTCATGATCATTTTTAAATCTAATAGGCAAGTAGGTGATCAGCCTCCAGTGCCTGACACACGCCGTCGACTTTTTGGGTCTAAGACATGTCGGTTTCCTCACGATGTTTTCCTTCACCGTTCGAGGGAATGTTAAAAGCGCACATAGAAAGAATATTATTATGATATATTTAATTTTAAAAATATCTTCCTTTTATGTTTTAAAACGGTCTTTTCCTTATCAGATGCAGGTATTTTAGAAGGTGCGTGTTATCTTTTAACAACATCAAGGTCATTGAAAGTTGGAAACTATTAAATAGTGCAAACAGACCGATAACAATAGTAAATTTACTCATAGATAGACGCTATGACGTCAACTAAGTATTATTAATTTTAAGTAATGCATCATCATTATATTTAAACAGGTAAGCTTACGATTTTATTTGCAATACTGGGAAATTGATATATTTCCCGATATTTATGCGGTAAATTCTATTTTTATTCCTCTTCCTCCATAATCTTTTTATTCCTCATTTTTCAAACAACTCCTATTATTTAAGAATATAAAAACATCCTTGACGACGCCATAATCGTCCAATTCAAAAACCCGGTGGCAAGAGAAAACCCGGTAGACCGAGGCTGCGTTGGTGGGATGGAGTTGTCAAGGACTTCGAAACAATAGGGGTTCGAAATTGGACGCGGGAAGCTCTGGATAGATTTCGATGGCGAAGTGTACTTGAGGAGTCTAAGGCCCACAAGGGGATGTATAGCCATTGATAATGATGATGATAAAATTATTATACATATTTAAAAATAAACAATAATCATATAATCAATTTTCCGCAATAATCACGTATATTTTAGAGTCATTCATATATAGATCTTTCGTAATCGGATATGAAAACATTTTGACGGAGAATACATACTTTGGTTCTGGTTTCCACTAATTGGCATATTATTAATGTGTTGTTCTAGCAAATATTCTAATTAATGCCTCTACGTGATTAAATATTGGAATTTTTGTCCGTCATAAGAAAAATGAGTTTTCCATTATTTGTGCACAATTTAATCTCTGAAGCAGCTTATTACATATTTTTTTTAAAACATGTATCAATGACGCTATAAGTATTAAGTCATTATTGACAAGGGTGAAGTCACCTTAGCCTCATATCCTTATATCGATTTAAGGTTATAGCGGATCAGATTCCACCCGCCTCAGGGTCAGGGCTAAGCACCTCACTAAGGCATTACATATAGGTGAAGAGTAGGTCATAAGAAAACTCAGTAAAATCGAATTCAAATAAATTTGTATTAATTTTGACATTTTAAACAAAACGTACTCGTATAAGACGACGAGTTTGACGGCTCATTGGTCTGACTGCGAATCCATGGGTCCCGGGTTCGATCCCCGGCTGAGACAAACATCGATGTGATGAGCATTTGATGTTATGCTTAGGTCTTGGGTGTTTAAATATGTATTTATATGTCTATTTATCTATAATATGTATATATAATGTATATCCGTTGCCTAGTACCCATAACACAAGCTTCACCAGCTTAGCATGGGACTAGGTCAATTGGATAAAAAAAAAAAATTAGGAAATTTTGTATACTTTTATGTAAAGTTAATATATTGGAAATAAAAAATCAAAGTAAAGGTCACTGACCATATTTTATTTATCGTCAATACTTAAAAGGAAATGAAATATTCAATGAGTGCTTGTGGTTATTCCACACTTAGTATTTTCCTTGGCACTCAAGAAACATAAGCTAACCAAAAGGTATTTTGCGATTAAAATAATCCCCGCGAAACTTGACACTACATAAACTTAATAACCTATCAGGGTGTCTAGATTGTTGTGTTTTTTAATTTCAATTCCTTGTATGTTAAAAAGATACCCAGTGAATATAATTAAGATGATGAAAATTAGCGTCAATCAAGTAATAATATTTTTCTTGTATAGCTTCTTATAACAAACATAAGTTTAAAAATCACCCTTTAAGGTATATATAAATAAGTATATCTTAGTCATTAATATTTTCATATAAAAAATAGCCGTATTTTTATTTAAAATAAAAATAATATTAATGCGCACTTGTCATTGAAATCTTGACTTTTAATTACTATGGAAAATTTACGGAGACTTTACCTATAAATACATTATAATTAGCCAAGACGATAACAATTGGGGTTATCGCAGTAAATGATAAATATTCATCAGCTATTTAATTTAGGTTTAATTTTACAAACTTTACCGTAAATGGCAACCTTGAAAATCCTTATCACTTGTTTAAATATAATGTAAACTCAGACACAAAAATCACGTCACTGTTTCCCGCCCAGAAATGACATTGACAAGGGCTTGAATTTTTTCGCGGCGTTTATAGAAGGCACGCGGTGCGCGCGTCGCGTGCCACGGCAGAAGAGTAAATGCGTGTACAGAGTATACAAATACTCTACGGAGACTGAATTGAACCTTTAACAGATAATTGGTTAAATTATTCACGCATTTCTAAACCAGTTGATATCTTAATTGCGCATTTTATTGTCATGTTTATTATGTAATAGGCTATCCTCTTGATTATGTTATGTTAGCTTAGCTTCCGATAGCTTAGATGGATAACGAATAATAATTTATTACATCTTTTTAATTATATGGGCCATTCTGTCTAAGAATAACATTTACAGCAATAATAAAACGTAATTTTATGTCGGTCATAAACGTTTTATTTATTAATTGTTTAAACATGTTGAATAAGTATTATAGAATATTTTATTTGTATTGATGATATGTTTAAACATATATATACTTGTTGCTTAGAACGGATCGCTTTTAGTTGCTTGTTTTTTTTGTTATTTACGTATTGCATTAACATAATAATACAGCTAAAACAATTAAATAATCGAAAATCAAGATTAGTTTTTTAATAAGGGTAACCATTATCTGAAAATTAGAAGCATTTAATATATATTTCTTTTTTGACGTTCATAAGTATACATTGTGTTACCTATATGAATAAATGGTTTGATTGATTGAACTTTGATTAAACGCAAAAGATAGTTTTTTTAAAATAAGTTTAAAAACTAATATTTCGTCAAGGCACGTATCGCTTAATGCAAAGACAATTCACGTTTAGCAGTCGTGCGAATCGAACTGTTTTCACAAACACTTTATGAGAGATAAATAATAATTAGGAATGTATTTTTAATTGGACGAAATACTTGAAGAACTCGCAATCGTTTCCATTTACGCGTTCGTAAAATTGTACAATATACAAAAAATAACTTATATATGGTTGGTTGTGTACTGTTTGTACGTTTTGTTTTGCTTATAGAAAGTGAGTTTGACATCAAACGAAAAAGTTTATTGCCTTGTCTGTTTTTCAAGTGTCTGTCACATTGTGAGAATTCAAATAAAACATTATATTTTGATTTCAAATAATTAAATATATGTAATCGACGAGACACGATATCACACACACACACAAGACTGAGAGGCCTTGTGTTCGATGGGCAGATGAAATTGCAATGATAGCGGTCCATGAAGTCTCCAAATACCAAAATATAGTAAATCTGAAATTCCATGGAGGAGTCCTCATAAGAAGTCTATATAAATATAACTACTATTTGATTTCTGTAAACTAAATAAAGCTTTATTTTATTATTATTAATTAGTAACTGGATCTATAGGCCTCGACATGTAACGTGGTCATATTTTGTGAAATGGGAGAGAAAAGTTTTAGCAGAAAAACACCTAAAAAATTACTTGCCTATCTTATGCTTATGGTCAAGTTGGATGGGAACTTTAATGTCAATATAATAATAGATGATCCTTAAACATTATATTTATTACTAGCTGATCCGGCAAACGCCGTTTTGCCATGTCATTATATAATTTATGTATGTGCCTCACTCGACAGTAGGTATAGTGTGTCGGGTTTTTGTAGATATTTATAAGATCTACAATTACTTAGCACATTTTATGGTTCTATCCTTAATAGTTTAGGCAGGGTACGCAAAATAAGTAACTTTTTTGGTTGATTTTTTACACCTTGTGTCCGAAAAACCCTAATATCTTACGGAACCCTATTTTTGTTCAAAATTAAATATAACCTATATTACTCGTGGATAATGTAGCTTTCGAATGGTGAAAGAATTTTTAAAATCGGTCCAGTAGTTTATGAGCCTATTCATTACAATCAATCAAACAAACAAACAAACAAACAAAGTTTTCCTCTTTATAATATTAGTGTAGATATATAAAGCATTATGTATAAAACTTTACATATTATACTTTGCTTGTCTTATGTATGTATTTCTTATCTTTATGTAAAATACATAAAATTACTATAACTCAAATAATACATTATGTTACACAAGAATGGCTGAATATTAATATAATATTTACGGCGTGACGTAAGATAATTTATGAGTATTGACAGCCTAGCCTTGAATTTTTTCATGATCAAGAGGGGCAAAGTTTATTTTTAAAACAGGGATGTCACTTTACCAAAGATAATAAAAAAAAGTTATAAATAAGTTTATGTTTTTAATAATATGTCAAATAAATGAAATAATAACATACGGCGTTCCGTAACCAATGCTATTTAATCTACCATCTGTTAAAAATTATGGAATTTTATAAATATAAATATACTACCTACTTAAAGTATTTCGTAAGTAATATGTAGTTGCTTAAATTTTTATTTTTTTTAAATTACAGGAGGCAGATGGGCAGGAGGCTCACTGATGTTAAGTGATACCGCCCCGCCACCCATGGATACTCGCACTGGCAGAAGGCTCGAAAGCGCGCTTCCGGCCTTTTAAGAATTGGTACGCTCTTTTCTTGAAGGACTTTTTTCTTTTGACTAACTTAAGGCCCTTTAAATATTAAAAACGTAATATTTAGTAGTAAATCGTAAGTCACCTGGCAGGAATGTCTGTATATGAATTAATTTTATATACGACTCATTCAATTTTTCAATTTCAAAAATTCTTTATTTTGTTTCACAAAATTTATGGTGCTACATATCCAGTGTACATTATTTCCTGGAATGTAACAAGCTTACAACTAGACACGTTTTTACAGCTATTTTGCTTTTTTAAAAACTTATAAAATTTATAAAACTAAAGTTATAATGTTACGAAAGGTTTTAACAATAACAAACAATTTTTAACAATGAGGTAAACTACCTGGTAATTATGCAATCTTTAGATGAGATTTGCATTTTGACATGCCTAAATTGAATAACTAAATATAGTTCTAACAATAAATGGGGTAGCACCGAGAACAAAAGAGTGGACGGCAAGCAATCACAATAGGAACAGTCACCCGCTAAGGCTAGCGCGAGCATCAGTCACGCAACGCACGCGTAATCCAGGTCTATATATATTTATAATAAGGCCGGGGGTCGCGCGCGACGCGGTGGCCAACACTCGCGCACCTGCGCGGGCCACTGATAACCAGTTATTCATCGCACTCAAGAAACAAGTGATGGGGTAATTTGTATCTGTTGTATTTATCGATGTAAGGTAAATTTTTCATCCGCGTTTTACAAAGGTTATTAATATATTTATTTTTACTTTTTCGGTTGTTATGTAAATAGAATTTTTTTGATAATTTGAATATAAACTGATAAATAGTCGGAAACTTAATTTTATTGTGAAATTTTTGGAGGTTTGTTCGAAACGGAGTATTAAATGCATATTTCAATGCTTTGTTTTGGACAACCTGTAAGCTATTTAAATTAGTAGGGCACGTACTGCTCCATACTGGGCAGGCATAAGTTATGCAGGGTCGTATTAAGGTTCGATATACACTTAGCTTTGTTTTGCTACTGAGGCACGATCTTCTATTTAAGATGGGGCTCAGTGCATTCAAAGCCTTCATGCTCTTGAGCCTGATGTATTGTGTGTTAAGGGTCCAGTTGAGTTTTTTGTCTAATATGACACCCAGGTACTTAACAGAGCGACTCCATGGTATCGCATATCCTTCAATATTGAGGGTACGAGTAGGCAGCGATCTAGTCCCGGAGAACATAATTGCCTCTGTTTTAGAGGCGTTAATTTTTAATTTCCACTTCCTGAAAAAGGCGGTTAATAAGTCGAGTGAAAGTTGCAGGCGACTTATGATCAAATCCAGGTCTTTGGAGGAAGTAAAGGATGCCGTATCATCGGCAAAACAGGCGAGATTAGTGCGTGTTTGAATGGGTATATCGTTAAGGTATAGTAAAAATAGCTGGGGGCCAAGAATTGAACCTTGGGGGACTCCGGCTGGGACAAGTTTAGGTGAAGAGAGTGTACTATTTATGTGCACCTTGAAAGATCTATGGGTTAAGTACGATTTCATTATTTTAATTATTGCTATAGGTACGCCAATTTTTAGCAGTTTGTGGATAAGGGCTTGGTGCCAGACTGTGTCAAAGGCTTTCTCAATATCTAGGAGGAACATGCCTGTAGATTCACGCAAATTGAGTCCATGAGACACAGTCTCAGCTACTCTAGCGAGCTGTTGGGTAGATGAATGAGCTTCACGGAAGCCAAACTGCTCATCAATTATTATGTGTTCGGTAGCTCTGCGAAGTCGGTTGCATAAAATCTTTTCGAAAAGTTTGCCTAGGCAGGGTAAGAGGCTAATTGGGCGATAACCTACAGGATCAGATGGGTCTTTGCCCGGCTTGTGTATAGCTATGACTTTTGCTATTTTCCAAGCCTCAGGGAAATATGTAGTCAGTAAGCAGGCATTAAATAATTTTGTTAGCAACACAATACATTTTTGGGGTAGTCGTTTGATTAGATGATTCGAGATTTCATCCGGTCCAGCTGCTTTACGAGTTTTGAGTGAAGATATAAAATTGGCTACTTCAGCTGGTTTAACCAGTTGAATTTGATAACCGTCTTGCTGAAGGCTGTCTAGGGAGTACCAGGAGGCATCGACAGCGGACTGCTCGTCACTAATCCAGTTTTGGGTGAGCAACATGTTGTGAGAAAAGGTATTAGCTAAAACTTCACACTGTTCCTTAGCATTTAAAGTTGTGGAACCATCTTTAGTTTTGAGAGGGGCTAAAGATGGGAGAGAAGTTGATTTCAGCCCTTTGGCAATGCGCCATAAATCGGCACACGGATTGTCAACTTTTCTAAGTTTACGATCCCACAGGTTGTCACGGTGGTTTATTAATGCAGCATTAATATCTTGTTGAAGGTATTTCACTTCAAGATTTATAAGTTTACGGGTTACAGCATTCGTTTCTTTAGCAGAATAGCGTCGTAAGCGATTTTTATTTCTTATTTTTCTTTTAATACTTCTTGGCAGTGAGGTCTCCCAAGGTTTAAGGGTTGTAACCGGGATATTGACGTTTTTAGCAGAAATTATAGAGCTTTGAAGGTTTGAGATGGCGGAGTCAATATCATCGGGAGATTTAAAGTTCGCTTTGTGTAAAGATATATTTTTATTTAAATATGAGCGGTAACCATTCCAGTCAGCCTTTGCGTAATTTAGCTTAAGAATGGGCTTGCGACGCGCTTTAATAGCGAGACGTACAAATACTGGGAGATGGTTGGAGGAAAGTGCATAGATGGTCTCAATTGAGTCAACGGTATAGATGTTTTTAGTGAGTAACAAATCGGGGTTGGTCGCTAGCCTGTTTTCATTGTAATGGACTAGGGTAGGCTCACTAGGGGCATGGACAATCATTTCATCGTCGAGCATGAGCTCGTAGATTGTATTACCATGGGTGTTAGTTGGACCAGGTGACCAATAGGGGTGCCTAGCATTGAGATCACCCATAATTAGTATCTTATTATTTGACGAAAAAAGGGCGTTTAAGTCACTAGAGAGCAAGGGCATATTGGGTGACTGGTAAGCGGAATAAATGGTAATTTTGCCGTGGTTAAAATAAAGGGATATTCCTATGGCCTCTAAGTTAAGGGTTGGCGGGGTTAAAACAAGATAGTGTTCTAAATCAGCCCTAACCAAGATAGCAACACCCTGACCAGAGCCATCGGCACGGCCATCGAGTCGATAGCAGGAAAAGCCTGGAATTTGAAGGGTAAGCCGCTTTGTTAATCTAGTTTCGTTGAGTGCGATGATGTCAACGTTGAGATCTCTTACCGCCAGTTCAGCTAGTTCCTGCTGCTTTTTGTGAATACCATCGGCATTCCAATAAAATACACGTAGTTCATTGAGGTTAGACATAGTGACCAAGGTGAGACAGAATTAAGATTACTTTGTCCATGAAAGTATCACATTTTATGAAGTCCTTCTTGAGGGTTTTGATAGTTGAAAGAATTTGAAGCATTTCACTCGTCGTCGTGTCTTGGCGGGTGTTTGTGCGGTCCTCACTCGGTGGGGCAGTCCTTAGAGGTACACGCGTTGGCAATGGTTGAGAATCATGGCACTTTGGAGCCACTGCTGCCTGAACGGGAAACATTTGGAGGGGCACGCTTTGCTTCGTAGCCGCGTGGGTTGATTTCACGATGGCGTTGCGAAACGAATCTCTCTTGGTCTTGATACGTTCAAGGTACTTAACCCGCTCCTTGCACAGCGAGTAATTTGCTGCGTGATCTTGCCCACAATTGCAGCAACGAACAGTTTCTATGAAGCCCTTTTTGGGGCACTGTGAAGTTGGATGCTCCAGAGAGCATTTGACACATCTAGCGGGTCTATTACAGTTTCGGGAAGCATGACCGAAACCCTGGCATCGGTAGCACTGGGTGCAGTTATTGCTACTAGTTTTGTAGCGCTCGATCACAACAACGCAGTTAGCCAGGTACTTTATTTGCTTGAACTTTGCCATATCAGTCCCTGTGGGAAGTTGTATTATTACCGGGGGGCATTGAACTGGCTTGCTCAGCTTAACTTGGGTGGCAGTGGCGCCAGCAAAGCCAAGGGACTCCAGTTCCGCTGGTAGGCAATCGATCACGTTCGTTGGAAGACCTTTGACAACCACTTTAGGCATTTTTTCATCCTTCCTGGTGAACGTATGAAATGACACATTTTCATTGAGGAGTCCAGTTTTGACGAGTTGATGGCTCTCAGATGAGTAACATTGTATTTTGACTCGATTACTACCTTTGTATTCAAGATGGTAGCTTTTGTTGTACTTCTCAATTACGTCCTTTAGGTTCTGGTGTGTCCAGTCTTCACGTAGTTCGATAACGATTGGTGGGACACGTCCAGTCTTCTTCTTTTTAGAGGCCTTTTTAAAAGGCTCTGAGATATCATGGTTCTTATCCACTGGGAGATTGCTGTAGCGGTTGCTTGTTGAGGTGGTGGCGTCTCTCGGTATACGCTTGGGAACCGCAATCCTCTTTGGATAATTCCACTGGTTTAAATCATCCCCAGGTCTTTTGGCGGTATTACTAGCCAGATCTGGATTTGAAGATGATCGTGTGACGAATTTGTCCATTTTATCGACAGTGTCACATCACTAACAATATGAACCGGTTCGAGAACAACTTAAAGTGCGTGTGGATGCTACGAGAACCGAACGCGAACTGAACGACGACTCATTGGTCTAGTGGTTAGTACCCCTGACTGCGAAACCATGGGTCCCGGGTTCGATTCCCGGCTGAGACGAACATCGATGTGATGAGCATTTGATGTTGTGCTGAGGTCTTGGGTGTTTAAATATGTATTTATATGTCTATCTATGTATAATATGTATGTATATCCGTTGCCTAGTACCCATAACACAAGCTTCACCAGCTTAGCATGGGACTAGGTCAATTGGTGCGAATTGTCTAAAAAAAAAAAAAAAGATTATATTTAATGAAAGTTTATAACCCTATTCTACGTTACTTATAAAATACACTGATTGTCTACAAATTGTCATGACTAGTTATTTTCTATTGAAGAACAAACGTCACAAATTACTACCAATTGCTATCGCTTAAACAATCTTTCAATATCTTGTTCGCTTTCCAAAAGCAATCTACGTAATTCACCTGTATCATGAATCTAAGATAGATAAGATTAAAAAAATTATTTTTGGGCGAGACTGAGCGCTAAGTATGACTCATATATATAACAGGAGGCAAACGGGCAGGCTCACCTGATGTTAAGTGATACCGCCGCCAGAGCCAGAGAGCTCTCGAGTGCGTTGCCGGACTTTTAAGAATTGGTACGCTCTTTTCTTGTCCCTAACTCGAATTGATTCGTTACTCAAACTCAAAACTCAAACTCAAAATATCTTTATTCAAGTAGGTAACCAAGTACACTTTTGAATCGTCAAGTTAAATTAATCGTAAATTTACATTTACTACCAGTTCGCAAGTCAAGGGCGTAGAGCGGGTAAGAAGAACTGGCAAGAAACTTTCCGCCACTCTTTTTAATCGCCAAGTATTGTCATACAAATTGTTTGAACTGGAGCAATTCAATCCCAAGGATTAGGATCATTTAAGTAGTCCTCAAATTTATAAAAAGCTTTGTTGATTAATTTTCGTTTAACGAGGGCTTTGAATTTATTTAGTGATAATTCTCTAATTTCGCTTGGGAGCTTGTTGTAAAAAACGAATACAATTTCCATATAAGGAGTGGTTTATCTTTTGGAGCCTGGTTGGTCGTACACTCAAATTAGTTCTATTTCGCGTATTATACTGGTGAAAGTCACCATTTGTTTTAAAATCGTTTATATTTTTTTGGACATACAACAAGGCTTCAAGAATATATTGACCAGATAGTGTCATAATATTTAATTCCTTAAACTTATTCCGTACCGACTCCCTCGGAGAAACACAACAAATACCCCGAACAGCCCGCTTCTGCAGCACAAATATGGATTGAACCTCTGCAGCAGCACCCCACAGTAAAATGCCGTACGACATAACGCTATGAAAGTAGCTATGGTACACAATTTTAGCCGTGTCCTCATCAGTAAACTGTCGGATTTTCTTTACTGCATATGCTGCAGAGCTCAGCCTATTCGAAAGTTAATACGTCAGTGGGCAGCTGATACCACATAGTGGTGTATGTTTCGTCTTAGCGGTTTATCCTGTTCGAGATTTGGACTTAAGATTTTCAGTCTCGGCCATCTGAGTTCTCTTCGGGATCTTGAAGCTGTTGTGTATGTTCTCCAATTACCACGCTACAATCGACACAACCTAATAATTTAAACCGAGAAAGCATCATTACTATAATCTCGTTAATAAATAGCAATTGCTTTCCAAGTTACGAAGTGAAAATATTTGAAAACATTGAAAGTGAGTACGTGTAATCTCCACGTGTATCTAACGAGACTAATCGATTAACTTAATGGCGCCGATCATGGCCGCCAATTTTTCTGTTACATAATTTGGAAAATGTAAGGTATAACATTTCTACAACATTGTACTTTCACAAAGGACGAAATCTATTTATCATTCCCAATCGAAAGAGGTCCTTCTGACACTGATTAGACTGCCTATATGCGTAAAATATGTTATGCAGGTCATAGTTCGATGTTTTACAGTAGTATTGCAAAATAGTTTCGAAGGCTTATGACAAAAGAAATGGTGCTCTCTCAAAACTCAAAACTCAAAATATCTTTATTCATATAGAAGAGTATTGTAAATTTACATTTACTACCAGTTCGCAAGTCAAGGGCTTAGACCGGGCAAGAAGAACTGGGAAGAAACTTTGCCACTCTTTTTACTCGTTTAGTTTTGAGTCATACAAATTGTTTGAACTGGAGCAAATCAATCCCAAGGATCAGGATCATTTAAGTATTCGTCAAATTTACAATAAGCTTTATTGATTAATTTACGTTTAACGTGGGCTTTGCATTTATTTATTTCTCTTTACAAGAGAATCCAAGAAAGATTCATGGTGGGTAGTAGGCGAAAGAAATGACACAGCAATCCGTAGTTAGACAGTGTTCAAGTCTTGGTGAATTAGTAATTGTTTAAGGTGTATACGATTGAGTGACCCCCTTTTTGTTTAAGGGAAAGAATATGTAGAACAAGATTGTATAACTCTTGTTTACTTTTATATGTTATCGCTTCCGATTTAAAGTATTTATTACAAAAACGAATTACGTTCGGCTCAGTTGTGAAACGAATTTTTTAAAAAAAATTAATCGTATTGAGTGTAAGCAGTAAAAGTTGTGTAACAAAATTTTCCGCCCTTTTAAATAAGTCCATATCAAAAGGTAGGAAACAATTACGGTAATCGGTAATAAGTTAGTGTGTCTAATTTGTTTGAAGTCAATAAAATGAAACTCCACCACTTTGTGGAACCAGCTGCCCATTGAGGTATTTCCGAACCAATTCGACTTAGGGTCCTTCAAGAAAAGAGCGTACCGATTCCTGAAAGGCCGGCAACGCACTCGCGAGCCCTCTGGCATTGAGAGTGTCCATGGGCGGCGGTATCACTTAGCATCAGGTGAGCCTCCTGCCCGTTTGCCCCCTGTTTTATAAAAAAAAAAATATTACCAACTATCGTTTAGATGTTTTTATATAATATGAGAAAATAGATCCAGAAGCTTAGTTGCATTTTGAGAGGAAATGCGGAGATGTTTTATGTAGAAAAGGTATAGGTTCATACCTTTGCTATGCTTTACTTCGGCTCAGTCCACGCTGTTCTAAGTCCTTAGGGAGGTTAAAAATCATGTTCCATATAATTGGCCAGTTGATCCTTGCACGCATCCTTTGGTAGTTCGTCTACCTTACTCCACTCTGGCGAACCTTAATTATATGTTATAGGTATGTCGGACCTATGTAAATATTAGTATTAATATACGCTATATTTAGATAACTTAGACTAATGACATGGACTATAAAAAACGTATTAAGTAAGTGCAAGTTAAAATCAGATAAGTTGCGTACGTATAATTAGCCCTTACGCAATCGATTTGAGGCGAACAACCTTAAAATGCATACCTCTCTCACACCGTCGCGTAATCGGTGTTTTTGGGTAACTAGTCCAAACAGCTTTTAGCCGAATGCGTAATGTATTCGAGATATATTATGTACAATAATTTATTGTTAAGACATAAACAGTAGTGTTGACCTAGTGGCTTCAGCGTGCGACTCTCATACCTGAGGTCGTAGGTTCGAAACCCGGCTGTGCACCAATGGACTTTCTTTCTATGTGCGCATTTAACATTTGCTCGAACGGTGAAGGAAAACATCGTGAGGAAACCGACATATCTTAGACCCAAAAAGTCAACGGCGTGTGTCAGGCACTGGAGGCTGATCATCTACTTGCCTATTAGATTTAAAAAATGATCATGAAACAGATTCAGAAATCTGAGACCAAGACTAAAAGAGATTGTAGCGCCACAGATTTTTTTTTAAGACATAAAAAGCTAAAAGAAACAATTTAATGTAATAGTAAGGTATTAACGACATTGTTTAATTAATTGAAAATCCTTTATTTAATAATAATGCAGAAATATATATAGTTATCGATGATCGTATGAATGCGCGTATGTGAGATACTTGTATCAGAAATAAAAATATGTTTTAATGAAAAAATTATAAATATATCAATTATAACCAAGATTTTATCTGTGTCTAGTACGGTGTTATAGAAAATCGTATATTTCGGCAACCTTACATATTTCTCGAAGGGCGGTGTCGTGTTGCATGTTTTTGTTTACTTCGAATGCAAACGTTATTTAAAACTATATAAAAATCGTTGCAAAACCAAGTAAAAAACTGGTGGGGTGGCAGAGATATATAAAGTGGAAAAATATATTTCACGAGTTATTTCACCAGTTAGATATTTAGAAAAAAAAACACAAATCAAAGGTTTATAAAAGTAAAATAATCGAAAAAATCTCTTTTGCCAAAAACTAGCCATAACTTTTAATATTAATCCTTTTATGAGTTAATCATGACGCATCATTATTACGTATCACTATGTTTTAATATATAAATAATTTAAAAACATTTTTAATTACTGAAAGTTGAATAATCATTGATAATGCTTATTTGAATTGTAAAATTGTAGTTTCGCAATGTTGATAGATTCAGTAATGCCAACATGATCTGACCAACCACTTAATGAAATGGTCTGCTTGCTATGCCATGATTTTTTTATAGAACTGGGGGCAAACGGGCAGGAGGCTCAACTGATGTTAAGTGATATGGCCGCCCATGGACACTCTCAATGCCAAGGGCTCGCCAGTGCATTGCCGGCCTTTTAATGGCCAGGCAAGATCTATAAATAATCAGAATAATATCAATAATATCTCTTGTATCATATGCAAACGCACTCCTATAGTCAATATAAAAAAAAAAAATTCATAAATAGAATTCTTAATAATTAAAATTTAATACAAGACCCAGTGTCGCCATTTTGACAGTACTATTTACTCATTCAAACTCAAACTCAAAATATCTCAAATATTCCTCAAATTTATAAAAAGCTTTATTGATTAATTTACGTTTAACAAGTGCTTTAAATTTATTTACTGATAATTCTCTAATTTCGCTTGGGAATTTGTTGTAAAAACGAATACAATTTCAATATAAGGAGTGGTTTATCTTCTGGAGCCTGGTTAGAAGTCATTTAATTTTTTATATAAATACTAGTAGACTCGGCCAAGCGTTGCTCTGGCTAAGATTTTTGTTATATTACATAGTAGTAAACTATTCAAGGGAAACGGTAGGAAAACTTATGTGAAAGATGACAGCTTATGTGAAACGTTGATAATTTTAACACAGCGCCATCTGTTAGAATTGTATCAAATAATAAACAAATATTTTGCAATAAATTAAAATTGCGACTATAATTTGAGATTTAAACTATCCTATCTCTCAAGTTGGATCGAACTGCACATGGTGTGCAAATTTGATTGATATCGGTTCGGTAGTTTAGGAGTCCATTGAGGACAAACATTGTGACACGAGATTTATATATATTAAGATTACAATGATTAAAGGTTGGTTTGGTATAGATAAAGAAGAGGATTATTCTTTATCTATACCAAAACGTAGTTAGCCAATAGTTAATCGAATATTTCCTTTAGTAAATATTAAACTCTTCAATCACAAATATCATTAGAATACAATCGTAACAATGAATCCCACAGCAGAAATGTCTCTTTCTCATAATTGAATTATTTTCTTATCACAATTTCATCGAGAAATGGGACAAAAAGGAAAGTTCATAAGCCAATTTCTATAATATTTGGTATATTATAGAAATTGGCTTATGAATGATTGTTCTATAATTTCAGTACATTGGTATATGTGTGGAGGGTTGAGTACCGAGACATCAATTAAATAATAATAGTATCTAATCATGCATGTCAATAATAAAACCTTTTGAGCCGATTAGAAGTTAATTTTTAAGTACATTAGTCTCGCTGATTGCTAAATCTATATGATTAAGTAAAAATTTAATTAATTTGATGTTTACTACTGTTTACTTAATCAAAACCAAAAGTAAAGAAAGATGCTGGAGTACAATACAAATTATAGTTTGTGCTCCAACTAGGAGACTGTATTATATGTGTTTTTTGAAGTGAAACTTCTTTAGCCGCATAAGGGTAAAATTTTTACGGAACGTCACGAAGATGTGCAGCGTTTTTTTTTCTTTAATAAAGATGTGCTAGTATAATATTGTGATGCAATTATTCATACTTGAACACCGATGGTGTAACACACTATACATATCAATATTATTATTATTTTATTAAGTAACTAAATTGCCATTTTTTTTGTTGGTTTTGTATTTTTATAAGGGCACAGAACCAAGCTCTTTTTTGCTAAGACTCAGTTGGCTATTTTAGAAAATGTGGACATAAGTTAGCAATAATTATGATAAAAATGAATTTGTTATATTGTTTGGTAATTGTTACCATATTTATGGTGGTATTTCTCTATATATAACAACAACTAATTTTAGTTCTGGTTTTTAATTAAATTATGGGATTTAGATTAATTTCAAAGAAGTTTCACTTCTGAAATGTGTACTTTGTACGCACGTACTTTTTTTAGCAGATCTTGGTCACAATATATATATGCCAAAAAGTGTTAATATTCTCTGTAATTTTAAAGTCATATTATGCATGTTAAACCCATAAACTTCGGTATTCGCGTTTCGCCTTCCCACGAGCAATTTTACTTCTTTTTGAAACTAAGGATTGCAAGTTCAAGTCGATAACAATATGGTTATTTTTACCTTTTACACAATTATATTTCGCTATCCCACGCTCGGCTGGACACAATAAAAACTGGTCGGGAACGTTTTACGAGTGCATACGAACAACCGTCTCCTATAACTGTGTATAATAGTGGTTGCTATATGAAAATATACAGCTGAGACTGTAGAAGATAAAAAAGAAAAATATTCTAGCCCACTCAAGCGTCTAAAGCGCCATTGGGATTCAGTTTAGCTATTCTACCAAGTGAGACAGTGTAAGACTTTTTTTACTCGCTCAAGCAAGAGAAGCGCTCTCAGGAATAAATAAAATCGGTAATAATATTTGGTAACGATTACCTCTATTTCAAAATACCAATATTTATATTGTATAATACAATTGATGTATTGTATATAATATTATGGTTAAAAAGAACAAATTTGAATGTGTCAGTATAGTTTGTTGTTATATATTTATAACTAATAATACAAATATTCTACATGCAAAAATATAGTACTAAAATGTTACAAATAATGGCGGAATTTTACATATAAGTTATATACATTATGAGTCAGTCAATTCTTATATTATTTGTAGTGATATAATATCAAATTATTAAAATATATTATATTTATTTATAATTTATTACCTTAATCAAAAACATACATTAACAAAAATAAAAAAGCAGGTTACAAAAGTTATATTATAACGTTATCAAATTAATATTAATTATAAAAGTTCACGCAAATAATCATATATAGAATAAACCATTTTTTTCCTAAAGAAGTACATTAAGTCGATTTTTACTTGGCAAACTTGGTACCAACAATGGTAATTTGAAAAAGTATTGAAGAAAATCATTCAAATAGATTCATACTTGACCCATTGCGTGCAATGATAACTATGGCGTGATTAATTAGCTTTATTTCATGTAATAATATCACGAATAGGTACAGATCCTATAGTTCAAGTTGTATTTATTTATTTATAAGTTTTAAAACAACGTGTATGCATAACATTATACAAGATAATATGACAAATATTACACGCATACACATCAATTATATTAGAACATAAGGAAGCTAGCAATTGAAAAAAATTAACTAGCAACCACAAAATAAAATAATAACTAAAAAAGTAATAATAATTGAAAACTTAAACCTCATTAAGAGCATGATAAACAAAGTTACTGTAAGTTGGAAAATTGTTGGAAAATTGTTGTAAAATATATCAATGTTTTCATCAATATTAGTAATCAAGTTGTAAGAGCGAGAGCCTATTCTCTGGACCATTAAAAGTAGCATTATAGTATTCAACGTCTTGTGTAATTTTTGCAATCATTTATAGCTACTAACTGATTATGAAGATGTATGTTACATTTGACTACGCATTCGAACTATTCTATATTTTTTATACAACTTGGTCATGTGTAAAGAGTCAACGCAAAATATGGAACGACAAAAAATCTAAAAATTGGTTTGCGCTTCTTTCATACGTTGTACATATTTTGAAATCGTTATCTTGTATTTATTTCTAAAATCATGTAAACCTGTGGATCCATAATTCCAAAAACTATTATTACAAATAATACCCTGGAGGCCACGTAATATATAATATAAGCAATAATATTATATACAAGCATAGTGATAGACCACTTTTAATTATATTTTATTTATTTTGTAATCCTGCAACTAAAAAAATTATATATAAAACAAACAATTACATTAAAAATATAGCCAAAGATGAAACACAATATTTAACTGAGTAATACCTAATTTGGCTGTGTTGTGTGATTATGTAAAAGTGAGGGTAAGTACGTGAAGGTGTGTATGTGGGGTATGCTTATGATGCAGGTGATTTTATTCTTAATACTCATTTTAACCATATTCTCTTCTATTCGAAGAATATGTCTTCGATTATGACCTAACCAACTACATAATTATACTCTTGTTCAGAGGTTCTAGGACACAGTGCACAGAACCTAGAATGTTATTTCAGTAGGTTGTCTTTAAAAATGTCTAATGATGGCACAGAACCTTCCCCATAATTCGGTAAATTTGACTTTAAATGCTCTCAGTATTGGCACCAAGATTTACCTGAGACAACGGCTAATGACCCATACAAGAGGTGCATAACATATTTCCACTTGGACGATCTTCACGGTCCATTCTTTACTAATTATTCATTACCGGACGTTACTAGCTTCCTACACACCTGCTCTATCCCGACAAAGGTCAAAAAAGATTATGGCAGTGTAATAACAAAGCAATTAGTCCATACTCTGTCCTTATTTGAAATCCTATTAGCGGTTAAACAGAAATAGGACATTTAATAAGAGATAAAACGAATCAATGGGTTGAGGATGCAAAAAAATGGTGAGCTTGAAGTAAAAAAAGGAGAAAAGGAAGGCTGTATCGGGAAAATATTAGAGAAATGGCTGTACCGAAATAGATTAGACAGAGATTTGCTGAGAATGCTTATAGTACGGGAGGTAGCAACGTTTTCGAGAATCAGCTGACCTAAAAGAATTTAAGGTCAGCTGATTTTGTGATATGTCTTCCTTCTTGCACTTTCGGTTAGAGTCTTGGCAATCTGGCTGGCGGTAGCGGTTGCGTTCTTTAGTGCGCATCCTATCTGTCCAGGTAATATCCTGAATTTTAAAAGCATTTTAAGAAGCGTAATTTTTAATTTTTCCTTTTTAAATAAGTCTACCTGACATACTTTTTTTATTGCCAGACATTTTTCACATTGCTAACTATGTGCCAGACGCGATTTTAAGTTTTTTTTTATAAAAATTTCAAAGTATTTTAGAATGTCTGTAATTTTAATATTATGTTCTTTAAATATAAGAAAAACTAAAAATGAATTTGCCAGACATTAATTCGGTTGTTAAGTCTTGAATTAAAATGAAAAAGTATTGCAGTATGATGAAGCGTTGCATTTTAAGAAGCGCAATTTTTAATTTTTCCTTTTTAAATAAGTCTACCTGACATACTTTTTTTATTGCCAGACATTTTTCACATTGCTAACTACGTGCCAGACGCGATTTTAAGTTTTTTTTTTATAAAAATTTCAAAGTATTTTAGAATGTCTGTAATTTTAATATTATGTTCTTTAAATATAAGAAAAACTAAAAATGAATTTGCCAGACATTAATTCGGTTGTTAAGTCTTGAATTAAAATGAAAAAGTATTGCAGTATGATGAAGCGTTGCATTTTAAGAAGCGCAATTTTTAATTTTTCCTTTTTAAATAAGTCTACCTGACATACTTTTTTTATTGCCAGACATTTTTCACATTGCTAACTATGTGCCAGCCGCGATTTTAAGTTTTTTTTATTAAATTTCAAAGTAATTTAGAATGTCTATAATTTTAATATTATGTTCTTTAAATATAAGAAAAACTAAAAATGAATTTGCCAGACATTAATTTGGTTGTTAAGTCTTGAATTAAAATGAAAAAGTATTGCAGTATGATGAAGCGTTGCATTTTAAGAAGCGCAATTTTTAATTTTTCCTTTTTAAGTAAGTCTACCTGACATACTTTTTTTATTGCCAGACATTTTTCACATTGCTAACTATGTGCCAGACGCGATTTTAAGTTTTTTTTTTATAAATTTCAAAGTATTTTAGAATGTCTGTAATGTTAATATTATGTTCTGTAAATATAAGAAAAACTAAAAATTAATTTGCCAGACATTAATTCGGTTGTTAAGTCTTGAATTAAAATGAAAAAGTATTGCAGTATGATGAAGCGTTGCATTTTAAGAAGCGCAATTTTTAATTTTTCCTTTTTAAATAAGTCGACCTGACATACTTTTTTTATTGCCAGACATTTTTCACATTGGTAACTATGTGCCAGACGCGATTTTAAGTTTTTTTTTTTTAAATTTCAAAGTATTTTAGAATGTCTGTAATTTTAATATTATGTTCTTTAAATATAAGAAAAACTAAAAATGAATTTGCCAGACATTAATTCGGTTGTTAAGTCTTGAATTAAAATGAAAAAGTATTGCAGTATGATGAAGCGTTGCATTTTAAGAAGCGCAATTTTTAATTTGTCCTTTTTAAATAAGTCTACCTGACATACTTTTTTTATTGCCAGACATTTTTCACATTGCTAACTATGTGCCAGACGCGATTTTAAGTTTTTTTTTTAAATTTCAAAGTATTTTAGAATGTCTGTAATTTTAATATTATGTTCTTTAAATATAAGAAAAACTAAAAATGAATTTGCCAGACATTAATTCGGTTGTTAAGTCTTGAATTAAAATGAAAAAGTATTGCAGTATGATGAAGCGTTGCATTTTAAGAAGCGCAATTTTTAATTTTTCCTTTTTAAATAAGTCGACCTGACATACTTTTTTTATTGCCAGACATTTTTCACATTGGTAACTATGTGCCAGACGCGATTTTAAGTTTTTTTTTTTTAAATTTCAAAGTATTTTAGAATGTCTGTAATTTTAATATTATGTTCTTTAAATATAAGAAAAACTAAAAATGAATTTGCCAGACATTAATTCGGTTGTTAAGTCTTGAATTAAAATGAAAAAGTATTGCAGTATGATGAAGCGTTGCATTTTAAGAAGCGCAATTTTTAATTTTTCCTTTTTAAATAAGTCTACCTGACATACTTTTTTATTGCCAGACATTTTTCACATTGCTAACTATGTGCCAGACGCGATTTTAAGTTTTTTTAATAAAAATTTCAAAGTATTTTAGAATGTCTGTAATTTTAATATTATGTTCTTTAAATATAAGAAAAACTAAAAATGAATTTGCCAGACATTAATTCGGTTGTTAAGTCTTGAATTAAAATGAAAAAGTATTGCAGTATGATGAAGCGTTGCATTTTAAGAAGCGCAATTTTTAATTTTTCCTTTTTGAATAAGTCTACCTGACATACTTTTTTTATTGCCAGACATTTTTCACATTGCTAACTATGTGCCAGACGCGATTTTAAGTTTTTTTTTTTAAAAATTTCAAAGTATTTTAGAATGTCTGTAATGTTAATATTATGTTCTTTAAATATAAGAAAAACTAAAAATGAATTTGCCAGACATTAATTCGGTTTTTAAGTCTAGAATTAAAATGAAAAAGTATTGCAGTATGATGAAGCGTTGCATTTTAAGAAGCGCAATTTTTAATTTTTCCTTTTAAATAAGTCTACCTGACATACTTTTTTTATTGCCAGACATTTTTCACATTGCTAACTATGTGCCAGACGTGATTTTAAGTTTTTTTTTAAAAAAATTTCAAATTATTTTAGAATGTCTGTAATTTTAATATTATGTTCTTTAAATATAAGAAAAACTAAAAATGAATTTGCCAGACATTAATTCGGTTGTTAAGTCTTGAATTAAAATGAAAAATTATTGCAGTATGATGAAGCGTTGCATTTTAAGAAGCGCAATTTTTAATTTTTCCTTTTTAAATAAGTCTACCTGACATACTTTTTTTATTGCCAGACATTTTTCACATTGCTAACTATGTGCCAGACGCGATTTTAAGTTTTTTTTTTATAAAAATTTCAAAGTATTTTAGAATGTCTGTAATGTTAATATTATGTTCTTTAAATATAAGAAAAACTAAAATGAATTTGCCAGACATTAATTCGATTGTTAAGCCTTGAATTAAAATGAAAAAGTATTGCAGTATGATGAAGCATTGCATTTGAGGAAGCGTTATTTTTAATTTTTTTTGTTCAGAATCTTCTCACACGATAATGATTCTTCAATAGTTTTAATTACTTAGTTATTTATCACTTTGTATGAATAACATTTATTAAAACTTACGTAAATGTTTTTATTACCAATGAAAGGCATCATACTGCCATACTTTTCATGACTTTTTCATTTTAATTCAAGGCTATACAATCGAATTAATGTCTGGCAAATTCATTTTTAGATTTTCTTATATTTAAATAACATAATATTAAAATTACAGACATTCTAAAATACTTTGAAATTTTTATAAAAAAACTTAAAATCGCGTCTGGCACATAGTTAGCAATGTGAAAAATGTCTGGCAATAAAAAAGTATGACAGGTAGACTTATTTAAAAGGAAAAATTAAAAATTGCGCTTCTTAAAATGCAACGCTTCATCATACTGCAATACTTTTTCATTTTAATTCAAGACTTAACAACCGAATTAATGTCTGGCAAATTCATTTTTAGTTTTTCTTATATTTAAATAACATAATATTAAAATTACAGACATTCTAAAATACTTTGAAATTTTTATAAAAAAAACTTAAAATCACGTCTGGCACATAGTTAGCAATGTGAAAAATGTCTGGCAATAAAAAAGTAGTCAGGTAGACTTATTTAAAAAGGAAAAATTAAAATTGCGCTTTTAAAATGCAACGCTTCATCATAATGCAATACTTTTTCATTTTAATTCAAGACTTAACAACCGAATTAATGTCTGGCAAATTCATTTTTAGTTTTTCTTATATTTAAAGAACATAATATTAAAATTACAGACATTCTAAAATACTTTGAAATTTTTATAAAAAAAAAACTTAAAATCGCGTCTGGCACATAGTTAGCAACGTGAAAAATGTCTGGCAATAAAAAAAGTATGTCAGGTAGACGTATTTAAAAAGGAAAAATCAAAAATTACGCTTCTTAAAATGCAACGCTTCAACATACTGCAATACTTTTTCATTTTAATTCAAGACTTAACAATCGAATTAATGTCTGGCAAATTCATTTTTAGTTTTTCTTATTTTTAAAGAACATAATATTAAAATTACAGACATTCTAAAATACTTTGAAATTTTTATAAAAAAAACTTAAAATCGCGTCTGGCACATAGTTAGCAATGTGAAAATGTCTGGCAATAAAAAAAGTATGTCAGGTAGACTTATTTAAAAACGAAAAATTAAAAATTACGCTTCTTAAAATGCTTTTAAAATCCAGGATTATTACCGACAGATAGGATGCGACTAATGAACGCAACCGCTCGCAGCCAGATGCCCAGACTCTTACCGAAAGTGCAAGAAGGAAGACATATCACAAAATCAGCTGACCTAAAATTCTTTCTTTTCAAACGTTGCTACCTCCCGTACTATTAGGGCGGCCTGTGCTATAAGTTATCTACGGGGCTGTGTCTGGGTTATATATACATTTCAGTTTATATAGTTTTTTTGTAACTTATGGGTTATTCTAGCCCTTATAGAGGCCAAAAATATAACAAGTAAGATATATTACGAGTAAGATATATTTCTCACGTAGGGTTAAGTCTCCAAAGGATGTAGGAATGGGGACTACCTACTACTACCTACTGCACAGCTGTTCAGAGTTCGCTCCTCTCAGATTACGATTCAATATTATTACGAATTAGTTATAGAAAAATTCTTTTAATGTAGTTCTACGGGTTTGTACCTTACAGTCATCTACGTTAGTAAGATGGTGTGGTTAATGTACTCGTAATAATTCAGAATACAGGCTAATCGATAAATTATTAAATATTTCTTGGATTTAGAAGCCTAATGAAAGAAGAAAACTTTTTTGTGTGTCAGTTAAAAATATAAATCACTTATTCACGTAACGATCGTGAACACCTTTGACCTTTTGACCTACACCTTTTTCTTGAGTCTTGGAAGTCAAAGAAGCCAAATTTATCCTATAACAATGTTTCAACTAAAGAACTAATATTTTTTACATTTAAATGTGCGTGAAAACGTCAATTGAGAACGAGATAATAATATGAAAGATGTTTGCTCTGCGACATTTCATAGCCCTACATTTAGAAACAAAAATTGGTAATGTTATATATAGCATAATTGTAACTTCTAAAAGCGATACCGATTGCAAGGATTTATGAAATGTCGAAGTATTTCTCTCAACATCCATAGAACTGATATCTTGATACTTGATACAACTCAGCTTTGAGCATTGCTGTCGCTTTTGGGAGTTACAGAATATCGGCTTGTTCTCGTGATTGTTTTAATAAGAAAATGACGTCATGATTGACGTAAAGTTATTACAAAAATAGCGGGAGGATCGAAGCAAAAAATACGCAGATAATTTGTTATTACCTTTACGGGCATTGAACTCGGATCCTGTATTCTTCGATGGAAATAAATCTGCTTTTTTGCTCTCAACTGAATATGTTTTTTAATTCCGAGTTTAAATTTTAACTCGTGTTTATCTCAAAGCGGATTAGCATTAAAAGCTTCGTTGTTTATGCTTGAGATATTTTGAGATTCATGATATTTTACAATTTAGTTATAACTCGAAAAAAATTTAAACCTATAGCTATTAAATAAATAAATCGTTTATTTGTAATGAAAGTGGTACATTTAGATCGATTAATAATAAAAATCCGCACAATCAGCCATATAAAATAGGCAAATGTCATATTAATTTTCATAATGTCATATAATAAGGACATAAGCATAATGTCATAATAATAAGTTGAGTTATTTATAATTGTTTTTAAACTTATGCTGACGCTATTAAGAAGATTCATTTTAAGATTTTTTGACTCTAATAACACCGAATATACGGAATTTATTCTTCAATTCTATGTATAATACCGAATTGTTGTTTCATTTAGTAGTTACTGGCTGGGATCCAAACTACAAAAAAATATTTCAATGATAACCCTAAGGTAGGCCCCTGCTCACAACTGGATTTTTTACAATTGTATTGTAAAACGTGACACTCACTGAATTAAAAGCGTAAGTGGGACGAGGATCGTGAGACGAAGGGCCCCCATTCGCATGTGAAGGAAAGTCGCATTGGAAAAGTGGCTACGGCAATAATCTATCGAGTTCAGTAGGAAGTGGAAACTATATAATCTCTCCCAAATCAAATAAAAATAGTAAGGTCCTTCGCCACAAGTGCCAGGGAGATTTACGATAATAAATTAAAAAAACTCAAAGTCAATTTGCGGTCGCACGATAGCTATGCAATATAGGGTGATGGTGTATTATTTTTATTAATTGTGCTGTAAGCTAAATAGAAAACACCTATACAAAAAAAAAATGTTGGCTAATCAGTAATGGCTAAAGCTAATAAGTAATGTTCAGTGGTAATTTCTTAGCATCAGGTTTGCATGTCCCATAAGTAAGCAAGAAAAGTGTAACATGCTATTCTCGTGCAAGTCAATCAACGCGTGATTAACAAAATGCTTGCTATTTAACTGGTTACATAGTGCGCAGAAGCCTCCAGTGCACTGCGTTATAAGTAGCTTACGTGTGATTGCCTCCCGCAGCGTTGTTGAAAGTGTAGCGAGCGTTTCGCGTAGCACAGCGTGGTGTCGCTCAAACATCTCAACATCTATACAAAATTCTGTTTCTAAGGCTTCTTAGCATTTGTATATAACTTATATACTGCACATATAACACATACCATACATACCCGCGGTCAGAGAGCGTCACAAATAATAAGGATAAAATATTAAAAATTAAAGTGAGAACACTTAAAATAATCATCAGTGGAAACTTGAATTTTAAAAATTAAAAATCTTTGTACAAAAGCTTCAGCTGCTGTTTTTGCTAATATTATACAAAAAACGCTTATTATAATGTAAATACACATATTTTAAGGTTTTTTAATTCAGATTCTTACAACCATACTTCTTAATTAATTATACTAATTACCAAGATGACGTCTGTTATATTATTTCTATTGTATATTATACAGTTTTTTTTATGATTAATTTTAATATGTTTAAGAACAACAATTCGTTACTACAAATCTCTGTAGGTAAAAGAAAGGCTAATTAATACATATGTAAGCTATATATATGAGTTAATAGCTATTTACTTACATGCTGGATGATCATAAAGAGGAGCAACCCGGATTCCTTCAAGTGGACCACCAGCTAACTTGGAAGATATAGCTTCCAGAAACTCTCTGACGTGACGGAGGTCTCGGTTGTCGCTTGTACCTTCGCATTCTTCGTCTGAAATCGATAATAATAATTTTAATAGTATGAACAAATGCACTTAATGTTAATGTATTTTTTATTAAATGCTTGGCAAATATGAAAACATACCACTTTGCATAGAAAAATATATCAGGCGTTAAAAATGTTTTGCTATCATCGGTCTTAGATTTACGGTAAGTATATGTAATATAGATATATGCGATAAACACGTAATTATATCTTGTATTAATTTATTAAATTAGCTTTAAAGATGATATTGTCAGACCTTAATGTTTTATAAATTGTCAACACACTCCATAGAGCGTCTTTAGTAAAATTGTCTTGTTAATAATTATATCTTGGTGAGTGAATGAAAACTTAAATACCAATTTGTTCCAGTTTATCAGTGCTGAGAGACCAGGGCATCAGGCTGAGGGCGCGTTGAACTTGTCTGAGAAACCACGCCCCTGACTCAAACTTTACCGAACTGAAAATATCAAAAATATGTATTACTGGCCTTCGAATCTATTTTCTCTAATGAATATATTTCAATGATAAATTTGATGAAAAATTACACACTTATATGCATTGCTAAATATAACTTTATACATATCAAAGAATTTGTTTCAAACGATATTCATGTTTCTTACATCCTCATTGACGATATTTGCAGCACGCATTCTGTCAATGTTATGTCAAACTCCATAAGGTTACATCAATAAAGTTTGAATTGTATGGTGGTTAATTATTCTTAAATTTTCTAATTTTCTGCGCAATTTTCTTATTTTTTTCTATCATTAGAACCTTCTCTAATATAATACTGCATATCCGTTATACTCGTATTGTCTTTTAATATACGATCAGTCACATATATGTGCTAAATCAATTACGATCAACCAAACTCCCAAATAAAGACACCAACTATTTCTTATTACGAAAATAAGAAGTATTAAAGAATGGCACAATCAGCGCGTACGTTTTCCTCTCGTTTCGACAGCGATGGCGCTTAAAAAACTAAGAAATACTCGGCTATGAGAAATGCAACATTACACAACGATAATAAACTTGTAACTTACTCGTGGTATTCACAAATGCATGGGACCAAACCGCCTAAAGTGTCACCACCACACCGTCGGCAGATGTGTTTGTCACCTGCAGCTATAGATTTCTTTGTGTAGACGTCTTTTGTTTCCCTGTAATTTATAAAGGTTTATTAGGTAAAAAATGATCATCAGAGTTGCAGTTTAACAGTTTAGCCTCGAGCATATTGAAATACTCTGGATTATTGTTATTTCTTTGAGTTAAATCGAATAATTAATTTTTTCGATAAAATAAATACAGATATCAAAGCAGATAAAGCAGCCCTGCCCTAACTTTATCTTTATATTCGTTTATCTAGTTATAACATTCTCAAAGTAAACTATTAATGCGGCCCGGAATACACAAAATCTTCCTCAGTACACATTATACAGATAAAGTGCACAAATCTTGTTGATACGGACTAAAATTTAATAAATAGTCTATAAAAACTTGTGCACATAATATTCTTAAATAAATTTAAAATATATTTTTACAATAAAAGACACAATATTCATTTAATTACAAGATTAAAAACGGTACAAGGTATTAACGGAGCGCGTTGAACTCATTTGTAGGGCGTTTCGTCGTTCTCCCGTAGGACAAGTATGAAGATGTGAACTATCTTTATAGAAAAACTAGCTGCCCCCGCGAACTTCGTTTCGCCTTAATGTGATTTTACTTAGCCTATCTTTTTAGTACATACCAACATGGAACATTTTGCTATGCTACCCCGGAGACTGTTCGATTTTCCGGAATGAAAACTTTTAGATTTTTCTGTGAATTTTTCTCTATATAAACCTCAGAGTTCAAGTCATAAGTTTTAAATTAACAAATAAAATAAGGGTTGATCGTAGAGGGGTGAAAATTAGGGGTTGTATGTATTTTTATATGTTGTGTCTTAAAAAAAACAATTATCCAAAAAAAATATTATTAGTGTGGACACCCCTTATCACTAAAAGGGTTAAAAGATAAATAGTAGCCGATTCTCAGACTTACTGAATATGCATTAAAAATTCATAAGAATCCGTCGAACCGTTTCGGAGGAGTATGGGAACGAACATTGTGACACGGGAATTTTATATATTAGATAACGACACATTTTTGTATGAAAGAATTAAACAATGCTAAAAACAATAAAAATATGCACTGATCGAATGGAATTGTAAATTTCAAAGTACCTAATGTAAGAAAAATACTTTTTTGTATACCTACATACTACTATCGACGAGTGATTTAAAGTGGGGACTAAATATTAAAGTAACGTAAGCTCTGAGCGATTAAGATTGGAATTTACTAAGATAGTTAAAACTTTATTAGATTAACGTTATGATTTATTTAGCTGATTGGGAAACGTTTGTGCACATGTTACAAACAGATGGCGTAACAGAATTTACTAAGTAATAATACTTAGTAAATTCCGTCTGTTGTCTATACGTTGTTTATTAAAAGCGAAAGAGTTTATTTAAAGTTATGAAGATATTCCCATTTTTTAATTTAATGAAAAATAAACGAAACTCTTGTCTTCCAATCTCAATACTTAAGGTTTATTAAAGTTGTTAAAAATACATCCTTATACTTTATAATCATTGCGATAGTGTTAAAACTTGTTTAAAGAGTATTATGAAAAATAATATAATATCATCGAATAATATAATAAAAAGTTAAGACTTGTATTTTTGTAAAGAATAACTTCAGAACTAGTGAACAAGTTGGTCTTTCGCGAGATTTTAAAAGAGCGTATTAATTCTTAAAAAGTCGAAAAAGACTTGTTATGATGTTGTAGTATTGGTGTTATGTCCCTTAACATTAGGTTTCGTTTTGCCTCAAAATTAATATTAACTACTTAATAATTTTACTAATCAAGCACAAATCAGTAATTCCTCCGTATTAGTAAATTAGGTTAGACTTAAATTACTTATTAGTCTTAAGTCACGCTAGATCGTAATGTTCCATGACAAGTATAGACATATGTTATTTAAATAACAATTTAAACACAAATCAGACAACAGTGAAACGCTGGAAAATTTTGGATTATACTGGTTTCCCGTTGTTTATTTTCACAAGCATTAATTGTGTGAAAAATATATTGATGACCTTGATTAAGAGTGGAGCGCTCAGCTAATAGACTCTGCTTATAATGATGTAACAGGCAGTTTTTTGTTGTATTATTACACTGATCTTCTCCTCCTCTAAGCACTTTACTCAATATAGGGAGTATGATTATTTATAACATTACTTCATTAAGGTACTGCACAAGTAAGCATCTAATGTACAAGCATTATGGTAACATTCATAAACACGACGAGAGGATGACCTTGCTACTGTGGTTGGGACACTGGTGTGAAGCAAGCCGAATCGAAGCAATCGTTTTTGTAACTCGCATATTTTTAAATGACCAAATAATTACAAATACCATGTGTCCTGTCATGTATGTGAAGGTTTTATTGTCTTTTTAGAAGCCAGGAACATTTACATAAAGATCTACTGGTTTATTTTAATAATTATAATAATTCTTAAGACTAGAAATAAATAAAGATATTTACAGAGTAAACTTGTGTTGCAAGTCGATGATATTTAAAAATGTTCGACATTTTGTTTGTGTCCTTTATTATGTAGATATTATGTACTTTAATCATAATTAATTGAATCAGTTTCAAAATATGTTTTTTTCAACTTCATTGTTTATAAAAGTTTCCATAGATAGAAAATATACGGCTGAAAGTTGTTCACTTTTGTAAATGAACTTAACTTAATTAAAAAATAACATGGTTCATATAATTAAATAATAACTTGCCACCCAATATAAACCTCAAAAAGTTATTTAAACTTAAGTCTTTATTACTGTTATGAAAAGAAGAAACAGACATCCGAAAACTTATTCTTAAAAAATTGCATTATAGTACATTTCTAATTAGTATTGTCACTTCATAAAATAATGTAAAATCAGTGTTTCCGTACAACAGCACGCAGAGATCTTATATATTGCGAAACGCAAATACTTTAATAATTATTGTAAGTCAAAAATGTACGTCAAAAGTCTACGCCGTGGGGCATTTTTTAAAGTCCATTCTTATTAATTATTCAAAACCAATCAACGTATATTTATCATATACCTTTCCACTAATGGTTTGTAAATATTCTTATGAAGTGAGGTCAAGGTTATGACGTAAGACAAGTTCAAGATCTTGCTTTTTGTAAGGCTACTATTGCGTGCATCTTACATGTAAATACACCAAATTTTTATTAAACATATTTCATATTTACAATCAAGTATACAGTATTTACAATTTCTTACACTAATAAATAATTAAAAAGAAAATGAAAACAAATTTAAAAAGTTTGGTCCCTGTGGTAGTCAGTGGAGTAACTATACCATTTGGGGCCCGTGGGAAACTCTTTTGATCAGTAAAAATTGTAACGTTGTACTCAGTTTAATTTTAATATCTAAACTTCGAAATTTTCAGCGTACTCAATAACACGTTGTATATGTCCCACTAATGGCCATAGGCCTCCTCTCTTAGGCGAGAGTGAATGGTCTGTAGTCCCCACGCTAGCCCAATGCGTATTGGAGACTTCACATTCATCCATAGAACATAATATCTCTATGGCAGGGACATATTTTCACGACATATGCAATACTCGGCAATATTTTTAGTATGACCTATGAATGTTTAGTGTCCCAGCCGTATGGCCGGAACGATTGCTTTGCAATCGAAAATACTGCAATATTTCCCAGCCATGCTAGTGCTCTCTCGCTTTACGGCCTAAGTGCGTCACTTTCTCATGCTACGTGAAGTTTGCCACGATTGGTTGGATTAGTTTTTTTTGTGTTTGACAAAATAATGAGCCATATATAGAAATGTTGCCGAGATATACATTTTTCAGCCATGTGCAATGATGTAGACTAGATATTTAATTAAAAGTGTAGTCCGTGTAGAGGCCCCTTTAGCAATTCACCTACGCATTCTAATTCCCGCCAATTGGTATTGCACCGGGAATCTCAAAAATGTTTTCAACTATTTGTTATAGATTTATACGTTGACTCAGTGAAGAGTGAACAAGATTTTTTATTGTCTACAACTCTTACCAAATCCTGAAGTTGATAGTTTTTTAATTCTATTGGAAAGCGAAAGAAAATATTTATTTTTTAATTCTGTTGTGTCTGTTGGCGTTTGTATCAGCTTTTATTTTAGCATTTCTGAACATAAGCATTGTACAGTAAAAATTGCTAATTCTCCACTATAGTGTGCAATACTAGGTGCCAATGAATGGAAACCAATGAAAATATACAAGCGAAAACATATTATTTAAAATAGTCATAACTGCAAGGAAAGTCTATTAAAAAGCAAAATTCTTTGCAATTAACAAATATTTAAGCCTTGGTCGCGTACTGAGTAATTTATAAATAATTCATTAGTGTATGTGAAGACAGGTTAGAACAATTTGGTAGGTGTTTAGGTAATAACAGGTAACTTAACCAGTTTCTAGATTTTATCCAATGAAGGAGAGACACTTAGGTTTTGAAATTGCTTAAAAGTCAATGAACTGAAGCGAAACCTAAAAAGTTGTTGTGACACAGGAATAATTATATCAGTGTTTTATTCTGGTAGAATGTGCGAATATTCGCTTATCACAATAAAAAAGTGCGTACAAAGTACACATGTCAGAAGTGAAACTTCTTTGGCAAACTAATTTTTAACTCATGTTCATATTTTTCACAAATCTAAAACATTAGATTTCCGAGATTTAGAGGGAGGGAAAATGAAATATATGTTAGGAATTTGATGAATTTAGTTGTCATTAAAATATTAAAAGTGTCGAAAATTAATACAAATTATAAAATTATTTTTTTAAATTTATTTCTTCGATAATAAAAAAAACGTGTCATTTTAATTTAAAATTGGTCATTTGAGATTTCAATAAATTATTTTGCATAAAATATAAAATACTAATATTTCATAAATTCTCTTTACGAAATTTTAATTTTAAAAATAGAATTTCTATCACCCTTCTCACTCTTTCTCAATCGGTCTGAATCGCTCTCTCCCTTTTCTTCGATAAAAACGCTGCACATCTTCGTGACGCTCCGTAAAAATTTTACACTCATGCGCCTAAAGAAGTTTCACTTCTATTTCATTTACAAATTTGACTCTTTAAGTGACATTTTAAACTTAATACCTTTTGAGGCAAATTTCTGCATCTGTTCCGAAAAAAAGTGCTTCTTTGGTTACTGACAATTGTAAAATTGTACAAACAGAGATTAGAAGTTTTTTCCATACTATACTACTATCCTGACACAACTATCTCTCTTATTAGTCGTAGTTGCCATATGGAGCGGACTATCTCGATCAGTATCTGTCTAGCGCCTCTGTTGTTGCAGTGTAAAGTTTTGAGAACGATGAGTCACACAATATAAAAAAGGTATGTTTAAAAATAACATTGTTACCGATGGAAAAATAGACCCCGTTTGGTTGGTACTGAATCATATGTTAAAATTGGCTTATATCCTTGAAGAAACTTGTCTAAAGACAATACAAGAACCCGGAAGGTTTTTACAAAAAACACACAGAACACAGAATAAATGTAGGAAGTTTGTCACGGCTTTACACAATTCTAAGATGCCTACTTTAATTTAACCTTGAGAAGAATTTCCGCTCAGATAAAACTTGAAAACTATTCCCTATGATAAAATGGCATACGTGGTTGTTCATATAAAAATATTTTATTAAGAACGCATCATAATGTTACTGCTATTGAAACGTGCATATTACATACATATAATTTATAAAACTAGTATTAAGTATATGTGTTTTTGTGAATAAATAATATGCATGGAGATTTAAAAAACCCATTTTTATTTAGATTTCTTTATCAGTATTCAGGTAGCTGTTTAATATTTTGATCTTCAGTCTCGTATCACTTCGTACATAAACATATACCTATATAAAACATTACTTATGGTTAACTAATCTAAATCATAAAATCGTTAAACTTTAGGTTTGTTATATACAATCTCGTACAAGGCGATTGATTTGTGGAAGATGAGTACTACTTTTGACCTACTATTATATTATTTTACAGCTTTAGGTCCAAAGAAAATTTATTATATTATACAATTTGTATTTTCGTATCAAAACAATATCCGATTATGGTTCGGATGTATGGTAAGATCGCTGGGATTGTTGCGGCAGTATAGTTGTTTACTATAACTTCTCAGTCGTATTAATCATTGCTGAAGGTTACTGTAAGGTGCCTGCAGCCTTGCTAGTGTGCTCCACATTGTTCGGTCTATAGCTTCCCTTACCGCAGCTGGTATGTGGAGACCCGTGAGAATCTAGGTTGACACCAGCTGGTTGGCAATTTGCCCAGCGGTCTTCTGCCTTCCACCTATACTTATTTCAAAGAAGTATTTTGTGGTGTACTTTTCCATTCATAAATTTTATTGTTTTATGAAATATCGTACTAATATTGAAACTCTTTTTGATGTTTGTTACTCTTTCACGTAAAAACTACTGAATGGATTTTCATGAAACGTTACAATAATATAGCTTATACATCAGAATAACACAAAGGCTACAATTTATAAAGATATCGTGTGAATTGTCCAAAATATCTACTTCCTAAATAGTAAGTAGGAAAACAATCTACCATCTGCGAGCTATTCCGGCGTGCGCTGCCAAAACCGCTAGAGTTACACATATGTAATGTACGATGGAAATGTTTATCTTAAATAGTCCTACAAAATAGCCCGCCACAGAATATATCTATGTCTTATGTGTAAGCCAGTATAGCCAAAATATTAAACCATAACTACAATAAAAATTGATAATTTATTTCTAATGCAACTTTGGTAGTAATAAATTGATTACTAAATGGAAATAGATATGCACTTTCATCGCTTCTGATATTCAAAGTAGATAATATATGTCTATTACGTCACATCGTTTGGACAAATATTACTTTAATCCTGCGCAGACGAAGTCGCGGGCACCAGCTAGTCCACAATATAAATACGGTACAATGTCTAAGTAAACAAGAACTTAGTTCCTTTGATAAATTACCGTATTATAATAAAAACACGTAATATGTTGGAATTGAATTAATTAAAATTACCTATGTTGAGCTAAGGCAGACCTTAGATGACTTTAAATAATAGTTATAGACGATTATGTGTGAAAATTATATAAATTTATTTGTAACATATAACAACGTAATACAGGTACATATATATATATAGGTTCTAGTCTCTTTACTTCAATATGAGAAGTCAAAATTGAGGAATAACACAACAATATATTAGACAAACACCAAGCATTTTTTTCATCAGTTTGTTCTGTATAAGTTAACTTTTGACATAGCAACCCTACAAATTATACACTCTTTGTTCGAAACGTTGAAAAATTTGAAAATCTTTTTACTCTTTAAACATATTTCTTTATTCTCACCACCTTCGGACAAGCAGAAAAGCTGGGGCGGCCGCAGAGCAGGCGGAAAATAATAAATGGCTCAAATATAAGAGTCTATCCTTCAACTTCGATTTTGTTCCCTTTGGAGTACTCTAGAGCCGTGGGGTTCAAGTATTCAGGCGCTAATTAGAGATTTAAGATGGCGCAAGTAGATAGTACCGGTGACCCCAGAGCTGGTGCTTTCCTCGCTCAACGAATGAGTATCGCAATATAGCGAGGAAATGCTGCCAGCGTTAAAGGTACACTTGCACAGGGACCAAACTTTTTAATTTGTTTTAATTTAATGGATGATATTATAAACCGATAGTATCATTTTTATTCTAAAATATAACTATGATTTAAAGTCTTTTACTCTTTCAAAACCGATACTAAGGACTAACCTCGTTATTCATAAAAGTAATTCAATAATTGCACCATTTTAACTCTATTATTTAATCTATGGCACTTATCTGCCTCTTTTCAGGACAGCGTAATAACAATTGGACAAAAAACGAAAAATTGTCGTAAAAGAGTAAATAAATTTAAAAAAATTTACGCACTCGTAAACTGGAAAATATTCCATTCGATTTTATTAATATACAATTAAATAATTATCTCTATTTTAGAGTCACTTTGAATTAAACGTTCTTTAGATTATTTAATATTATAATTATACGTAAGAAAACAACACGTTTTAAATATATAATTTTAATTACTAATATATTCACACGAATTATCACAGTTATTCATCGTCCATATCGAACCACATAGATGTTACACTTGTCGATTGTTCACGACTGTGGTCCTCAGTCATTATTTTCAGTACGACAACCTCCATCATGCATAGTGCGAACAATATCACAAATATCGCGAAGTTCGAGCCTTGGTGATGTGGTTGGAAGGCATTGGGTATCGGCCCCGGAGGGGGCCAGGCCGCCACACCCGACGCCATCACACTGCTTACACCCGACAATGACATTTCACCTACTTTTCATTTTCACTATCAAATCACATAGAAAATGTTTCACTTATTACAATCATTCATCGTATATGACTGACTTGTATATCTTAATTCTTTATGTATATCTAATTTTATTTAATAAATGTCTTGTTTATTTGTGTAGCACTCGCGTACGTCCACCGCGCTGCTGCGTGTTATGAAATGTGTACGCTTTAGTTAGAAGCTCGTTGGGAAATGGTGAATGCAACCCGGTCAAGGCTGCGCGTTGGCCGATGACCTTTAATGCGATATTGTTTTAGATGCAATTTTCATTCATATAAGATGGCGCCGATATTATTATTAAAAATAAGCTATTTAAAAATTATCAGTCTGTATTCAAATACTCAATAGCCCCCGCTCTACGCCCTTGACTTGGGAACTGGTAGTAAATGTAAATTTAGAATTAATTTAACATCTCTTCTGTCGACGTTCATATGTATGTTTACCTATATGAATAAAGTTATTTTGTTTAGTTTGAATATAATATGATGATGTATGTCTTGTTTTATGCATTCTACTAATAGATTTCTGTATCTTGACCGTAGTTAATTATCTTTTCGTAATTATAAAATTACATAAATATTATTTATTTATTTTGATCCCTTCTGATGTATTAGTACCAGTACATTATCTCTATTTAAATGTTTATTTTATGATAACCTATTTATGTCAAAATGTTAATTAATTTTGAAATATTGCCTATCGTTTAAGATAAGTTCTGACAATGTTGCATCAACCACAATTTAATTTATTTACAAAATAAACTAATTGTCATAAAAATTTGTAATAACAAAAAATATAAATATGTATTTATACAAAACAGTATTTAGTGAGAACAGTAAGGTTCAATGTGTCCTTTTAAGTTTTTGGTTCCTTGAATTCCGGAAATAATTTGTAAGATTTAAAATACGTTGTTCTACTTCCTACCACTGGTAACGTATTTTCTGTCGGTTTCCTGTTTAACGATGACAGTACACAAAATGTCAGTTTGCTTTGTGCCACAGATTCACAAAAAAGAATACATTTTTAAGTATTTCTCTTTCAAAATATTAGATTTGTACAATGATAAATATTAAAATATTATTTTAAATTATAATATCTAGATAACATATGTATAGACTATAAAACAAAAGCTTTTGTAACGATGTTTACTGTGACTAAATAAAAGATTGCTGGGAAAATATCAGATCGATTAATTACAAAAATCCGCATAATTAACCATATAAAAATAGGCATGCAAATGTCATAGCAATTTTTATAATGTCATAAAATAAGAACATTAACATTATATCATAATAATAAGTTAAGTTATTTATAATTGTTGTCAACGCTTTAAAGGCACCTTGCCTTTAAACATTTAACCACATTTCCCTTGAAAGAATTTCACGGCAGTGATCTATAACTTCTAAGAAGGTGATTAAATAGTTTGATAGCCATGACGTAGCAATCATGAAATCGTGGTAACATGCAGGCACCCACAGCCGTGTTGGATCCCTCGGTATATAGGCAAGTTAAATATGTGGAACAATTTTGTATACATTTTTACAGTTACAACTGCATCAAGGTTACATAAACTTGGTGCTAGTGTTCTAGCTTTCATTGTACGGTCGACATTACATAGAATGTTTATCTGTTTCAGAAATAGACATACCGAAGAGTATTAATATGTAAGAGGTTGGTAGCATTCTACGTTTGATAGCAACATTTTAACGTCCAAAAAGTTTAGTTATTTATTGTCATATACATGTGACAGATAATAACAATAATGTTTATTTTTATAACATACAAGGATTCGCCGGAATTATCCGTTCGAAGAGCATCAGAAACAGATCTTTCCACTGAAAAAACGTTACTGGTTAATCCTATTTGTCCTGTCAGAATTATGTTGGAGTATATACGAAAGAAATGCAGGTTTGTATTAACACTATAAACACAAGCTAAAACTTCTTGTTACAAGTTTTGTATCGTATACTAACTATCTTACAAAAAATTTTTTTTGGAAGTTATAGACTATGAAATGCATTTAATTTATATTGTTAAAATAATAAACATAAAAACCGCACTGTTAAAAATTCCAAGTATTTTAGTTACAATTAAATGCTCTATATAATATAAAAGATTTTATCGCACTTCAGATGTCAAGATATATCTAATAAAGATGCTGTATTTAGTAGATATGTTTGAAAAGAATATTTCCTCTCCTTTTTCAGGTTTGGTATATTCACACAGTTTGATTTATGTGATGAATCTGGTGCATTAAAGGGACTATTCAATATGCCGACCTATGCATATGCCACTGAGCAGTTCGAGCATAAAAAAACATATTACCTCATTGTATTGAAAATGGTTAGCATAAAGTATCTTTTAGTATGCCTACGATGAGCAGTGTTGGACTAGTAGTGCGTCTCTCGGGCTGAAACTCAAGTAATTTCAGCCCTAGAAGGAGTTTTTCGGTACTTAATGCTTACTTGTTTTTAAACTCAATTAATTGCAGCCTAGTAGGTCATAGCATATGGTCATACATATACATGAAGTCTGTCATATTTTGTCTTTAGTATGTTAATTGGAACAGCGAGCCATATTTTTCGTCATAATATGTTTATGATGGCGTAGTTTGTGCTCCTGTATATTCTTCGGTACTTTTTCAAATGTTGATCTACCGTTTAGTTTATACAGATTTTTCTTGGGTTTAAATATAAAAAAAATTAAAATCTAAAACTAAATAATACTTACTATTGTACTTGTGCAAAATTAATGAATAATCCACAGGAAATTATTTATTGCAAACATAATGTTAACCCTGGCTATATATTAAAAAAAAAACATAGAATCTTCGTCTGCACTTTTGCTTAATTCTTCATTTAACATTATTTGTAAAATATAATAGTGGTTTGTCTTTGACCCAAAATAATTGTGGTTTTCATCACCAACCACGCTGTATTTCTTCATTGCTATTTACAATTTGTTTTGAATGATGAATAATTTATACCAAAATCAATAAACATTGTTTTAACCTATTAAATTATATATGTACTTGATGAGCGTGGCTTTGTCAAACAATAAAATTCATCGACTCAGTCGGTAGCAATCCTTATTGATAAAATTTAAACATAAAAGTGTAATAGACTCGTTAATAAAACAATTACGAAAATGGAAAAGAATTTCTGTCGTGGTCACCATAGTTTATTATTCACAGACATACAGAATATACACAATAATCTTTAAAATCGGTCAAGTCGTTTTGTGTAGGAATTTGGTAACAAACACAGTGACACAATGATTTATAAGTTCCTGAAAATTTAACAGGCGATGCCTAAAGAATTTACGGGTTTTCATTAATCCTATGAATTTGAACAATAAGATAGATATGACCCATGCTTTTCGAAAGAAACGGTGAAAACAAAAGAATCTTTAACGATGTTTTAATCATTCTTGAGAACTAGATAAAAACAGCATTGAGCGTGTTATGCGAACATAAATTATTGGAAGTAATTATTTACCGGATTTGTGTGTTAGCTAAAACTAGATACAAAAAAGTGCAAGTTATAACGTAGCAATAACGATAACATGCCTTGTTAACTGCAATTTTCGGATCGTGTAATAAAAATTTTTTTTTCGATTATATCGCGGAAATCATTTCTTTGTATTTATTCAGAAAGTAAATTAAGATTTTTTTATATTATTATAAGTAGAAGAGTTTTGTTTAATAGTGTAAATCTCAGCAACTACTGATTCGAATTAAAATAATTATTTCGTGTCAAATATTTATCGGGGAAGGCTAACATGCTGCGACCAAGTTAACCATACGTACCTACGTAATAATCAAAAAAATTTAATATCGAATACGTTTTTGACATACTAGAGGCACACTTAGCCCTAATTATAAAAGTCAAATCCAATACGATCTAGCAGTAAGTATCCTTAGATATATTATGTACAAACAGATGTACTGATCACATATAAAGAAAAAATATTAATGAAACGCGAGGTCAAAACAAAGGGCTGTGGCAATACTTTTAGAAATAGTTATGGCGGAAACACGTATAATCGTACGATCACGAAACAAATTCCAATATAACAAACCTATACTGGTTTTACGAAATAGTTTAATATCGAACAATTAATGCGTTAACGGAAATTCCTAATTAGATTCCATATTTGGACGAGCTGTTTATTACTCGATAATTATTTATCAGAATTTGGAATTGACAAGGTTATTCTGCGTTTCCGTTGATATATTTGCATATATGTATAACCCAAACTCAAAATAACTTTATTCATATAGGTAACCAATTACACTTATGAACGTCAACATAAAATATGTTAAATTGATTTTAAATTTACATTTACCAGTTCGCAAGTCAATGGCGTAGAGCGGTCAAGAAGGGGCTGAGGGCTATCCCGGGTACACTCATAATTCAACTATTAAATAGACAGATATTAATACATTAGTTTTTATGAGATTACAGTGAGATGGATGCAGTGTTGGCTTACCATTGTCTTATTTAGAAACAATTTGAATTTTGTTTCAAGCACACATAGAAAGAAATTGGCATAGAAATTTGTTACAATAAGTGTCCATTATAAACCTTGCAAAACATTTATAACGTGTTGACGAGAAATACAAAACACAAGCAAAAGAGACTCTTAATTTATTGTGGTTCTTAGAAGAGGTCTATTTATCTTGCACCTTTATTGTTTCACTAACGAAACGTCACATAATGCGTCGATTATATTCAAGTCATGTGTATGTAGTTTGAAGACCTTTGTAGAATCAAGGTAGCGACTATTATATTGTACGGCCCTTGAAAATTGTTTGTCACTCGTTTAGCTACTATGAAATTTATAGGTGGAAGATGATGTATAATTTGAAAATATATAGATAGGCTTAAGTCAAAGTCAAAGTCAAATCATTTATTTCAATTAGACCACCTAAAATGGCACTTTTGAACGTCAAAAAAAAATACAAAGAAGATTCTAGTTGCCCCTTCCAAAAGGTAGTTTCGTGTGGAGAAGAATGGGCAAGAAACACCACACTTACTCTTTTAAGATAGGTTTACAATATTTTGTTACAATTGTTAAGTAATTATATGTGAAGACAATGTACTCTTAGAATAAACTACTATACTAAAAAAGTTAGTATACCTACATGTTCATCACATATTTAAAAATATCGAAACCGTAGAATATTAACATTAAAGAGTAATAAAAAAACACAACAAAACAGTGTGTGAGATTAATAAAATAATTACATTTCTAGCATTATAAATTTAAAAAAAATAACAAAAATATGTTAAAGCAAAAAATCAGCAACCAATTTGATTTTGTCCAGGCTCTATGATTGTCCTATGGAGCAGGACCAGCATGTTTCCAAGTATTTTTTTAGACATTGTGTATAGTATTAAATTACACCTCTAAATAGATAGAAAAATATTACTTAAAAACACTATTGCCACTTGAAATTAAGTAACAACAGCACACTTAAAAAACATGTTAGGACTCTTTAGCTTAGTCCAACGTAGAAGGTTACAACACTGAATAGTTTTGTATGATTTTGAAAATAATTTATCTAACAGGTTTATATGTGAACTTTTTAATTTAGCCATCTAGTGTGTTGTGCGCCGCAATTTAGTAAATTGCATACATAGAAAGTTTTCGGCAACATCTTTCTAGCTCAATAAATATTCAAAATTTTCATAAACCTTTTCTATTATGAGAAATTGATTAAAAATGAGAAACGCTAAATCAAGTTTTTGTAGTATATACCCAAGCCTCATTTACGTTAGCCAATAGTTGGTTCTTTATCTTACTTATGTGTTATTTTTGTTTAATATTTTTAGGAATTTGACAAAAAGATATCGGTTCTACCACAATTAAACCACGAGAATGCCCGTTACGAAGACTTAAAGAGTAAGGTGACGAATTTCATGTCGGGCGAGAGTCCTAATAGGTCTCCTCCACCAGCACCGACTCCTTCAGGGAAGACTACACCAATGTCGAAAGTTGGAGCTAAGAAGAAATAACTATTTCTTTCAAGATTTTTCACGGTAATATAACTGAAACAAATTTTAAACGACTTCCGAAAACCCCAAAGTGGTGATTATAAGTTATCGGCCACTTAATCCAATGAATGAATCTTAATTCAATCTAAAACTCTTAAAAATAACACTGTCATTGCCTTCCTTAAAACAAACATTAAACTTCGTAGCTGAGCGGCATTGTTTGTTTATATATACTTATTAATATTTATAATAATACAACGTATGACTTTGAGAACAATAAAAAGATAAAAAAGTATTGTTAGTTGATGAATGCTTTTATGTTAATTATAATATTCAAATACGCTGTTATTATTTTTTACGCCTGCCAATTATTTTCTAGTGCTGTTGTGATGTATTGCTAATATATTTTTACAGGAACAAATAAATTAAAATTTAAGTTTAAGTTTAAGTTTAAGTTCTGCCAGTTTTTTTTCAAGTTATATTTTTAGTAAGTGAATCATTTCCAAATCTTGAAATGTGCTTAATAGGGATTTCTCATGTTATTTTTAACTTTTCTCAATGGCCAATAGATAGATGTCTTTAATAGTAGTAAAATTAAATGTTACTTAAATAAATTACTCCAGCTCGCTTAGGTGCTTAGGTTAAGGCATAAGCCTTGTACTGTACGTGTTTATGTCACTGTACTCTTCTTCAGTGACAAAACTAACGGCTGGACCGATTAGATTTTTTTTGTTAGCTTTTGGGTGTAGCCCTGGATGGTTTAGCCAACAAATCAGCCCGGCAGATGGCGCTGCAGTCGGTACTTGCATACTTTGTTTAATATCCTAATCGCTTGAAATATCATGCAGGACAACGTCTGTCGGATGCGCTAGTTATATTATACATATAATTGGTACACTAGCACACTACACAATTAATACACAATTATCGTCTTTGCGACGACGTCTTTACAAACGACTTTAAGCTGTGTGCTTCTACCGTACAAATGTCATGGACTAGTCTACAGGCCCGTCTTAGAGGATAGTCCTCAATTAAAAAAAAAAAATATTTGCGCTTCGACCCGATACCACATTAGTCCCAGACCAAGCAACTTCTTAGTTATTTCATATTGCGTTTATCAACCCGTATACCCTTGATTCTTAGACCGGATACAGGAAGTAACTCACCGGGAATAATAATAGTGACTTGAAGCTAATCTATTGTGTCACAGTTCATTCACCGCACAATAATTTTCAACATAATAATCTTATACATAAATTATATAAAAGTACTGATACAGATGGGGTATTTATATCATAAGGGAAGATAGAAAAAAATCGTGTTTGGATATTTTAGTTCACGTTTGTACTGTACTATAAGCTGTATATAGCTATTGAAGTTTTGTGGTTCCTTGCAAATAACTAAATGTCACAATAACAACTTTTACTTATTTATTTATTTCCACTTCGTTGCAAATAAAAGAAACACAATACATAAAAATTATAAGGGATGCAACGGGCGGCCTTATCGCTAATAAGCGATCTCTTCCAGGCAACCCTAGTTAAAGAGAAAAACTAAAAAAAAAAACATGATGCGTGCGAGAAGTGCAGAACCAAATGTTATATAAAAAGTTTTTAGTTGGTTTTAAATAAGATTGAGTATAAAAACTTATTATGAATTAGTGTGAAAGTTATTCTTATGTATACTGAAATAGGCAGGCTCCAGAAGATAAACCACACCTTATATGGAAATTGTATTCATTTTACAATAAACTCTCAAGCGAAATTATAAAATTATCACTGAATAAATTCAAAACTTTCCTTAAAAGTATAATAATCTATAAAGCTTTTTATAAATTTGACGATTATTTAAATGATCCTAAACCTTGGGATTGGTTTGCTCCTGTTCAAACAATTTGTATGACTCAAAACTTGGCGATTAAAAATAATATAATTCCATTGTATACGGTAGATACTTTGACGGCTTTGAAACATATGTAGGCTTAATATTAATTTAACATAGTGTATATAGATGGTACATTATAAATAATTCGTTATCTCAGAAGGCAGATGATGAACCCTTTATGATGAAGATAATTAAAAAACCTCGGACTTCGACGGCATTGTTTACGAATGTTACACAAATTAATATAATTTAAAAATAATAAATTCGAATAATGAAAGTTTCTTATCAAATATTACAGATGATGGAACTAATGAGCATTTCTAGACATATTTAGCTTTTACTTTCGTTAATTTAATTAGTTAAGTTCGACTAATTGCTTAGGTCAGACACCTTTTACTGAGATACTAAATTTCTGTTAAGTTTTTACATTTATTTTATATATGGCTCGGAATTGCACTTATAGTTTTTTTATCTGGATTTCATCTAATTATAAATATTTCCTGTTCATGTGGTATTCTTGTATCAAATGTGGGTTCTGTTTCACTCTTAGATAGTTATTTCTGTAAATATTAAATTTCTATTTAAGTGAATACGTCTTAGAGAGCGTTCAAGTATTACGTAACGTATTTTATCCTTTTGTAAAACGTTACGATGCGGGGCGGGGATTAAATTACGCGTTATTGTTAATATTTTTTTCGACTTACACCACATAATAGTAACTAAAGAGTCACACTAGGTGGTCACGAAACGTTTTACTATACTTGGGTACAGTACTGTACTTGGGTACTGAATAACGTTACGGCGAGTTACATGGGGGGGGGGGGTCAATAATCTCCAAAAAGAGATCTAAGAAAATATAAAATCCATGAAATAAATAATACTTTTAAATTTGAGGTAATCAGAATTCAAATTACAACAGTAAACCTAGATTTCTTATAAGATCTCTATACGCCTCGTTTTTTGCATTATGACGAACGTGTTCAAAAGTAAACTTTGTAATTTTAGATCTACTAGGCCAGGGAAAGTCAAGTAGCTTGTTCTTATAGTATTGTATATGTCGCAGCAAACTAGCTTAATAAGCCGTTCAATTAACAGCCTAGCCTCTTAACTAAACAGCGTCGTTTAACTAGCGGCATGAACGATATTCAGCCAGCTGATCAAACAGCTAGGCAAATGACATGGATCGATGACGTTTACTTATTTTTTATGTTAGATCTTTCATCATTTTTATTTCTGCCACATGGTCACTCTATCGTACGAATGGCCTAAGCATTAACCAGCCGGTTTATTTAATGTTGTTACAAACGCTGAAGCAGCATATCTTTCAAGCTGCTACTTAAATGGCGCTGTTTAGTTAAAAGGCTAGGCTGTTAATTGAACGGCTTATAAGCTATTTCACTGCGACATATATACAATATTTTAGCATAATTTACAACTCAAAATCATCAAAAAGTCTGAAGAAGTAGCCAAATATCGAAGCGTAATTGACTTCCTATATGAACAAATATAGTTTTATTCATTAAAGTACATTGAAATGTGAATATAATATGATATGCACGTATTGTTTAGATCATAAAATAGAAAGATAGTTTAGTAAAAGGCAGTTACGGCAACGGTAAAACCACTAAAGCGTAACGATGAGTCAAAATTACGTGTACGTTGACAAAATAATTCGGATTCTTATGAAAGCAGCGAAATAATTAGTGCGGATAACAGCACTCCTATCAACGCATTAGATGTCTGACGTAATATCCTTTGAATAAACAAAAGTTAAACAACACGGGTAGTGTACTAGTGGCTAGGTGAGTGAATCTTTGGGGACGATCCCTTTAAACACCTTGCACGGTCTGACAACGGAATCAATATTTGTATTACGGTGAAGGAAAACTTCAAACATGCGGCTGTTAGACTAGTTCTGGATCTAAGACCCAAAAACCAGCGTGTGTCAGATACAGAAGGATCACCTAGTTGTTTATGCAGATACTAAATAAGCATACATAACTGTAGCCAAGATCCAAAAGGTTTGCTCTGCGTTTGACTGTTGTTTATGTTTGATTTCGACACAAAACGTGTAGTTTAATTAATTATAATCTGATAAATAACGTTATCTATTATTCTTATCAATAAAATCAATACTGATTGATTAATGACCCCGATCTTTATATACTTTGGAATAAATAAATTTCATGAGTAATTAGAATCTTTTGTTACCTGTAGAACCTTTTTTATATAAAAAATTGAAGTAAGAATTTCGATTTTGGTCATATTATATTTTATAGAATACACGAAATTTATTCTATACAAAATGGAGGTCCTTTTAAATTAAGGCAATAATTTAATTTATTTATTCAGTTACAATACTTGTGTATTTAAAAAAAATTTTGTATAAACAGATGACAATTCGTCATACAATTATTTACGAAAATCAGGTTAAACTGTGCAGTTAGTGGCAACAACAAATTGTTTTCATCAATTTTGTAATCGCCGGCCTTCCATTCGTCACGCTTTTCTCATTCATTACATCTAATTATAGTTAAAATATGTACTTTGTTTTGGGTAAAAAAGTAAAGAAAAATATGTTTCTAATATAAACATTTCTCCCAGGTATAATGTAATCTAATCAGACTAAACTATGTACTAGACATATATGTGAGTTTAATTCAAAATACAACCAACCTTTAAAAATCCAAATAAATATAAAAATTCACTAACACGGCCACAGTAATCACAAATACACTTTTTTCTATTTTACTATTCGAATTTAGAATTATAAAAGTTACGACATCAAACTTCCGCTAAGTTTTGGCAGTGAGTGACAACTGAGTGCGCAGGCGCGGATGTCGGGCCCGGAACTATGCGCAGTGCATTTGTAATTGTTTTACCCCATCCAAGGTGATATATCCATTTAGGCTTATCATTTGATGGGGCGAAGGCGCACCTGGTTTTAAACCGCCATGTCCAGATGCCAGTTGGTTAATCGATTCCAATTGAGATAAACAACGATATTGTTTTGGAGAACTTTAAAAACATTCTCATATATTTCTGGAAACAGCAGTTTCCATGATTTTCCGTGGCAGATACATTATTTGGCAAACAATCAACATATTTCTTTAGAATATCAGTTTAAATAATATTTTATTAAATTAAACATGTTTAAGGTTTTTTAAAATTCGCGACAAAAACTATAATGTTTTGTAAAATGCAAAAAATAATAGGAAGTTTTTTCCTTAGCCCACATATTTCTATATTAACAAATTAATGCACTTCTTTCATTTTAATTAAAAGTCTGTTTAATGTAAGATAATGAAAGATAAGAAGTAATGAAAAACAGAAACTTGAAAATGTTTTACAAGAGAAAAGTCTTTGATATGACCGTGCCTGATAATGTCAAACTTGGTCACTCACTAATAAACAAGAAAACAAACTAAGAGTATATCAGAATAGTATCAAGAGGAGTGTTCTAGGTCTAAAATTGAAAGATATAGTACAACTAGAAGAAATAAAGGACATGACGAAGTTTAGAAATGCTGTTACTTCTAGTAAAAATATTGAATTGGAAATGGACAGGACACGTTATGAGAGAAGATAAAGATAAATGGAAGAACAAAGTGACGAAATGGCTTCCTAGTTATGACAAAAGAAAACGGGGAAGACAAATAAAAAGATGGGAAGATGATGGGAAGAGCAGCTTGCCCTATGTGGCTACATAAAGCTAGACACGGAGAAGGGTGGAAGCTCTGAGAAGCTTGCCAATTATTTATTAATGTTTTATTTTTAATGCTAATTTATTAGTTCTTCACATTTTTATGTACTAGTATAAGTATTTACAGCAATAAAGGCTTTTATTATCTAATATATAAAATTCTTGTGTCGCGGTGTTTGTGGTTAAACTCCTCCGAAACGGCTTGACCGATTCTCATGAAATTTTGTGTGCATATTGGGTACGTCTGAGAATCGGACAACATCTATTTTTCATCCCCCTAAATGTTACAGGTAGTCCACCCCTAATTTTTTTTTATATTTTTAGATTTATTTTTTATTTTTTTATGATACAGCATTAAAATATACATACAACCCCTAATTTTCACCCCTCTACGATCAACCCCTATTATTTATTATAATTGATATACATGGCAAAACGACGTTTGCCAGGTCAGCTAGTTATAATATAAGATAAAACCAATAAATTTCAACTTGGCTTGTTTCTCGTCTGCAAAGATTAAAATAACGATGACATGAAATGTTTTACGTTTTTAGCGAAAATTTCCGATGAATGTGGGGTAAGCAGTAATGCAACCCGAACTTAAGGGTTCTTCTAGTGCATCATCTTGTGACACAAGTCAACTAGTACGACTTCCTTAACAATTGTTTGTGTATAAACGTTTACTTAAAACATAATAACAGAACCTATTTCTAGTAAAGTTATTAAAATAGGCTATAACACGCTGTGTATAGTTTTTGGACAATAGGAATAGCAACACGGGTCAAAGTGACACAGCATACGCAGCTCTTTATGTAAGGCGGAAATAACGTCACAATAGATAGATAGCTATCCAATTATACGGAGGCGAGGTCGAATTCCAAAAAACTCAGATCATTGGTATAAACAAAGATGGGTCTGCTATCACACGTATTTTGTTGTAAAAAGTTATTTTTGGAATGCCATGTACTAGGAGTATTGTAATATGAACATATTAAAATAATTGATTGTAGAAGGAGATTACGATTTGCTGTTTTATTAACCCTCACAGCTCAGGCAGTCAGTTCGATCCCGGCAAAACTATGGTAAGGTAATTCACTCGTATTAGATTAGACATACTAAAGGCTCTCAAAAACTCTAAATCATAACCTACCACCCTAAGCGATAGGTATACCTTTAGGCAGCTTTAGTTCATATCTTTATAGTTCACTCATAAATGTTCTTAAAACTCTTTATATATTAATCAATGTAACACAGAAATGTATCTACTTCAAAATAACGGGCTTTATTTTTGGGTTATACATAGATTCAATTGTTCATGTATTATAAAGATGTAAATCTATACTTAATATAATCTATACGTAAGTATATCATAATATAATGTACAGTTCAACTTAGCTATACACGAGTCGCTAACGCCATCTATATAGAGAGATGTCAAACTTAAAACAACGAAAAGTGTAAAATATTCAGCGAGACCCAACGTTTTTCACTAGATGGCGCGGTTCTACAATGTCCAAAAACTTTACAGGTAGTACAATTATTTTTCTTGAGATGTATTGCCAACTTCTAAATAATAGAAGTAGGGTATTAAATAGGTGCTTATAATATTAAACTTACTTCGACTTCGTCAGTCCATTAGCGAAGAGGTAACATACTCCCGACACTATCCCAGCCAGCAGTCCCAAGCTGACTCCCGTAGAGAGGGACAGTGTGTCTGGCATTGTCTCTTTTCATCCGGTTTCTCTATATTCTTCAGATCATTATGTTCCTGTAACAGAAGATTCTTAATATATTTACTGCACAAAAACGTATGGAATGCTAAGTTCAAAGTAAAAATTTCAATTACGTCCTTCTAGTTCTTGTATCAGACAGTAAAATTATTTTTGAAGTGAAACCTCTTGAGGCGCATGAGGGTAATTTTTTTACGGATGAAACGCCATGATAATAATAATAGCGTCACGAAGATGTGCAGCGTTTTTGTCGAAGAAAAGGGAGAGCGCGATTGAGACCGATTGAGAGAGAGTGAGAATGGGCGAACGTAGCATGAAGCAAATAGCCATGGAGCGAGAGTAGGGAGCAAGCCAGTGAGAAAGATCAACAAAAGAGAGTGAGATAGAGCGAACGTCGCATCACGCACACTGCCATGGAGCGAGAGGTGGGAGAGAGCTATAGTAAGAAAGATTGAGAGAGAGACTAAGGGAGATCGCGAAAAAAGAACACGCTATTAGTTGATGTATTCGTTTAATAGTTACACATTAGATCTTTAGATGGCAATTCTGTCGAATAACGTCAAAAATTTATCATCATAAGCACGTATACAGTGTGTAAACAGTGTGAATATAGATATACAAATACATGGATGATCATGTACTGGTACAGGTATCTATTGGGGCTTTTACCGTAGTGATAATTAATTTACAAAGAAGTTTCAATTCAGATATGTGTACTTTGTAAGCACGCACTTTATTGTAGCATTCCGTAATATCCGGTATCTCACTTCTCCGGAAGTCAAACCCAACTTTAGATTCCCGGAGAAATCAGTTAGGTTACGTCAGGGCGAAAAATATAATAGAATTATTGGTTTTAAGATTATGTATTTTCCATACAAATAATAGCTTACCTAGAAAAGCCATACATTAACAGTATAATGGTTAGTCATGTTATATTCTTACATATTGTACGATACAGTATGCTATTTTCGAGCAATTTTTTTTTCAGGGTTCAAGGTAACGCATAAACTTAAACGTTTCATCAACATGTTTTCGTTTGAAATGTTATATTAAAACATAATTTGAGACTTGAATTTTACATAGTAAACATAATTTTGTTGCAGAATTATCCATTGAGACAAACACATACGAAAAATAACCCTAATGAAACCTGATTAATAGGGATCTCAAGGGCTTGGTCCCTTTGTACCGATTTTGTACCATTTAATGAGGTTTCATCATTGTCTGATAGAAGTTTAAATTTTTCAAGTTTCGCTGTTTTAGTGTTAGTTATATTAACGATAAGACATTTTGTACACTAATGTAATTTTTTTTGTAAACAAACCTTTCCCAACCTGATAAATTATCTAACTTATACAGAGAATTGAGCTACAGAGTCCAAATTATTAAGGTAATCATCAAACAATCCTAGAATCAAATCTCATTTCACCAAATACCAAAAGTCCTATTAACAAAGGTAATTCGATGAAAAAGTGCCGGGACCTCGTTGCAATTCTTACTTATAAAGGTTTCTGACTTAATACTTATACACGTTTCACTGTATTAATTTCCATTCAGAATTTTGTTGCAAGCCGTTATATATATTCTTATCAGCTTAAGCTTAGGTTTCCATGAAGTTTTTAGTTTTTTCCATTGTTTATTAATCTTAAATGACCGTACCTTTGTAACACAGTTGATGATTAGTTTTTAATAATACTAGTTATTATTATAATTAGTGTTAGCATGTGTGTAGCGAGTACGTAAGATGTAATCACGGATTTAGGTTTTATTTGCGCAATTAATACCTGCGGTAAAATATAGTGAGGGATCGGGATTTTTAGACCCAAAATTGACGATGTGTAGAGCAGAAGGCGTACTTCTTGTTGCGAATAAAAAAAATATCAAGGAAATAAATACAGGAATCGGTCTGGGCGTGATTTTTTTTATTCTGACACGTGTCATCAACTTAAAAATACTGCCCTGTTGAACATAGATGTGAGGTGATGGAATTTGTTTGTTTGTTCTGTATTTCCATTATTATGAAGACTGTAATTTGTTAACTAGTTATAAAATCATCGATATGCTTTAGCAGTGACAAGCAATGCGTAACAGCCTTTCACGAGCGGCACCTTCACACACGACTATTGTATAATAACCTGATTGACCCCTATAATTGAATCTTACTTCACATTTTAATGATTTTTTATTTATTTATTTCAAGTACACATTTTTTGGCATGTCTGTGTGGACTATGGCTATTATACGAGTACATAGTTAGTGTGTATGCTATAAACGAAATAATAATAATGATAAAAAAATAATTGTCTTATGCTATCATTAGGCTGTGTCAAATGTTTTAGATATCTCTAAAAAGCAATTGAATCATCAAGTAATTTTTTATAGGTTAGGGGGTAAACGATGGGGGGCAGCCCATGGACACACATTGAAGGAAGAGTATGCTTATTTTACCCAATTGGAGGTCGTAGCTCCCAGAGAAGACCCCTACCGGTAGTCGTTTCTAGAGTTGGCTAGTTGGCTAAAGAAAATCTCTTGTGAATTTAATACGCCTAATAAAGAAGTTCAAAGTTAAAGTCAAAATCATTTATTCATATAGGTAATACAATGTACACTTATGAACGTCAAAAAAGAAATATACATTAAATACTTCTAATTTTACATTTACTGCCAGTTCTCAACTCAAGGGCGTAAAACGGAAGAGAAGTTAATACGGCTCGTACGGTGATGACCCGACCAACTCTTCAAAACGTTTCTATCTATCAAAAAAGTTTTATAAAAATATGTCACTAAAAACAATAAACAAAGACAATAGCATTCTTTACATTCTCACAGTCTTATTTGACTTAATGTCGTATGATCCCCTGATGGGTGACAGAGGGTGTGAGCCTCAACCGCGTCCCATCAAGCGCTGACTTGGGGATATATTTGATATGGCCTATCCAATTCCACTTGCGTCGCTTGATCTGTTGGCTAATCGGGGTTTCTCAACATTGCTCCAAGAGTCGACCCATGAAGAATCTTCTCAGAGATGTCATTAGTGATCTGGGGTGGAAAGTCGGGGCATGGTCATGGTGGCAATCGTTGACATAGTCAGGACAGCATTGCCATGAAAATGACAAGTATCTGTGGTTATATTATGTATGCTGTGTTATGTAGTGAAACATTAGTGTAAACTGAACTCCAACCTGTCCTGTCCAGCTCATCCACGTCCTAGTTACCACAGGACCTGCTGCGGCCACGCTCACGAATGCCTACTATCTAGAGCAGCAGCAATTTAGAAAATAATGTGGTCATATTGCCCGCCATCATGTTAGTTCTAAGTAACAATAACTTTATCTTGAAATCGCATTAAATGAGGATGCAGTGGTGTGAAGCTCCCACGAAATCCGTTATATTGTAGAGCTTATCGCTGTGAAATATTGGTCTAAGTAATGTATGGGAATGGGCACTAATGCTAATGCTTGCATCCTCACATCTCGACATTGTAATGCAACAAAGACGTCGTGAATTAAGGTGTAAATCATTTATATCCTTAGCTGACACTTTTCACGCACACCAATATCATAGAATTGCGTATAATAATTACACTATACAATAATTCATTTAAAAATATGTCCCTATGGCAGTTAGTAGCCTGAAAGCTGGCAGCGAACTTTAAGCCACTTGTGGCGACTGGTCAGACTTGAATTCGTGTATGCGGTGCTGTTAGTTATTTCGACTATGTATTTGCGTGATGTTCCCACGTGCAATGTAAGTGCGTGCTCCTATTTCACCAGGTCTCCTGCTGATAGAGGACATATCTTTGTTTTATAATTTATTTTATTATTATTAATTAACTATTAATTACTCAAGATGTCATATGGAACATTGTGTTATGGTTGCAGCTCCTTACAAACATTGTGTAAAAAGAAAACCTTGGCGATTGAAAAGAGTGGCGGAGAGTTTATTGCCAGTTCTTCTTTTCCGTTCTACGCCCTTGATTTGAGAATTGCCAGTAAATGTAAAATTAGAAGCATTTAATGTATATTTTACTTTTTGACGTTCATAAGTGTACATTGTGTTACCTATATGAATTGAATTGATTTAATTTAAGTAATTACTACTATTGAATATAAAAGATATATGAAAATATCATACATGGTCATAAGCATAGATGGTTGTATTTTAATTTAATTGTTTATTATTATAAAAAATGTATTTCTTCAAATATTGTATTGATCCTTTTAAATACTTGTCGCATTAATATACATTAATTTAAACCAAAAATTAAAACAAAATACACTCTGTATTTTGTTTTAATTAATGTGTAACCACATTAAGAAGTGATCAATTTTACGGTCCTAGTTCCATATAGGTACCATAAATTTATTGCAAATAAAATAAACCAATTTTGAGAATTACCTTGAGGTGAGTCTTGAGACTGAAGTTTTATCTTAAAATTTTTAAATCGAGCCTAAGCTAAGAATAAAGGCTCAAAACTTTTCTCATTAAGATCTGTTTGTTAAAAGGCTTAGTTGAAACGAGGTCTATTGGAAGTTCTAACGATGATCGATGAATGAGAAAATAAAGTGGAAGATGCACTCGATTATAGAAAAATACGCGTCCTATTAGCAACCTCTTTCGGGGTTTTTTTGGACTTGGTAAGAAATATAAACATCGAAGCAGTATAATAAATTTATACTAAAATAAATCAATATTTACTAAGCATATTGTATTAACAATAAAATAATATTTTAACTGTTAGTTAGCTATATAACTCAATACTGGAGTGTGTTTAGAAAATTAATCTCTTAATAAGAAATCATCTTTTGTTTCCTTGCAAAAATATTTATTTTATTTGGTTTTTAATAAGAATACAGTGAGTGCTAAAGTAACTCCTGTGATATGCAACATAACTACTAAATGTCATATCTTTAATACTTTTGACACAAAAGCAGGCCATATTCGGACCTTTAGCTTAAATGAAATCTGAAATATCATTCTTAGCTGTACCAAATTAAATTAAGGTTTATTAACATTTTCGAAATATTATATGCTTAAAACGAAGAACGAAGTAGAATTTTAATATTAACATACTAAAATTCACTTTTTTCTTAAGATGTGTTCAGTTAGATTTACAGTTAAAAATAGTCATATTATGCAAGTTTTTAATACATTTCAAATAAACGTAAAATAGTGGAACAGTCAAGATAAAGCGGACAAATATTGACTCTCTTTCAAGATACTACGTTGTGTAAAAATATCTATTTTATGAAAGGGTTATAATGCCTCAAGATATGATAAAATTCCTGCCCATAATACCATTATATAACATTCTAAGTATTTTTATTAAAACGATTTATCTGCCTTTAGCTCGCTCTTTTATATGTATTATGCGTTTTAGTTTCAAGACGTTAATGTAATCTTGTTTTGTTTAATCTCAAATGAATATTTTTATAACATAACTATGGAGTATTACGTGAGGCAGGGAACAATGGCCTCTTCGTTCAAAATAACATTTTCATCCTAATCGTTCCACCTTTGTAAAGTAACCAAATTTCTACTGAAATTGTTTTTGAAAACAAAGACTTCTAGATATGATAAAATACCTGGAAATATAACATGCGATAAACTATTCATTAATGTACACCAAACGTAAGAATAAAAATAAATCAGTAGCGCTATAACCTTTTTAGGTCTTGGCCTCAGACTCCTGAATCTTTTAGGTAGTCAGGAATCTGTTATGTAGGTAATCAGCCTCCAGTGCCTGATACACGCTGTCGACTTTTTGGGGCTGAGACATGTCGGTTTCCTCACGATGTTTTCCTTCACCGTTCGAGCAAATGTTAAATGCGCCCATAGAAAGAATGTCCATTGGTGCACAGCGTAGATCAAACCTACGACCCCAGGTATGAGAGTCGCACGCTGAAGCCACTAGGCCAACACTGCTCTGCCTGCCAAAAGTAAGAAAGTCTTACCAATTGTTTTACATGTATCTTGAAGATATTTCTTCTTTAGATTTATTATGGTTAAGAATTATAATTGTAGTTTCAATCTTAAATAGCTATTGATTTTGTTGCATTCTTTAATTAATTGAGATAGTAAATACGTTCATTAATGAGATGCAAAATTAAATAATAAAACTAAACTTTATACACCTGAGACCTGATATTTTTTAACACTGGTATATTCATTGATAAAGATATATTTGATTGAGTTAGACAATGAAAATGATTTCTTATACACTAATTATAACAAAAAAATCTTTATTTATAAATTCTTAATATTGAAAAGGCTTTGCAGATCTGGGCAAACAGTATCTGTGGAATTGGGGTATTATTGCATACAGTATGTACATTGTACAGGTAACATTTTTTTAGACAAGTCACTATTGACATTTTATTTTACTACATTTTATACTTTTTTCTATATTTTAAATCAATGGCTACTAGTTTACTTCTACAGTGTCTGCTTGGTATGCAATGTAATGATTTCTCGATCATAGCCGCGGACCAGAGTAACACACAAAGTATCATAGTTATGAAAGATGGTGAGTCATGATAATAATATTTCAGGTTAAGAAAGAAAGGGAAAGGTAAAGAAGTTATTTATATATTTTTGTAGGTAAATTTTTACCTTATAGGTTACCATTTATATGTTTATGGATACCTATTTTGGCAAAAGTCGTTCAGTGGCAGCTCTAGAACAAAATAGTCCTCACCAAAAAGTTATCTCCTGGTATTAGTCAGCCCATGAGGAGTACAATTTGGTTGCAATTATTTAAATCTACAGTTTAGAAACTTTACGTAACTCAAGTGCTCAAGTTTGCTAGCTGGAACTTATTTAGTGTTAAACGCTCGAACGAATGTATCATGTCATATCGAGACAGATTAGACAATATATTAAATATTTCTCCCGTTCGGTGTATTTTCCTTTAAAAACAAGACAATTTTAATATTAATCAAGGTCATAGGCCGTTTGTCCACCACCGCTACGGATTCATCGGACCGATTTTTGGCCGTTTAAGATAGTACGGGATGTGTGTCCACCGGCCGATATATCAGTGGCTCAGTTTAAAGCTTTGTGTGCGTGGTAGTCGGTTTTACTTTTTAGTAGAAAAAACACTAGGTGGATGGTGTCAACGGGAAATGGTTCTTGTACATTCGGAGGCGTAGACGATGCAAAGAATTTTGGATTCATCCGCTAATACGTGAACACATCACAGGAGCGTTTTATGTACTTCACGACAAGTTGCGGCAGTATGAACTCAAGTTTTTTTAACTACTATAGGATGTCTACGACTACGTTCGATTATATCCTATATGGTAGGGGAGCCCACGATGCTAAATGGGGATTTACTCGAGCGTCGTAGAGACCTTTTGGGATGCAAAGCTTAGATAATAAAAGAAAAAAATGTTATATGATAAATTCCTTTTCATCGGTGGGAAGCGGCTATAGATAGTTAAATATGTAAAAAAACTGTTATGGACATCCTCGAGCGTCAGATATTGATAGCATCTATGCCCTACGTATTTTTAATAATGTACGTATGTTAATCTGATCTTTGATGATGGGGTGGTTGTATTTAAGGGTTGAAAATGAAAAAAAAATTTTATCGAGCGCGTCAGATTTTCTAAGGGAGTGTTAAGTGCACCAAAAAAAGCTCTCATTCACTAATCTGACGATTTGATGGGACGCAAACCCACAGCCATTTTCATAATTTGCAAAAAAATCGCAATTTTGAAATACTCAAGCGCTCAGATTAAGATATATGTGGTTCATCTTTATGTTCTAAACGTACTGTCTCATAATCTGAGATTATCTAGAGGGATTGCTGATCTGACAAAAAAATTTAGAAAAACGTTCACTAAAGGGCCATCCTGCAACTTCCCGCTAATTCCATTCCTGGGGCTTAAAATTGATATTTTGAGTCGTGATTCAAAGAAATAAATTTTAATTGAGCTCTCCCAGCTCGAAAGTCTGATAGAAGTTTCATAGAACATATTTTTGGAATTTTCAAACCGCAATAACATTTGAATGGATCAAGCAATTTTCACGGTTGGCGGCATTCGACGCAGTTTTATCATCCTCATAAGTAATTTTAATTGATCGAACCACAAATTTCGAGTAATCCCGAATAAACACTTTTTCGGTTTCTTTCGTTCACGATATCTCTCGAACGAATAACCGCTTTTGACCAGCTTAGTGGCGATCAACGTGGTTTTTCAAGCTCAAAGGCGATTAGTTTTTGAAGTTGATCGATAAAGAAACCACTTTAAAAAAATATTTCTTAATTTTTTAAGATTTTTCAAAATTTCTCAAAATCTATCTTTCGAATGGTTCAAATTAAGGAAATGTAATTTTGAGGGAAATATTTAGAACGCCGTTTAGTAGATTCCGATTGTTTAAGGAAATGTAGGCATCACGAGTGCAGCATTTAACTTTATCGACGAATTTTTTATTTCGGTTGCGGAAATCGTCAGATTATAATTTTTCATTATTCTTGAATTATTTCCTTCAAAATAAAAAAATTAGCTACGCTCGAGAATGTCGAGATGACTTTTTTTACAACTTTGTTGCCCTCCCTTTTTTCCGTCACTCTCAAATTGTCAGATTAGTGGAATATACACTTTTTAGATTAATTAACTCACCCTACCTTAATCTGATGCCTGGGAATTTTGATGTAATTTTTACTAATTGATCCTCTCCAGGCCCTTATAATGGACCTCATTTTGTGGAGGTACTTAACGAGTACAAGCTATCCCCCTGTAATATGGTTTAGTAAATCCCGAAATCTCTTGCCTACCAATACCTCATAAGGTGGATAAACACGAACTACAGGGGATGCCTAACACCAAACGTGTTTTGTATAGCCGGCACATCGCGTCGGCCCGTCATAAAACCGGGCCGAGTTCTAGCGGTCACGCCGAACTACTCGAAAGATCGGGGGCCGGGATGACGGCGCTCGGGTGACGGGCGTGCGGTGGACACATGGCCATATTAAATGTATGTCTCGCTAAATCGGCGCCGTCATCTCGTTCTCGGTGACGTCCCGGTGACGGTGGTGATGGACCAACGGCCATAGCCTCTGTCAAGTTTGATTGAATTAAGTTCATTCATCGACACGACTAGGTGTATTTGCCAAAGCGGACCATGAACTGTTAATGACAGAGTCGATACGTCACAACGTACTTACAAAAATTCATGACGGATTTTGATTAAATTATAAATTTGTATACTAAAAAACTACATAAATATTTATGTGCTTATTGTTTCATTATATTTCTTTTATGTAAATATAATTTAAAACTAACCGCAAAATACACACGTGATTCATAACAATGGGTGAAACGATAAACATACTCCATTTAGGTAATCGTTTTATAATAGTTGAACAAATTCAAATCACGTTCAGTTGAAGTGTAACACGCACACTATACCATAATTATTCAAAATTCTCGCATTACCTTTTAAGGGAACTTAAGACGTTATATCAACATCTTATGTTGTATAATTCTTACCCCTTATGCAAGGTGCATACTAAGTGTGATAAAGAGGTGTTGGTTTTGATATAAGAAAATAAATAAAAGAAAAAACTTCATTTTACACAATAAAAGGATATTTAGGTAAAAGTGCAGTAGTGTGGGGGACACTAGGATTGCCTGTGTTGTGGGCAGCCATGAATGTAATGTGAATTTTAAAATGTTTCTGACAATTTGGTTTGCAAGGGAGTAAGTAATAAGGGAGTCATAGTTTGCGTTAAGAACTCTGAACTTTACCTAAGTTCTCGATTCTGAATATTATTCAAACTGCCTACGGTACTCCATGGTTATTGTTAGTTTGATTTTAAGATTGTTTCAAAATGGTAGGCATAGAATGTCTTAATAATAACTGAATAACTTCAAAACATTTTGGGCTACGTGAGTTGTGTTTGCCTAGAGTAGATTAAAACAAAACATTTTGCGGTCCTAGTTTTAAATCCCGACAAAATAATAATGTTTTGGGGTTGAAAGCTTACAACTGGCGGGAAGTAGCATAGGTCAGGTATCGATAAAAATTTTATCATTGCGCAAGCATTGGAGTCGCAAAGTCAGCGGAGTGAATGAGTGTGTGGAGATGAAAAGTATAAAAAATGAAGATAAATCATCAATAAAATAGGCAGCCCCATTACGGAGCTCATAAGTGTGTTACTCCCCTGCCCAATTGTCTTCTTTAGGCCGTCCATGTTTTTAAATAAATCTCAAAGGTCCCAAATTTCAATACCAAGAAATAAAATTGTACTTAACGTTCCGATGTTATCGCCACATATAAATGCGGTTATATATTTTCTTAGGACAGGGAATTCAGGTCAAGTTTATAACTATAGCCATTAAGCATAGCTCCTATTTATGCTAGTTGGAAATTATCTTGTAATAGTTGGATTTTTTTTATTGATTTAATGTATACTTGATTGGTGATTTTCATAGTAGGCAGACATATTTTATCTCTGTGCCTGACAAAAATAGATTTTTTAATGAATATATGCCGGTTTTTCATTTCTTATTAAATGCATGTACATAGTTATATCACATAGATAGAATCTAGAATTTAATGATGACTGACTGATGAAACTTGACTTTTAATGCCTGTAAACTCAAAACAAACAAATGTCCATATCTTAAAAAGTACTAAATCATTTTCCATGGACGAACGAGATCATTATTGTCGAATATATTTTATTTCTAATAACACGTAAACATACAGGTCAAAATGATAAACTCTGTATAAAATTACTTAAAACGTAAAGACCACCAAGTACTTAGTATATTAAATGCTAATAGAACAAAATATTATCTGATTTTACTAATAAGATTTTAATAATTAAGTGGAATGGTAATGTATATTTTTATTTCGTCAAAAGTGAAATGTACTAGCGGTATAATGAAAGTGATTACATATTATTACCATAGTATGTGGGTTGGCGTTTTATACTAGGTCATATAAGCAATTATAAGATATATTATCACTTCGACTGACAAGATGATTGTTAACAAGGTTAACGATAGTAAAAGAAAATTACGTTAAGGTTTTAAAAAACAAGTTTTAAAACTTCTTTTAAAACTTGTTTAATAAATTAGTGTTTGTTTGACATGGGCAGTTTTATTAGTATTTATCTTTATAAGTAAATAGATATGGGACACAGGTAAAAATAATTTAGCTAATCTAAAATTACTTACTCACTATGTTTTCAGTCCCATTACGAGATATCGCTAATCGCGCACATATAAAAATTCTTTCTAACCAGGCATCAAACAAATCCCATCCCAATCTTATACTTAATACTGTTCTTTTAGATATGAAAAATATCTTGATCAGTAAGCAGTGTTGGCCAAGTCTCTTTAGCGTGCAACTCTTATCCCTGAGGTCGTAGGTTCGATCCCTGGCTGTGCACCAATGGACTTTCTTCTATGTGCGCATTTAACATTCGCTCGAACGGTGAAGGAAATATCGTGAGAAAATCAGCTTGTTTTACACCCAAAAAGACGACGGCGTGTGTCAGGCACAGAAGGCTTGCCTTGCCTTTTAGATTAACAAATGATCATGAAACAGATATAGAAATCTGAGGCTCAGACCTAAAAAGGTTTTGTACCCCGCAATCCCATGAAATTATATTGATATTGAGAAAACTATAACAATTTAAGCGATAAATACTCTTAAGTGAGAATTGCGTCAAAAATTAATTGTATTGTACAAATAAATAAAAAATATTACAGACGAAGACAAATTGATGCAAGTCTCGGATAAATTACTGATGGGTGTAAACGGAGACCCTGGTGATATCACACAGTTCAGCCAGTACATCAACAAGAACATGAAGCTGTATTCCATAAAAAATGGATACCAGCTGGACACAAAGGCAGCGGTTCATTTCACAAGAACAACTATGACGGATATTTTGCGAAGAGAAGTAGGTAGCAACTCATTCTACAATCAATGTAATTAAAAATTATTTCTGGACAACCCCGTTCAAAATGGAACAAACTCAAACGAATATACAATTTCGTAAACTATGATTAGATATTTATGATAGTTTTCTGTATCTATGGTCGGAAAATAATTATTATTTGGCCGAAAATACCTTATATCTAGCCAACACCTTGCATAATTACTGGTCTACGTTGGAGAGTATAGTAAGTAGTTGTGGGTCGTGACATCAACGGCTGGTTGCGTGGCGAGATGTGAACCGGGTTACCGCGTTCTGCCTCGGGCGATTGCTGGCGGCACCATGGGATTTGAGAGCCACATAACCCTCAACCACAAGGCAGTCAGGCGTCATAACGTATTTCCATACGACATATTTAAAAAAAGAGTAATTTAGTAGTAAAATTATATCTCTTACTTTATCGTTAAAGCAAAGCCAACAGGTTTGCAAATCAAGTAACATATTTAAATAGATGTTTACAGTATAATGTACAGACCCAATACAACCCAACAGGCTGTCAAAGCTTACGGCTTATCAAATAAAGATATTAGACATTTAAATAATATCATTCTTGAATAATTCTATTGATTATACCTATTCATTTAAAATAAATAAGTCTTATTGTACCAATATTACTATACTACTCTACCTCTTTTCACCACAGCGTTTACACGATTTAACAGAAAGGGACAAAAGAGTTTTTTGTGTGAAAAGATTCCAATGACTTAGTTTTAATGAATGGAATGAAATTTTGTATTTTTCATTTTTAAAAACTTTGTGTTGTTTGTTTTCACATTGTAAGACAGCTATCTTTATTTCACCAGAACCCATTCATATTGAACCTTCTCATCGCTGGATATGACGAAAAGGAAGGTGGGCAGTTATATACAATGGACTTTCTGGCTTCTTGCGTAAGGCTTCCATTCGCTGCTCATGGATTCGGTGGCCTCATGAGTATCAGCATTCTTAGTCAGTATTATAAACCCAGTAAGTAGTACTTTTATATGGTCATCTCAAAATAAGTATACTCTCTAGTAATTCAAACATAGAAAACTTTATTGCGTCGCATGATCGAATAGATTGCATTTGTTTATTTGATCCAGTTCTTTTGTACATTTGTAGGTGATCAGTCTTCTGTGCCTCCGTACTTGCGGAAAACGCAACGCGGTTTGCTTTTAGAGAAAAGCTTTATTTGGCTGTAAAGAAATAGATCAAATTCTCGAGAGTAAATACTCTTTGTAATCATCAGACTTCCTAAAAGGTTCTTTTACAGGTCTTAGCGAAGTGGAGGCATTCGAAGTAATTAAGCTTTGTGTTAGAGAAATACACAAGCGACTATTTATGAATTTGCCTAACTTTGGAGTGAAAACTGTGTCTAAAGATGGCATCAAAACTTTACCAACGATAAGCCAAGCCTCCTTTGTTGGAAAATGAGATACTTTGGTAAAACGGTATTAAGATAATATCACTTCAAATTAATTTAAAACCTGAGTTTTTGTGAGAATAAGATTTATATTCTTATTATAAAATTGTATGCTATTGTTATATTTAATAAATTTGCGTCTTTATACGTTAAAAAATTGATTTTTAATGTAGAGTATTCACCTAAAGACAATCTTTAATCTTAATTACAAAACGAAATAATTAGTTATTTCATCTGCTGCTTAAGAACGAAGTTTTACATTATATAATATATATACATAGAATGGAAAAAAAGTTTAATCCTGTACATTTACATAAACATAATATATATTATGTATTACCATGTTATGTATCGAATAATAGGTTACTTTGCTTCTCTTTAAGTTTTTATGTTAATTTAAATCAGTTTAATTAAAATACTATTGGCGTAGTGGCCTCACCGTCTCTCATCCATGAGGTCGTGGGTTTGATCACTGTGTACCAATGGACGTTCAGTCTATGTGCGCATGTAACATTCGCTCGAACGCTAAAGGAAAACATCGTGAGGAAACCGAATTGCCTTAGACCCAAAAAGTCGATGGCGTTTGTCACGAGGCTGATCACGTAGTTGCCTATTAGAAATGATCATGAATCAGATACAGAAATCTGAGGCCCAGACCTAACAAGGTTGTGGCGCCACTGTTTTTTTTTATGTTTTTAGTTAAATTAATAATATATATTTCACTTGCCTCAAAAAAGCTTAAAATGTAAGCGGTTATAGTATAAACATATCGCGTACTGTGTCCTTTAGATAGCAAAGTAAATATACTCAAGGTGCGAAACTAAGATGATAAATGCCGTCACGTTGGTTTCTCATTATCACATCAATCTTACGGCACTGCAGAATTTTTTATGTTTTTACATAAACAATTTTCTCAGAGACTAATATTTATTTTAATTGTTTATTGTTTTGTCGCTTTACCTTGAGAAATATATAATTTATAAAGTAGATAAAGAATCGTTGGTCGCACAATTCGTGTGTCGTCTTCATTTGTTTTCCCATTTGAATAAAGGATTAAAGTCTACTAAGGATCAAAACAGCCTGATTGCATTATAAAACGGATTATTTCAGTGATTACCTTAATTAGTTAGCCTAAAGGCCTAGACGTCATCTAAACGTGAAGGCAAATTCCGATATATCAATAGTACATAGTCACAAATGCTACGGTGTCTGTGGTACCCGAGGTTGATTTTAAGGGTATAGCTCTCCTAGTGGAAAAGCTGAAAAAGCTGTTATCTCGAGCCCCATATACTCCTGCAAGCTCCACCGGTGTGAGAGAAGCGTAAATTCATTATACAAATCATGATTCATCGGACGTCATAAAAATAATGATGTCACAAATCGATATTACATACGAAATCTGAATAATGAAATCGGGATAGCTAACGCTATTGGCACCTTTCCTTTTTCCAATTTTGAAAAGTTAATTCACACATTGAAAATTGTAAAACGTATATATTGACAACTAATCTTCGGGATGTTTCTTTTTGAACTACAATCATAATGAAGTTAAGCAGAATTCTATGTATTTACAAGCTGACCGGGCAAACGTCGTTTTGCCATGTATATCATTTATAATAAAAAATAGGGGTTGATCGTAGAGGGGTGAAAATTAGGGGTTGTATGTATTTTTTAATGCTGTATCATAAAAAAATAAAAACAAAAAAAATATCTAAAAATTAAAACAAAATAATTTAGGGGTGGACCCTTAACATTTAGGGGGATGAAAAATAGATGTTGTCCGATTCTCAGACATACCCAATATGCACACAAAATTTCATGAGAATAGGTCTAGCCGTTTCGGAGGAGTTTAACTACAAACACCGCGACACGAGAATTTTATTTATTAGATTAAGTCAAGGCTTTGTCTATCGTCATATAGCAAGAACGTCTAATGTCTAGGAGCATAATGTAAATTTGGCATTATCTTCAATAAGCTGATTATATTGATTTTTTTTATAGAACAGGGGGCAAACGGGCAGGAGTCTCACCTGATGTTAAGTGATACCGCCGATAGACACTCTTAATGCCAGAGGGCTCGCGAGTGCGTTGCCGACCTTTTAAGAATTGATACGCTCTTCTCTTGAAAGAGCCTAAGTCGAATTGGTTCGTAAATACTTCAGTGGGCAGCTGGTTCCACATAGTGGTGGTGCGCGGCAAAAACCTGCATTCAAAAACGCTCAGTTGTGGAACGACGGACGTCGAGGTTTCAGGGTGGAATTTCGTATTCTGCCTTGACGTCCGATGATGAAACTCAGCTTCAACAACTCCGTTTCTCCGGAAATCCATCTATTCGGGTTAAAAAAGCGTTGAGCCACAGTGGTATCTCTTACGGTCTTACGAGATTTTGCGCTACGTTCTGTACTGTAAATCAAATCCAATTTTAGATTATCCTTAAACTCCATAAATCAAAAACAAGAAAGTACACTTTTAGATGGGCATACGGGCAAAGGCGAGTAATCAAGCTAGTTTATATTATATTTATTATACATTTTAATTAATCATGCTTAGTTACCTTATATGAATGAAATTAATATTAATGCGTAGATGATGTATAATTATGTAAATTAAATATCGGTGTAATATTGATTTTAATGAAAGTTTAGAAATCGCAACTATCTAAATATTGTTTTTGAGAATTAAATGAAATAAAAAAACTTTAGAGGTGTCAAGGGACACCCGGATGGAACGAAATTCCTTTCGATTAATTTATATGTTAATTGGTATCATAACAGTATGATAGATTTTCTCGACACCAATCTTACGACGAAAAAAAAAGCCAACATCACGAGGTGTTCCAAGGCGGTCACCCATCCAATTACTGACCTCGTTCGACGTTGCTTAACTTCGGTGATCGGACGAGAACCGGTGTATTACAAATGCAAATCGAACCTACGGTTACGAGGTCGTAGGTTCGATCCCCTGCTGTGCACCAATGGACTTTCTTTCTATGTGCGCATTTAACATTCGCTCAAACGGTGAAGGAAAACATCGCGAGGAAACCGACATGTCTTTGACCCAAAAAGTCGACGGCGTGTGTCAGACACTGGAGGTTGATCACCTACTTGAATATTAGATTGAAAAATGACCATGGATCAAATTCGGTAATCTGAGGCCCAGACCTAAAGAGGTTGTAGCGCCACTGACAATAATATCTCCATACAAACATATTCAACGCTTTTTGAGGAAAACACCTTATACCTAACGATATGTTTTATTGTGTCAAATCCAGTGTTTTATAGTTTTTTGGATTTGAAATTTTTATTCGATTTTGCACACCAAAATAATTTGAACTAAATACACCTCACTGTATTCACAGTTAATTGACATTTTAATTGTACGGAACACTATTCGGATGTATAAAGTGCGGATATTGACATGTTTTAAAATACTTTCAAACTAGTTTAATCGATAAATATTACGTCTACTTACATAATATTAACTTAAGCTTAAAATAAATACATTTTCACGTTAAAAATTAAGAGAAAGGTACTTTTCTTTTTAAGAATGTAGAGGATGATGTATAGCTAGTTTCTCGTGTCAAACATTTCTTATCTATAATACTGTGTAAATTAGTTTGAAAAAGGTTGTTAACTTAAAATATTTTTAAACTAAGTAAAAGGAATTTTAAAGTAAAGAGGTCATTTAAATGAATCTCAATACGGCCATAACATAACATTAAGACAATTTTATTTCTGATAATTCATACATGGGGTTTGAGACAGAGCCTATATTTCATGACCTTATAAAGTTGATGTCGTTAAGTGATTAGTCTTCTGTGCCTACCTAACTGAAATATTGTTTATAGCGAATCGTCGTCAGAACGTAAAAAAGTAAGATGCAAAAATACAAGTTGGTGGTTTATCAGTAAAACGATTGTAAGAGATGTATTTTTAAAATTATTGGTTCAGTTTTTAAAATATATCTCTCACCGGTATTATGTGGTTTAAGGCCGGTCGGATATAGTCGATTACTGCAAAGGGATCTAAAAGAAATTTGATAAAAAATACAAATATTTTTTAATGTCTAAATCTATTTACCGTATGTGCACATTATGGGTAGTAAATTACTGCTTAAAACAAGGTATGGCAACAAAACAACCTACAACATAACTGGTAATAAGATACCAATCATTATCCGTTCACTAACATTCCACTATTTCTCCTAATGAAGATTTTATGCGAAACAGGTAATAAGTATGGTCTTTGCAAATTCAAATTAAAAACAACGTGATAATTATTTACGTACGTAAAATATTAGTATTATTGTTTCTACGCCAATAAAATATGTAACGATTTATTTGTTCTGACGCTCAGATTCAAGGTTAAGAGGAAAATTATTTTTATTAGTCGCCATTGGGTTGCATAAAGTATAAGTCTATAGATTATAATGGTTTATTGTTTTTGTAATACTCGATTTTCACTTGTTAAAGTCTATTCCAATTTTGAATTGTTTAAATGTCAAAATAAACAACTTTATTACTTTTTTTTGGACAATTTTTCTGAAGAACTGTCAAACTGAGGGTCTTGAAGATTTAACATAAGGCTGTCGCCAGATAAGAACACTTTGTTTTGGGATTGAGCAATCATTCTAGATATGCTTTGGGCCGCTCTGATTTTACGTAACTTCAAATATCCTGGGTTCATCGACACAGCCTTGCCTAACATTTCCGCCGCTTCCGCTTCTCCTTCCGCTTGAACAATTTTTTGCTGTCGTTCTTGTTTAGCCCTTTCAACGACGAATGAAGCCCTTTGAGCAGCCTGTTGCGCTATTTGCTTCGCTTCTACAGCGGCTGAATATTCTCTACCAAAACTCATGTCAGTGAGCGATACGTCGTCTAAAATTATATGGAAATCCGCTGCTCTAGCTGCAAGTTCTCTTCTTATTAGTAGTGACACCTGTTGCCGTTGGGTGATCAGTTGAGAAGCATTGAACTTCGCAACTACTGACTTCAGCACTTCATGGCATATAGATGGAAGAACTTTGTCATCGTAATCTTTACCTAATGTCCTGTACATTGTTGGTAAACTATTGGCGTCCGGTCTTGACAGGACTCTTAATGAAATGTTGACCATTTGCAAATCTTTCGAGCCGGTTGGGGAGGAGATCTTATGAGGTCGCGACCGGATGTCGTAAATGATGGGGTACTGGAACCATGGGAGGCGGAAATGCATACCTTCAGTCAAAATTTGGGGTTGCACTCCTCCTATTCTGTTGAATATAATGGCTCTGTGGCCTCCGTCGACATTGTAGACTGCTTGGGAGATACCATAAGCCGTTGCTCCGATAATGGCTGCAGCTTTTATTCCATTAGCAAGCCCAGGAGGTCCTCCCCTCCCAAATTTGGAAGCCATTTCGTTGACTCTATTTTGAGCCATAATAGATTCGTTTTTCACTATTAACTAAGGTTCTTTTTCAGCACTATTATACGCGTGTAACGTTACATGACCACATTATCACTGACACGTTGATGTATGGCAAGATCCACAAGGCCGTGATTCTGATTTTAATTAGGACGATGTCGTAAAATAGTATAAGGCCAAAGTTTGTTTTGTGAATCATAATAGTTTGGGACAAAGCCATCAGCCAGATTAATAAAATATGTTCGTTGCATAAAAGCTAAATTAAGTACTTAAGCTACACCTAAAGTATGTCTAGGCATTGCTTAAAATCATCAACAAGCGTTCTTAACCCTGGCACAAATATGCCACTTTATGCAATGTTTTTCGAACATGTGAGTTGAAATTTAAAGGTTTGTTTATTATCTTTTGCAGTGTTGGCCTAGTGGCTTGAGCGTGCGACTCTCATCCCTATGATTGTAGGTTCGATCCCCGACTGTGCACCAATAGACTTTCTTTTTGTGTGCGCATTTAACATTCGCTCGAAAGGTGAAGGAAAACATCGTAAGGAAACCGGCTTGCATTAAACCAAAAAGTTAGCGTCTGTCGAGCACAGCCTGTGTGGACAGCACAGGAGGCAGATCACTTACTTACCAATTAGATTGACAAATGATAGCGAAACAGATAAATCTGACGCCTAGATCTAAAAAGGTTGTGAGGCCACTGGTTTTTTACATTTGGGTTTGCTACTAAATTTGATATTAATTGATTAAAAATTGCTATACTTAGTACTACTTTATTTGTCTTAATCATTGGTTCTTTGTTATAAATATAAATCAGGTTGTTTGACCAAGCGCATCGTCCGTTAGGAGTACAGACTATCATTATCTTTTATATGTTACACATCTTGATAACTATTTCACACTATGGCACAGTGGTCCATCCAAAGGTCATAGGGCTGAAATGTCGATGGTTGAATTATGACGTCACTTATCACTACAGGGTAGACAAATAACCCTTCTACCCCCAGATATAAAAAAAATTACAATAACATGAAAGGATCATTTCATTTTGTGCAACCGAAGTGATAACATTCCAATAGTGCTAATTAGCGTTGTCTTTGTCGGCAAAATTTCTATTGTTTTAAAGTGTTGTTTTCTCGGAAATTGATAGTTTGTGATAATTTTGTGCCATGGATATTCAAATAGAAGGTATGTACGACATTTTTAATCCTATTGTGTTTACTTTAACCGTGTCGTTATCTGTAATCACCACCATCAAGAAAGACTTCCGATTTCTTTGAGTTTTACCGCTTTGCCATATTTAATTAGACTTTTACTTAGGAAGGAACGAATCCCCAAAGATGAAACATATATCAAAATAATCTCTTGTTTGTCTAGTTTTAGAATCTGTAACATCTAAGAAGGGCCGCCAAGGTGGCGGGAGGTTTTTATAGGTCATGACAAAGACAAAGTCGTATATAGTATATTTGATACTTTATAATTTTCATTTCTTTTTATTCTGTAGGACCCATCATCAAGTGTTCTTTTCCTCGAATGCTTGTCCTAGACACGTGGTTGAATGCGACAAGTAAAGAAGATGAGGCAGATAGATCTCGTGAAGTGTTTGGAATGCTAGCAATTCTTTACCGGACACCAAAATCTTTCCGGGCACTTAAAATATCAAGACCGATTACTTAAGAGATTTAATTTGTAATCTCTGTAAACGGTTTGCTGCATATTGGAAGAAACTGGGGAGGACAAAAGCTAAGCTGATTGCCAAATACGGTGACTGGTTAAATGAGATCGAAGTCTGCATTCTTGGGGGCTCTGCGAGAACTACATGAAAACAGAAGACGGAGACAAGGAAAAATATTTAATCTACAAGCAGGACGCAGCACAGGAAGAGAAGGGTTTGGGAGAATGCAGAATGCAGCAAGCGGAAGCAACCCCGCAGGGAAGAGCAAACGTCGCAGGTTGGCAATTTTATCTCAAATAGACGATTCTGCTAGCTTTTAAAATACTTTACTTAGTGATTCCAATCAATCAGCCGACAGTTTCTTAAAATTCAACTCTGATGAAATCGTTTCATTTATTACTGAAACTAAACTAACTAATCATCAAAAATACATTTTATTAAAAAACTTGATTAATTCTAAAATACCAAATGCTTTTCCATGTTATCAAAGAGTGTTGGCCAGGAAGCCAAAAAACGTTGCTACCCAACTGATATTCGCGTAACGGAATCATCTGAAGAGGCCGCCGAATCTTGTAATAAATTAGTTAAACTATTTAGACGCGATAACACTAGGAAACATTCGATTCCCGAGAAGTAACTAATATGGATCTTTTGAACAGACTTCTTCTTAATTCAGACCCACTTATTTCTAGCATAAGAAAGTTACCTTGTAAGAAGAAGTCTGTATTAGCAAAAAGAAGTGTTGGTTGTTGTTATTTATTATGTACTTAAACTATATTGGCATAAGAGAAACCTGTAAATATTGTGAATTATAATGTTTTACTATTATGTAAAAAAGACGATGTTTTATATAAATACTATGTTCAGTTTTCTATTATCTGGTAAATTTTATTATTTATATGTAAATTAAGCTATTTTCAGAAATAATTTATAAATAAAACTTATTTTATTGCTACCTATTATTTATTAGTACGGATGGATCCTTTTTTTTTGAGAATATACATCTACCTTTTTTAAAAATATATCTACTGTTTTACTTGTTATTATCATTAAAACCTTAAAACAATCATTTCTTAGATAAAAAAAGTTAATATTTCATTTTTAATCCGACATACAACCTCTATGACCGCCTTTCTTAGGAACATGGACCACTGTGTATGGGTTTGTTTTACGCACGATGAAATAATTGCTGAAGACGAACGATTTAAAAATCATTTTAATAACATAAAATTTAAATCAATTGTCTCTGCGTTATAAGGAATTAGTCCTTACTTAATATATGCTTAGGCACAGAAGAACCTCACTCACTTACATAAAATATTCGTCTAATTCTCTATGAAGAATAATTATTTAGGACAAATGATACGTAGTTTTTATATCCGAAGACTCTCACTATTAAAAAAGTAGGTATATGAAATAAATAATAGCATAATTAAAGAATAAACAATCTTACAATTATAATTGATTACAGCACTTTAGATCTAGAAATAATATAACAGAACTTGAACTAAAATCGGAAAAACATTTATTAAGACCTTGATTTACTAACAAAAAACTAGAATCATAATGAATTATGATATTCCTATTGTATAAAATACACTCAATAAATTATAGTTAATTAGTACGTACCGTAGTAATTACATTAAACACACACTATCACACACAAATTTGGTTCTTATCGTGTTTTGATGAGGCTGAAATTGTCTTGACGTCACAAAAGAAAGGTGGACGCGGGCGCACGGCGCGTTGCGCAGACGCAGATGACAAGTTACTCTTATCACAAGGTGTGAGAGGCGCGAGAGTGTCCATGAATTAGGAGGAAAGATTTTTTAAAGGAAAATATTTCATTAACTGGAATATTTTCCATTTTAAGTCCTCTTTATTCGTAAATACTAAACCAGTTGAATTCTTCAACAAAAGACCTTTGACGTCTTTGTCTGTCAAATTATTTTACGCTGTGACAAAAAGAAGTAAATATGATTTCATTAGACTGATTTTTATTTTATGAACTAATTAATATTGAATTCCTATATCACAAATTAAAATACACTTTGCTACGAGTACCTTTTGCTACTAGACTTCATTATAAGACTAACTCAAATGCACTCTCTATAAACTCAACACGTAGCTTACCAATCGATTTTTGATATAGATGATACAGGCGTATGTCAACTGGTTTCAAAAGTAACTTGTTTGTTACTAATCAATTATTATATATTTAGAGTTAATTTTGGATAATGGATATTTCGATATCTTCTTCTTCTTCGTAATCTGTCTTGAATAGCTCTAAGCGATACATCGACTTGCTGTCTCCACACCACTCTATCCTCAGCTTGACTTAGTGCAATATGGACGTTAAGACCCATACTTGTCTTTCAGACCAACGGGTAGGCGATCAACCACGACTTCTCTTGCCATCACTACCAAATAATTACTCATTATCTACCAACTCATTGCTCTCAATACCAACATGTCGAGACTATTTCGTTCTCTCCTGGCTATAGGGCCAATGTTGCTAAGCGCGTTTGTAAATGATAGTAGACAATCTTGTGGTGATTTTTAGTTGGTAGGAATGGCCTTTTTTGTTCTCTTTGCAGTCCATGGTTTTCGCAACATTCTCAATTTTTTGCGGTCCGCTGCACGAATTGAAGAGGACTCTAACACGTACAAAAATATGGAAAACAAGTTTTGACGAGCCGGCTCCGAGGTAATTATTAATTTGCGTTAATTATTTAGTGGTATTTCGATAAAAAACAACCAAATAATTTTAAGTGTCTGTAAGATTTTCCTAAACTCATGGACATACGACGTCACGAGACGAATGAACATAAGGCTTACGAATTTATTATATTATGCAGATCGTGTCGATGGCAAATGGACGGTAATTTGATGTTTAGACTATTCGTGACCGACAATAATGCTGTTTGTCTCGCTTATACAGTGAAATTGTTCCATTAGCAGTGTATTTGCAAAGAAATTGCCCATAATCTTCACTTTTATAATAGTCGGCGTAACAATAGGCTAAAATTAAAGTGATTCTATTAGTAAAAATGTCAAACAAAAAAATACTACCGCTTTTGTTTAGCTTAATAATTAATGGAGTTTAATGTTTACACAACAATTTAATTTTTAAATTTTTTAAAGATTTACATTTCATCAAATCATGTGGCGGGAAATACCCTTTACATTTAATCTAATTTATTTATTGTTACACGTTTCTACCAGAGTAATCAGTAATTTTAAAAACATTACAACTATATTTATTCTAAACATATAATTACCATTAATTTTTATTATAATTAATTAAAATATAAATAAAGATATTTAAGTATGTTAAGTATTCATCACAATCAAATATTTTTACAATTTTTTTAACCTACATAGAAATAATCAAAATAATAAAAAGAAAATTAAAACAAATTTAAAAAGTTTGGTCCCTGTGGCATTGTACCTTTTACGCTGGCAGCATTTCCTCGCTGTAATTCGTATGCTGTATTCTTATTCGTTGAGCGAGGAAAGCACAAAAAAAATCATCGGTTTAAATGGTATATTATAGCGATATAATACTCTTTTGAAGAATGTAAAATTTTCATATATTTCTAACATATTACGTTATCGAACAAGTTGTATTGTAATATTCCGTAATATATTCGTAAAACATTCATAAGAACCACGAATGAGTCTGTTTCGCTGTTCACGTTGCTTTTTGCCAAAGACCTTCTATATCTTAATTTAATGGGTATTTAATGAAAATGTATGCATTACAGAAAGCTGAACGCAGTTCGAGTTCGCTGGGCGACTTTTACTTTCGACTAATTTCTCAGCACACGCTCTGCATAAGATGTGTGTGTCATTAAATTGCTCACGCCATACATTTGAGGAAAATTTATTTGGTGCAAAATTAAAAATTCCTTCTCGTAATGTCTCTCAATAAATTGTAAGCATTGTTAATCACATACGTACTCGTTGTTTGATGTTGTGTAAAGGGCACATTTGCGTAGGTTTGTTCATTTTTGGGTATGTGATTCTTCTTCTTGTTGTAGTGCCTCATACTTCTTCTGCGAGCGCATCAGCTGTTGCACGCTGGCCACTCCCGTCCATTCTCTGATATTGCGGAGCCACGACTTCCTCCTTCTGCCAGCGCGTCTTTTCCCCTCGACCTTGCCCATCATGATGACTTGAAGAAGTCGGTATGTGATTAGAAACCAAGAAAGATATTGATCTCTGATTCGTTCGCTACGTGTGTAAAACACTATGCAATAGAAGTGATGAACCCTATGTACCTGATAGAGGACAAATCTTTGTTTTTAATTTATTGTATTATTATTTATTACGTATGATGTCATCTGGAACATGGTGTAATGGTTGCAGCTCCTTAGACACGTTGTGTAAAACAAAAAACTTGGCGATTAAAAAGAGTGGCGGAGAGTTTGTTTCCAGTTCTTCTCTTCCGTTGTATACCCTTGATCTGAGAACAGGCAGTAAATGTGAAATTAGAAGCATTTAATGTATTTTTTTTACGTTCATAAGTGAACATTGTGTTACCTACATGAATAAATTATTTTTTACTTGACTTGACCACTTTCTTAAAAACACAATTTTCACTAACATTTCAAAACTCACATTACATACATTCACTAAAAATCTCAGACAACATTTTGTCAACCTGTTCCATGCTGGTATAGAAAATATTCTTACTGTGCAAAATTAGTTTAATTATAAATTTGTTAAAGTACAGTTAACGTGTCAAAAGAAAGAGACTGGCTGTCCACAACGAATCCTAGTGTATAGCCCTAGCCCGTACTTTATTTTACCTAACTATCCTGTAATTCAAACTCAAACTCAAAATATCTTTATTCATATAGGTAAAGTACAAGTACAATTATGAACGTCAAAAAGAAGTTAAATTAATTGTAAATTTATATTCACTACCAGTTCGCAAGTCAAGGGCGTAGAGCGGGCAAGAAGAACTGGCATGAAACTTTCGGCCACTCTTTTTAATCGCCAAGTTTTGCGTCATACAAATTGTTGGAACTGGAGCAAATCAATCCCAAGGATTAGGATCATTTAATTGTGTCTAATAAAGGGTTTTCTTTCTACAACAATAAAAAAAACTAAGGAGCATTGTGTTTAGTACATAGATACAAACTCAACATGTTTTCGCGCTAACAGTAAAGAAATTAACAGGTGAGCGCAATTGCGCCGCGTAGCAGAATGTTATGCTTTTCTTGTCCGGGGATTGGAGAGCCAATCTGCTAGATATACAATGACAGTTACCATAAAAAGAACAATCCATATATAAAATACGTAATTATTTAAATAAGCTATTTTAAGTTGTAAAAACAAAAGAATCGTCTTTAAGTTTTAAGTATTATTTTTTTAGCTTTAAAATCGTTCGAAGGCCTTGAGAGATCTTACAGATAGCAAAATTAATATCTGTAAAATGGACACGATTACCGCAAGTATTGTTTGTTTTTGAGGACAGTCGTGATGACAGATATTTAATGTACACTATGACACAATACCTTGGTTTTATTTAATATATATTGTAGATATCGTACACAACAAATTGTTTTATATTTTTCAGTTTGATATTTTTACATAGTATGTCTTACTATTTGATAAAAACTACCTCCATTATACATTAACGACATTATCTGTGAAAAGTATTATTGATATACAACTTATTCTATACGCTGTACTATTTTAGGCTTTTAGACCAATTATTTTGATCGAATCGATGAAATTCTATTGATTGTTTTTGGATTTGCGTATCTGTTATGTTTGGATATCTTTTTATACACACACAACTTTTTCTAGAAAGGGTTACAGAGACCACGGATCTCCACTTGTTATCCTGGCATACCTCGCTCTCTTCATCCACCTTCAAGCCATTCACCATCATCCTTAGATTTTTTAATTGCTATAACTTGTGACATTTTAAATGTTCTACACTCGTCTGCATAGGGTTCATCACTTCTATTGCATAGTGTTACACACGTAGCGAACGAATCAGAGATCCTAGTTTAGTTTTCCGACAAATCAATATCTTTCCTGGTTTCTTATCACATACACAAAAATGAACAAACCTACGCAATTGAATGATAACTTCAAACAGCGAGTATATATAAGATGAAAAATGCTTACAATTTATTGAGAGATGTTACGATAAGGAATTTTTAATTTTGCTCCAAATAAATCTGAGTAATTTAATGACAAATACATCTTATACAGAGTGTATGCTGAGAAATTAGCTCATCAGTTATTACCTAACACTTCTCTAGTACGTACGTGTTAGAATATATTGAGGCATTATGTAAAATATTACATCTAGTCCAAGCCTTAAAAGTCATAATTAGAAAAGTTATCTCAGAGAATACAGGATCAAAATTTGCCAAGCCTTTCATATACTAGCTGACCCGGCAAACGTTGTTTTGTATGTACAAATTAAAATTAAAAAAATTTAAAAAAAAAAAAAAAAAAAAGGGGAAAAAAAAAAAAAGGGGAAAAAAAAAAAAAAAAAAAAAAAAAAAAAAAAAAAAAAAAAAAAAAAGGGAAAAAAAAAAAAAAAAAAAAAAAAGAGAAGAAAAAGAGAAAAGGGGAAAAAAAAAAAAAAAAAAAAAAGGGGGAAAAAAAAAAAAAAAAAAAAAAAAAAAAAAAAAAGGGGGCGCCCCCACGGGGGAAAAAACCAAAAAACAAGGGGGGGGGGGGAAAAAACCAAAAAACAAAGGGGGGGGGGGGGGGGGGGGAGGGTAAAGGGGTGGAAAAAAAAAGGGGGAAAAAAAAAAAAAAAAAAAAAAAAAAGGAAAAAGGGGGGGGGGGGGGGGGGTAAAAAATTTGGGGGGGTTAAAAAAAGGGGGGGGGGGGAAAAAAAAAGGGGGGGGGAAAAAAAAAAAAAAAAAAAAAAATATTATTTCTAGGAAATATTTTTTTTAAATATATAAAAATAGGGGTTGATCGTAGTGTAATGAAAATTGAGGGTTGTATGTATGCAGTATCATTAATTAATAAAAAATAAAATTTAGGGGTTACCCTTAACATTTAGCGGGATGAAAAATAGATTTTGTCCGATTTGCAGATCTAACCGATATGCACACAAAATTTCACGAAAATCAGTCGAGCCATTTCGGAGGAGTTTAATTACAAACACCGTGACACGAAAATTTTATATATTAGATTCTTTAACTTAAGTAAATCAACTGAAACAAACCGGAATTTTGAAGAACGATATTTATTTATTTAACCCCAATCATGAATATGGTTTCGGATATCCTGAATGCCTATCTGGTATTTCCAGAATTGGGTCAGCGGAATACGGAATTCCGAACCGGCTTAGCTCCAAATCGCATTTGATAGAGGACGTACTCTGGTGAATTTATGTTGTCCTACTAATCTGAAAGATAAAAAAATAAAATAAATCAGTGGCGCTTCAACTTCTTTAGTTCTGGGCCTCAAATTTCCGAATCTGTTTCATGATCATTTTACAATCTAATAGGCAAGTAGGTAATCAGCCTCCAGTGCCTGACACACGCCGTCGACTTTTGGGATCTAAGACATGTCGGTTTCCTCACGATGTTTTCCTTCACCGTTCGAGCGAACGTTAAATGCGCACATAGAAAAAAAGTCCATTGGTGCACAGCCCGGGATCGAACCTACGACCTCAGGGATGAGAGTCGCACGCTGATGCCACTAGGCCAACACTGCTGTCAATCTGGAAGATACTTTAACAAAAAAATACACAAGGAGTCAATGAACTAAGTTGGTATAAAGAAACTTTTTGTCTAAATGTTGAGGATTAGATTCAGGCGAGACTGAGTGTATGACTTCGGAATGCCAAACACTAATATTTACCCGTGCCTTAGAGTCCCGAAGATAAGGGGTACCTACCCTCCCAATATCTTCCAATATATAACAATATGTCAATAATTAAAAGCCAGAGAACGCCAGGGAATTTACTTGCTATTAATTAGAAATTATTAGTCACCTATGAGTTTTTTCTGCATCTGATTTTATCAATAAACATATGAATGTATTATATACTTAATTCTTATTTTTACTTCTATATATTCAGATACTTAAGTTGTATAACGACATGTTCTAATTATTACAGTTGCTCGAACAACCTCTCTATATCCAAAATTATATATTATGATACTAGCTGCACCCGCGAACTTCGTTTCTTCTTAATGCCTAGCCTACCTTTTTAGTACATACCGACATGGAACACTTGCTATGCTACCCCAGAGACTGTTCGGTTTTCCGGAATGAAAACTTTTTAGGTTTTTCTGTGATTTTTCTCTATATAAACCTCAGAGTCCAAGTTCTTAACTAACAAAAAAAAATATGGGGTTGATCGTAGAGGGTAGATGAAAATTAAGGGTTGTGTGTATTTTTATATGTTGTATCATAAAAAAATAAAAACAAAACGTATTGTCTAAAAAATAACAATAACAATTTTGGGGTGGACACCCCTTCTCACTTAGAGGTTTGAAATGCATAAAAAATTTCATAAGAACCGGTCGACTGGTTTCGGAGGAGTATGGGAACGAACATTGTGACACGAGAATTTTTTATAGTTTTACTTCTTTAGGGCGCGTTATGGAAAATTTATGAGGTGAGGAAAATTTATACTTAATGCGCGCGCACTTCCGTGATTCACAAAATTAGGAGTGTGATTATAGCGCATGCGCGAGCTAGGATAGTTGAATAAGACAATCTACAAGTAAAAAAAATAGAATATGCGTGAAGTTCGTATGCCAACAATTTTGAATGACCATAATGACATTTGTCATTTACCTTTTAAACAAATAAAGGAGTTTTAATTATTTTTCCAAAGAAATTTAGCGATGCTTTTTGAATTATAATCAGAAGTGATTTAAATTGTATATTTAAACCAATACTAATTAATATTTGTGAAAAAACTGTGCTCATCAACCTTCCTAAGTGCTTACAATACAAATATGAGGTTAACTATCCGTATGTATTATGTATTATTATTATCGAGTAATGTTTTGATTAAAAAATTAACCACATTGTTTAATCAAAAAATGTAATTTTCTCTGATTTTATCTAGCAAATATAAGGAAAAGAACAAAAAACAATTGATGAATCAGTGTAACTGCACTAAATTGAATACAAGGAAAGAGTTTTCATCTTATCGCTGTGAAACATCAAAAACTTGAGGTGGAACAAAGCCAAACAATTTTTAATATTGCCAAACGAGTCGACTAGCTTCGTAGGCGTACATGGGAACGAACATTGTGACACGATAATTTTATATATTAGATAATAGGCCGCTTATTGTATAGTACAGCTTCTTTTCGCGATAGTTTAAGGTAAAATTTAACTAAATGCGGGAACAACCTGCCACGTTCAAGCCGCGATAACCAAGGCATTACGTCTTTCAAGATAAAATGCAAATGTTACCTTTTGGAATGCCCGTTGGCTGGATGGGAATTTAGTTTTCTCATGTCGTATGTTTGTTTTTGTTTGGAATTTGTTTTTTTATATATTTTATTTAATGTTAATTGTGAACAGCTATCGCGGAATATGGTTAAAAGGAGCATTAAGATTATCCATAGCGCAAAATCACCTGCATCATGAGCATACCCCACATACACACCTTCACGTAGGTAGGTACTTACCCTCACTTCTACACCATCACACAACACAGCCAAATTAGGTGTTACTTAGTTGAATGTTTTGAATAATTTTTATTTCTTTGTTTCCTTTTGTAAATTTTTAAACCTTTTTGTAGTTAATTGTATTATGTATTCCATCTCTGGCTATATTTTCAGTGTAACTGTTTGTTATTATATAATATAATTTATGTTAGCTGTAGGATTACGAAATAAATAAATAAACATTTTTGTTTGGGCTCATCTAAGATAGTATAGGCCGATTCCAAATCACTGTTACTAAAAACAACTTAAAACTGATTTGGGCCCATTTTTGGTAAAAAAGTTTGTCTGTTTAAATAAAATAAATATTTTCTTTCTTCCTTGCTGTTGCTTGCTTGCTTGAGTTGGGGGTCACAGACATTCACTTGTCTTGATTAAGACACTATTTTACTACACTATTTCTTCGTATTTGTAGTGTTTTATTAATGACAAGAAGATTGGCTTTGTAAGACATTTACATTAATTGTTTCGTCTATACACCTTGAGGTGAAGTTCAAGGTTCAAACCATGGTTGATAATGTTTCCAACATTGACAATAAATAGTAAACGAATAATAAAGAAACAAGTAAGTAGATTATGTAATATATTAACGATTTCGGTTCAATATAATGATTTATATGGAGGATTCAGTGATTAAAGCGTTTACTAAACAACACACCAAGTTCACATTTGTAATTGTGAATAATACTGAACTACACACATGTTAAAAATATAGCAACGAGTTTCTTGACGCTCCAAGTCAACATTGCTCGTAAATTCTTGTTGGCGCTAAGTTTATTCAAGTTACAGTTACAGGTAGTATAGAACACTTTCCCCTAAACTTTGCACTACGCATGCGTTAGTCAATGTCACACCGTACAACTGACAGGATAACCCATAGATTTTAACCTCAACGTAAATATGTTTTGATAATAATTATTGTGCGTATTCCGTCCATGAGCACGACTGACGGCCAATCAGTATTTTAATTAAATACCAATTGAAATCGTTTACCAATAGCATTTGATTGAATGTTTTGTTATCGGCCGGAAGGGTATGGTGTATTATTCAGTTTTGTGTAGTTTTAGAATAAGTGTAAAAGTGCACACCGGCATGAACAGCTGCGATCGCGTGATCTTGAGAAAGGTGAAATGTTTGTCTCTTTCACTCAAACGGTATTTCCTATTATATTATTCCCTTTGGCATTCGGTCACTGTAGCGGCTTTTTCACATATTACGCTAGAGGCCTGTCTTGTTTTCGCACGGCTGGACATTTACCTATTTACAAATTTTATATGTGTATGTATATTTTATTCTAAATGTGAAATAATTTTTGATATCGGCCCACTAGTTTTGAGTTTATTCGTTACATAAAAAATACAAATCTTACTTTATAATTTCGCATTGATTTTTTTTATTTGGTAGTAAAACAATAGCACAAACAGCAAATTCTGATGGAATGAAAATTTTGTAATATCAATTATTATTGTATATATTTTTGAATGTTATCTTAATTTTTATATTTCTGTATAACAACAGAAGATTTAATAAACTTACTTTTAGAAAATTATAAGTACTAACCAATATTGATGTTCATGGATCGTTCGATTTACGGCTTTCCTACTACTATGCGAAACATAAATAAATGATAGATAAAGTTTAATCTATTTTAAATCACATATTTAAAATTTAAAAGTATAAATAACTGGACTTATTTTATACGTATAATCAGCTACGCTTCAGTCAACTTCAATTTAGAAAATATTTTTACGTCTAATACCGGTAAGCGATGACGAAAACGTCATTAGGTTTTTGTTCCACTTTTTTCCTGTCTCTGCAGAACATCGAAACAAATGTATCAATCTATAGCACACACCTGTTTCTAAGCACACATACGTATTACACTAATACATAGATAACAACGCGATATCATTTTCTTTATATGCTCACGCGATTCGATCGGGTTGTACTTGAATATTAATCACAATCAATACTGTCAAACAATATAGCTATTGATGAATGAATTATTGAATTCGTTTCAGTTTTTCATTACTAGTAGAAATACAAAAGTTGATTAATGATATTGAAACCATATTTAGCTTGTAATCGATCCGATAGTAACAATGTTTCGGTGACATCTAAAGATAGAACATAGTTTATAAAGACATATCAAATATGTTAGGTAACCTCGGATGAAATTTTCATAACAATTTTGCAAAGCTGCGCGAACTCCTTTGATATAAGGGTACGGAATTCCGGTTTACCCTTACCCTTTTAACCCAGATTAATTATTCGAAATATGCTATTTTCACCCTTATTAACACGTTACGGAATATTCAAAGGAATTTTACTAGAGATAAGGTGATAAAGATCACATGTTATTGTTATCTTATCATATAACAATTACTAGATGAGATCACAATAGCTGCGATCCGCGATATAATTCTTATTAAAGCTTGCCGCGTCTGTACATACGCGGTAAACTTGAACACTTCTGAACGGATTTCTATACGGTTCACCGATAGACAGTGAAATCTCCGACGATAGATTTACTGAAATAAAACGATTGTTTTGCGAGGTCGTACAAGTATATGAAAAAGCATACGAAACGCAGCGGGGAAGAAAAAAAATCTTGAATAGAATACTATTTTTTTACAAGTAATAAGAGTGTTATTGAGTTAGGAATGAGTTATATTATTAGGAAAATGGTGTACGCTGACGCATCTAGAAAATATTAATAACAACAAATTCAATATATACTATTTCTCGTATAAGTACTTGCATTATCACAGATTTATACGAAAATGTTACCAGATCAAAACGCCTTTTTTAATGAAGAAATTATTTTGAATATAAAATTAAAACTGTGCTGATGAATGACAGATTAAATCACGCAACGTCTAAAACAATATTTTTTAAGATACAAAACTTTAAAATAGATATTTTTTTAAATTTAAATACGTATATACGTAATTCTATAACTTGGCTATCATTTCTTTCGATTGAACGCGCTCGGAATTATTTAAGTGGAAAGATAATTCGCGGGTCGCGTCATTAAATATTAGTAAATTTTAAAAACATTAGCTGTGATTTTAACCAATCATTAACGCCTTTAGTACACCTACGCGTTCGTATGCGGCTGCGAGTCTTTGCGAAATAATTGCGGTAGCGAAATATCTGCGGAACGTTAGTACACTGCAGTTTTTTCGCAAGGAAATGTCATTGTAGCTTTATTTCTTACCATCTATCCCCGTCTTTTCTTGAATTTTCCTCCATGCCACCTCTTTTTTTGTATGCATTTTTGTAATTAACATGCCCAACTAAATATAATTCGGGATAATTTCGAATCAAATTCATTAATAATTCAATATTTTCGGCTTCCATTGTGCGAAATTCTGTCCTCACTGACAGAACGCGTGGTGACGCATTGCGATGCGAAACTCCGCTAGCGAAACGGCTGCGTCTGTGTAACAGCCATTTCGCAGTTACTTGCGACACAATACCGACAAGGACGCAACTATTTCATCTAGCTATATAATAGAGCGAGACAAAACACATGCGAAACGTTGCCATACAACTTACAGTTTTTTCGTCGTTTCGCTGCCGCATGCGATTGCGTAGGTGTACTAAAGGCGTAAAGGCACTTATACGTATACAGTGCCACATGGTATATACTTTTCTTGGTCGGTAAGAGCGTCAAATTCATGGATATTAGTATTGCCAGTAAATAAAAATTAACCATTATAAGGGGAATAATTTGAAGTTTTGCAGGCTAACTTAATAGTTTAATACTATTATTAACTATAAAATAATGTATACTAGTATCTAGAAAGTACAGTTCTAGGCTTAAATAAATGTGACACAAACTTAGGAACAACTGATATGATAGGTTTTGTTACCTGTACTATTTAATATCTTTTTAGATACCTAGCAATCAGAACCGTTCGATAATTAAAACTTTGTCATTGTAATTAATAATGCAAGGAATAAAAACAAATACATTTTAGTTGGATTTTTATCAGAAATTGGTAGATAGTAAAATTATTAGTCAGTCTGACCAATCTCAGCCGCCGGCCAAGAAATATATGTGGCTATTGAATAGTTTGCCCTTATCACGCTCGCATCGCTTTGAAGCTAAATAAGCGTGAACAATTTTATTTTCAGAGTTCTTTCCTAGAACACAATATTTACTATATTGTAAAAAAATAATACAGGTAAATTTTCAAGATGCGTGATACTGTGGAGTTTTGTATGTTATATGCTTTTATTTGACGTTTAATCTGACATATTTATTAAAAATAACAATGGCAGGTTAAATATGTAAGTGTTTAAGGAAAAACAAGATTTAGTGAAATGTTTTTCGTTTTGAACCGTTTCAATTCATTTTACGATCACAGTTCGATAATAAAAACAATATTAAAAATATATGCATTTCGTTACATACGCGCGAAAGCGGTAAGAACTAAGCACGTAGTTTTAAGTATTATTTTAGGCGTTTTAATATATTAGTGTTTTAGAATATCAAATCCAATATTAGGGTATCCCAACCTTTGTAATACGAGTAGATTATTTATCATAGAAGATAGACAAACACACATCGCACCGCATTATCATCGGTTGGGACTTTGGTCTATCCAGTTCTGGACAAAAAAAAACATTTTTACAGCTGATCGTACAGATTAAATACGATTCTTTATATACCATAATGAGACAACATTTTCACTGAACTGAAGATTTATTACGATCGGCGTAATTCGAATAATCGTTTATTGATAGCGTTATCAATCAGTTATAAGAGATTTAAACAAGGACTGTAAGACAACGTTTGGACGTATCGGGGACCACAAGTGTTTAGTGTAAGATAACATGTTCACGAATAACGGACAAGTACTACAAAACGAAATACCGAAGTATTATCTATCGGATGAGGATCCGAAGTATGAAATACCTGGAAGTGTTATGGATGGGATTATTTTAGATGTGAATGAACCTCAATATAAAGTGTCTAAGACCAGATGGCTAATGCTAGGATTTTTCGTAATGTACTCGGCGTCGAATGCGCTGCAATGGACTCAGTATACGATAATTTCTGATATCGTTGTGAACTACTATGGCGTGACCAGTAAAGTTGTGTCTTGGACTTCAATGGTCTATATGATTGCGTATGTGCCTTTGATATTTCCGGCGAGCTGGCTCTTGGATAAAACGGTAAGTTTTTCGTTTCTTTATGCTTATTTCCATTACTAAAATAGACTTGTGAAAGCAAAGCAGTGTTGGGCTTCAGCGAATCTCATCCCTGAAGTCGTAGGTTCGATCCCCGCCTGTGCACCAACGGTGAAGGAAAGCAGCGTGAGGAAACCGACTTGCCTTTGACACAAAAAGTCGATGGCGTGTGTCAGGCACAGGGGGCTGATCACCTTGCCTATTAGATTGACAAATGATTATTAAACAGATACAGTAATCGGAGGCCCTGACCTAAAAAGGTTGCCCCTGATTTTTTATTTTTAAAATACACTTGTTTATTCTTATAATAGGTATAAAGAAACCATCTTAATTAAATCACTATTATGTGGTTATGTTCGATTTTCTAAGATCTAATTAACACTTTGCCAGTACAGTAAGGAAAATTCGTTAATATTCAGTCAGACCCAAAAATTACGAAGGCAGCCGTAGAAGGCTGGTAGCTAGAAGACACACGCAGTAATCTGAACCTACTATATGTAAGACTAATATTAAGTGTATAATAAGCTTTATATGATAAATATGTCAAAATTTTAAACATATATTGGCAAAAATTTCCTGATATTAATGATTCGTCATCGTTCATTGGTCTGTGTTAAGGTTGTACCCATTTTTACTCTATTTTCAAGTATAAATGCAAACTTGGGAACAAAATTGAGATTAACGTGTTGATGTTATTAAACTTAGATGAATGTTTAGAAATAATAAAGCAAAAGTGCATGTAAGTGAAAAACTCAACAGCTATCGAATAAAGCAACGTAGCTTCTGTAGACTCCACGCGTCACCTCGATACGAAATTTGTTCATGTTTCGTAATAGTCAATGTGTAGACAAATATTAAACAAAATGGGAATGGTGTAAAAATAATACGGTTTAATTGCCGAAATGTTCATTTTATATGTCACAATTATAGGTCCGTTATAATTTAGACAAGGTCAGTGTGCAAATAATAATAAAATATACCTATCTAGTACGTACAACATTTTTGAAACGTTTATGAGTTACTTATTCATTTATTAACACTTCGTTGCATACTTAAATATAATACAATTGGCATAATTAAATGAAAAGGAGGGCAACTGGCGGCCTTACGGCTTTCTGGAAATCTCTTCCCGGCAACCACTGATTTATTTATTTATAAGTTCTAAAACAACATGTATTCATGAAATTATACAAGAATCAATTATATTAGAACATACTCAAGCTGGCAAGGGAAAAATTTAACAAGCAACCACAAAATAAAATAATAAATAATAACTTAAAGTAAAAAAATAAAATAATCACTACTAGATTTAGGTACCTCACTAAAATTATTGTTGAAAAATATATCAATATTTATTTATTTTATGCCTTATGGCGCATAAGCAACCTCTAAAGCTTAGGCTTTCTAGAAAAGCGGTGCCGTTATCCAACAGCCGTAATGTAACGTTGGGACACGTCACCCATACGTTCTCTGTAAATAACATCGGAGTAGGTTTTCTAGAGAACGTTGCGTGTCACCGTAAGTTCAAATAGCGGTGCTGTCACTTTGCATGACGGCCGTTATAGCGGTGATAAACAGTAGTTCAACGTTTTTCGCGTGTAGCGGTGCCCATATTTAATTAATAAAATGAGTGGAAACGTGACTTGGACGAGCGAAAATTATTGTTTTTTTGCATTACGTTAAAAAGTAAAGACGGCCGTTATTAACAACTGTAAAATGACGGCCGTTAGTAAACGGCACCGCTTTTCTAGGAAACCTAAGCTTAATTGGAAACTAATATAAAGATTACAGTGTACGCAGTTCTGTGGCGATGGTTTTGATTTTGGAATATTAGGGCCGATTTACATTATCTTAGTGTTTAGGAGAGTATTTTAGTACAACTTGAAAGGCAAGTTCTTTAGTGCGTGCGTTGCGAGTGAACGTTTACATTTCTTCCAGTAGAGTATCATTACAGCGCCACAATGACGCGATGTCGGCAAATACGCTCTATTCTACGCAAAATACTAACTGTAGTTATGGAACAAATAGAATACGAGATTTTATTCGAAATAAATAAACTAAATATAAATAATAAATAAAATAGCTTCTTTTAAGGCAGTGTATGCCGAATGCCTAGCCTGTTTGTTTTTGTATAAATTGTTTTTAACGTTCCACAAACATTCGTAAACAACATATTCAGACACAAATTAGATAGTTGTATCTTCCAACCATTAAGTCATCTTTAAAAATCAAAAACACGCACGCGTTTCACGGCACTTGTGCATTCTCCTAAAGATTTTACTAAATTACGTGTTTACACATAACGAGGAAAGATCTCGGGATTGCGCGGGCGCGGGAGGGGTATCACTTGAAACAAAAATAAAAAGCGATTCTATTTTGATTCAACTTGAAAGTCAAGTAGAACCGTACTAAAGCAAGTAGCGTTTACATGTTTCAACTAAAGTACTAACCTAAAGCACTCTGCTAAACACTAAGATAATGTAAATCGGCCCTTATATTATGAGATATACTATTTAGTGACACAGCTTAGGTTGTTAATGACTCATTCCCTTAAATCCTTTATGGTAGCATCTGTCAGACCCGAACCTCCATTAATTTAAAGCGGCTAAATTATATTGGTTACAGCGTAATATATTGTGTTATCGATTTAGGCGTAAACAATCGTATATTTTAAAATATAACATTTGTTAGGACTACGAGTAAGTTCTACGTTTTCTATTATATTTATTGGAACGAAGTTCCTTCGCGCGTTGCGAAAGGGGGGCTAGACGGAAAAAAATAAGACGAAAGTTGTGACACTTTTTTGCTATAGTTGTTCTATTTTATATTTTCGATGTGACTATCGCCAACGTCCATACCACGTTGAATACACCGGTTCTCGTCCGATCACCGAAGTTAAGCAACGTCGGGCGAGGTCAGTACTTGGATGGGTGACCGCCTGGGAACACCTCGTGATGTTGGCTTTTTTTCGTAGCGATAAGAAATGAAAATTATTTTTGGAATCACTTAACTAAATAAGTCGTAGTAAACGTACACAAGGGTAGGAAATAATTTTGGGGTCCCTAGTTTCCTTGCAAAATATAATACCTTTAAAAGATATTCATTATAATAAATTAAAAAATAATGTATCAGGAAAATGTCTTGAAATTCTGCGAATTCAAAAATTAGGGAACTAATATCACAGCAAGAACAGCTTATACAAGGAGATGAACCAGATGAGGCTGAATTAAAACATCTGAACCACGAAATACGAAATATGCTTATTAATTGTGCCACTTAATTTTTATTTAGGTTATTTTATATATTAATCGCTGCGTAGCACAACGACCTCTTTCAGATTCCTGGTCTCTTAAAACTTTAATAGACGATAAAATATAATATTGGTGTCGAGAAAATCTATCATACTGTTATGATACCAATTAAAATATAAATTAATCGAAAGGAACTTAGTTCCATCCGGGTGTCCCTTGACACCTCTCAAGTTTTTTAAAACTAATATATATATTAATTGCATTTAATTAAAATTACTAGAAGCCGGAAACTTCGGATGTATAGTAAAGCCTCGAAAGGCCTATATCCCTATATCGCTATATTATTATTCAGTCTTATAACTTTTACACCGATACAAGAAACAAAAAATTAGAAAGCTTTCTTTATCAGTGGCCAAGATTACTTAAAGTTCAATGATTAACGAAGCGGTAAAGAAAATATCTTAATAATGGTTTAGTTTTATATAGTTCGTATACGCGTGGAAGTGCTTTATGTATACTCGCACAACATAGCTCGTCAATGTCTAGACCCGTCTGGGGCAGAACCACTTCGTGTGGTAGGGGAGCTCAGGCCCAAAAGATACGCGTTCGGCAAAATGCGGCTGCAGTGCCAAGAGACTGGCTTCATTTTGAACACAGTATAAAGTGATAATGATCGAATATATTATTAGATATAATCTATAGATAATTAATAGTTTAGTTAGTTATAAGTGTGGCTGACTTTACTAGTGTAGGTACACATCTCTCATTTGCCCTAGATTTTTCCGACACCTAAAATATTGGATGTAAAAGTTTTAGGTAATCTCTTAAAGACATAAAGTTTTCAGTTTTTACGTCTCAGCGCGATACTTCGATGTAAAAGATTGTATTTTTTATACTGCTCATAAAAGAAATATCATGTGTTCGGGCTTTGTATAACATCAATGTAGGCGATTTTATTGTACATTAGAAACAATATATAACATGTCCTTTTCTCGGTGTGATTTATGTTTTTCGGATATAATGAGTTTTCATATTTCTTTCTGGATTGTGGGGGTTTCTATGTCATCGACTTACTACGGGTTCTAATCTTTGAGGTAGCTGGTAATAAGAGTAATAGATTACTAGAAAATATTTACCATTACTGTTAACATTTATTTTGATTTGTCCATATGCCTATAGGTGCAATTTATATATACCCCCCCTCCTCTTGTCAGCAAAAGTAAGCAAACCTCTCAAAAATTTAAGTATATAATCGTATTAATTCCCCTCTCACGTCAAGTTTGACGTATTGTCAAAGTGTCAGACGCATTTGTCTCGAGATGTCTTCTTCGAATAGTGACATCTCCTTGGTGGTTGGCGATCATCATGCCTAGTTTAATTTTGGATGACGCGCTTCTAAACAATGACTTGGTGCTTTGACCAAACCATTGTGTAAGGTTTTTCAACCAAGACGTGCGTCAGCCAGGTCTCCTTTTATCTGCTACTTTGCCTTGTGTGATTAGTTCAAGGAGCTCGTATTTTTTGGTACCTACGTAAAACATGTTTGACATACTCAAGTTTCCTTTTCTTAACCATAAACACTTCTTTGTTCTTTTGCATTCTATCCAGCACTGTTGTATTTCGTATGTGGTCTGTTCAAGATATTTTAAGCCGTTAAACACAGATCTCAAAGTTTTTTGGATCCAAGATGTTACGTCGTAGAGTTCGAGATCTAAGTTGTTCTTTTTTTTTTTAAATATCGTAGAATGCTATTTTTTATGAATTATCGTGGCTTCATTAACTATTTAGTCAATTAGATCCAAAGTTTCCTTGCGGTTTCTTAGTTTTTAATGTGAAAAACAAGACTATAATAATTGTTTTGTCTTTCTATTTATTGGTATTGAATTCAAGATCATCATCTGCGTTTCCTATTAAGCTACAGAGGCAACATCCTAAATAAATTTAAAAATGGCAGCCGAGGCAGTTAATAAGTGCCATTTCTAGGAAATGTTGCTGTCTCAGCGAGTAATTTTAATTGCCCTGTTAAGCCGATGAAGCAACCTAATCGTTTCGATTATACTGAAATAATGAAATAACCTTTATTTTAAGCGTTCAAAGGTATTATGAACATATTTTTGTCGGGAAAACCTAGCTTGACACTAGAAGTGAAATTTCCTTAATTATTAATGTAGAATACCTAATCAATATTTTTGGAGTTTACTCCTTAAGAAACGATTTGAGTTATAAGGCCCGGTACGGAAATTTTATGAGGAGTAAAATCAAGTGTAACACGAAAAGTTGAGGCGTTATGTAGAAAGAGACAAACATATAAAGTTTACTCCTTAAGAAACGATTTGAGTTATAAGGCCCGGTACGGAAATTTTATGAGGAGGAAAATCAAGTGTAACACGAAAAGTTAAGGCGTTATGTAGAAAGAGACAAACATATATATCTGTAGGATTGAACGTGTAAAAGAATGAGATGGAATACATTACACAGACTTTTCTATTTTGAATTCACGTTTTGACAGCCACGTTACAACATTGTCAGTGTTGACAGGTGTAAAAAATAAAAGTAGATTGTCTAGCGTGCCATAGAGTTTTGTCAATAGTAATGGTCAGTGAAATTAAAACTAAAAAGATTGTTCATTCTTATTCTTCTCTTACTATAAAGGTAACTTTGGTCACAGAAAGAAAATCCTATTTGGGCATAGATGATGTAGGTACGTTTTATTACTACTACAAACATTTATATTATAAAAACATATATTCTTACCACCTTTAGTATGAAAATATGGTCGACAGCCACAGAACATTATCGCCATTTTATCGTTCGTAAGGAGTAAACTCCAATCGTGCGTCGTAGCTGACACACACACACTTTTTTTATTGATTAGGAGGCAAACGTGCTGGAAGGTCACGTGATATCGCTAACTATGGACATTTATTTATTTCCAATATAATAATTATATCTTTACAGTTATTACTAATGCGATAGAACTACATAATAATATATACCGATAATTCTAAAATTAATAAAAAGTTATATACCCACATTTTATACCTATTAATATAACAAGCAGCTCTTGTGAACTCAGCCAGGGTACAAATAAATAGGTCTACCCCGATAGAAATATTATTCATTACGTGAAGCGCTCGCATGAGTGTTGTTGCAACCTCCGCCTCAAATTCTTGTTTGAAACCCGTAGACTCAATCTCTCCATTATAACCACTTTGCAGTAACCCGACCCGACCCGTAAGTATCCTGAATAGGTACACTGATATAGTAAGCTCTCTTCTAAAGGCTAGGATCGGGTATATAAGCGGATACAAAGGAGATATACTCCATACAAGTCTCTTGTAGAGGTAACGGGTGAATTTATGTAGTCAGATGGCGTGCGAGCCACCTGGCTCTGGCGTATCAATTCTTATTGAAGTGCGCCAAGTTTCGGAAGTATCTCGACTGCAGCTGGTTCGAAATAATTGTGATGCGTGGTGACGGTGGGCTACGTTTTTACCGATTAGGCAATAGCTACATTTAACACCAATGTTGCCAGGTCGACTCTAGAGGCACAGAAGTCTCCTGGGGCGATCGTATTCGACGCCTTCGCACCTTCCCCGTACATTTCAGGATAACGTGAGACTTTTTTTTTAGCTCCTGCAGAGTGGGCAAGGTAGACACTTATTGAAGTAAAATCAAAAAATACAAAATAAATCTTTTTAGAACTGGTCTGTATTCTGTCTGTACGTTATTATGCATTAATCTTCTTTTCTTAACAGTAATTGAGTCTTACAAGTGCTCGCGATAAGACCGTTTTATTTTGAGTAATCATCGAACACTTATATAAATACTATATTACAATACTATATTTTTTATCGGTTTACTACATTTTGATATGGAATTAGTGGAATTTGTCAACTCGCATAGTGACACTATTTTAGTTGACTTGAAACTATATTTTGATAGTTGAAACTTTTATTAAAAATGTATAAAAACAGTAATAAGTATATGTAGTAGGATCTGGATCTGGAAGTCTGGGTTCAGTAAAGTCATAACTCTTTGAGTAAACAGGCTGAAATCTGTAGATTTACATCTGATAAATTAACAAATGTTACAGGAATCAGAGACCGGACTGTATCTTTGCGATTCCACAATTGGTTCGTTTATTTAATCGTCTGGTTTAGTCTTAATATATAGATTTTCGTGTAAATTTTACACATGTATTTTATCATCTATTAAATGCGGATTGCAAATGATGTCGATTGTCTACAGATAAAAGCGTGTTAAAGAGATTAGGTTGTAATGATATTTATCTTATACGTTGATAAATAAAATTGACTTGCTTGTGAACAGACAGTGAAGGTTCATTGAACCTTAGGTTTTAGTAGACCTGCCGCTCATTTTTAATAAGTTGCTTGATGGCTTGAAGTTCGTTTGTAGATTGTACTTTAACACTATTGATTGACGTCTAAATTACGCTTTTATATAAGTATGTAGTTTTTCTTAGAGTAGGTACAATTAATAATATCTGTAATTCTTTTTTATAAAAGAAACTATTTGCTGGTCGAATTAAAATAGAAATAAATAAAACTTTATTTTCTTTTTTTTTTTTTTTTTTTTTTTTTTTTTTCCTCCCCCCTAAGGAAATTGAAATATTTCGAAAATCGAGTTTTTAACAGATGTTGACGTTTAGAGGTTCTAGGAAGCCTCCCCGAATGTTTCCGCGGTGAAGTCCGTATGGATAAATTTTCATAAAAGTAAAACAGCAATAAAAAAATGAAGGAACGTTGGAATTTAATAAATAAATAGCCATAAACCATCTAGGAAAAATTTGATGGTGGTAGTTTCATATATATAGATTATTGAGTTTTAAAAAACACTTTGAAGTATTACAGGTTATGCAATAAATATTTTCATTGATATTTAAGTTGCTTTGTGGAGGATTTCTGGAGTTCTAATTTCCCCTTTAAATAATAAAACGAATGAATTTTTAATAAGAGGCTTGAAGTTCGTTTGTAGATACTTTCACACTTTTCATTGACGTCTAGATTCTTGTATTACTACCTATATGTGCAGTTTTTCTTAGATTAGGTACTATAAATAATATCTGTGATTATTTTTTGTATTATGAAACAAATTTTAAAGTTTAGAAAAACACTTTGAGGGTTTTACGAATAAACTTATCAATATTTTACAACTTTAAACGGCTGACAAGATAAAAAATTTATCAATAATAGGCGCTTGACGTACATAAGCAGTGTAAAGAGATTGCCGCTTGATAACTTTACATTTATAACTCCTTGAAGAAAAATCTGAGCAAAAAGCATGCAGTAGTAATTGCTAAGAGGACAAGTATGCAAGCATGTATTTTTCGTCCGTACAATACATTAAATTGGACGCAAGAAACACGATTTTGAAATAGCGAAAATAGTAATGACAATAGATCATGGATTGCAGTAACAATTAAAGACTCTTCAAAATTATTATTATTTCTGCCATGTAATAAAAGTTAAAAAAGGTTTACCAAAGTTCCGGTCGGAAGATATTATTCATGAGCGGGTCACTATACTCATGGCCTGTGTTGTTACTCTGTATCGTCATTGCATTGCAGGCATTGAATTTCGATCTATTTCTCTCAATATTGTCGCAACCTTCGAATAGCGTAGACGTAGGGGGTACAGGCGTCCTTGCGTCCAAAAAAGAGATCCTTTCAAGCATTGAACCCGACAACCTCACCTCAACGAACTAGGGCGAATAGGCCGATGTGATTATTGTCCTTGCTCTCGCAAAATCTATCCAGGACTTAAACGTTTGACGGGTGGGATTCGGACAAGGCTGGTGGCGCCGTGGGGTTTTAGTGGGTATGCCGTAGAGTCCTACATAACCTACACCACAAGGCAGTCGTAAAATTTAATTTGTACTGTTTCACGAATTTTTAATTCAATTTCAACTTGTTAAAAAATAGGTTTAGTTTATAGACAAAAAACACACATCAGAATTTTAACTTTGACCATATGACCCGTGATGGGAATTCTGGATCCGCTCTTGCTACCATTGGAGATAATGCTCCACTGTAGTTGAAGTGAATATGAGGAAATGCTACTCCTGTTATGATATCGCACATGACATACAATAACTTCGGCCAAATTTAACATTTCCTGCTTAAAATCGCGTCTGGCACATAGTTTAATATTATAATAGCAATGTTTTTCGAAAAATGTCTTCAGGCAATTTCAAAAAAAATATGTCAGGTAGTCTCTAGCTTGCCTTTTTTTAAATTAAAAATAAAAAAAAAATTTTTTTTTTTTTTTAACCCTCTTTATTTAAAAACGAAAATATTATAAAGTAAAAATTACTAATATGTGCTTCTTAAAAATGCTATTATTATAATCTAAAATCCAGGATTATTACCTGTGACAGATAAGATGTCGCACTTATGAACGCAACCTGCTACCTGCCTTTTTGGTGGTCCAGATTGCACCAGAAAAAAAAATGCACACTCTAACCTGAAAGTGCAATGAAGGAAGACATATCACTAATAATCAGCTGACCTGAAATTCTTTCTCGAAAAAAACGTTGCTACCTCCCGTACTATAAAACATTTATTGTAAATCAAATTACTTAGAAAGGCAAATTTGAAAAAACGTTTAATGGATTCCCCCCCCCGCCCCCCCCCCTGATTTTTTAAAGAAAGTTTAGGGTAGCCCCCTTGAGATGATTAATATTTGAGATAAGGATTAATATCATGATAACAAAAACAGCTTCGGAAATAATGAAGAAATTATAGGGTTAAAGGTGGGTTGTATGTATTTTTGTATCCTGTATCATTAAAAAAATATCTAAAAAATAAAAATTTAGAGGTGGACTACCCTTAACATTAAGGGGTTTGAAAGATAGTAGCCGATTCCCAGTCTTACTGAATATGCATAATAATTTCATAAGAATCGGTCGAGCCGTTTTGGAGTAGTATGGGAACGAACATTGTGACACGAGAATTTTATATACATATTAGAATAGTCTATTATGGTGCTGGAACACCTGGTTTAATTATAATAAACAGTTGGGTAAAGATAAACTTTAAATAACAACAAAATTCAAGCGTTTATGGCCTATAGCGGACTGTTCTTACTTACCATAAATAAATTATTATTACGCTGGGAATCAAACTCACACTCAATTTATAATTTACCTAGAAATATTATAAGACTCACAGTATCCATATAAAAATATAGTTATTGAAGCAATAATTAAAAAGTTATATATGTGCCATAAAAAACATATTTAACTGATTTGGTGTCATTGACAAAATGTTTTATTATAGATTAAACACGTGCAATAATAATGTAGATGTATAACATTACACGACAGAACAATACAAACGTTTATATACACAAAATAAATGCACTGCGCTATTAAACCAGTCATAAAAATATCATTTACAAAGTATGCAATCGTTATGGTCATTATGATTTAGGCACACAAATTACACTAGGCAGTCAGTATAGGCTTAAATCATCATGAAGGTTAGAGGGTGGAAAACTTGACTCGGAGGAAAATAGAAAATGCAGTCGAACACAGGCGGTCGCGCGGTACGGTCTACGCCGCCTTAAAATTGCGCGCGAATTGACAATAATAAATAAATGTCATAGACAAATAGTTTTATTTAAAGTGCCATACTACGACAATAAATTAGATATAATGGATTCGAAGAGCTTGGAGGTTTCTGGGAGCGTAATGGATGGGGTGACTGAGAAAGGGGATTTAGAATCGCCTAAGAAAATACCGACTGAATATCGCGTATATCCAATCCGATGGCTGGTTCTCTTTATATTTGTGATGTACTCGGCGAGTAATTCCATGCAGTGGATACAGTACAGCATCATACAGGACACGGTGGTTAAATATTATGAAGTTACGAGTATTACTGTGTACTGGACGTCGATGGTGTATATGATCACCTACATCCCATGTATATTTCCTGCGAGCTATCTACTGGATAAAGTTGTAAGTGAAATATATGATAATTTTTCTTAAGGGAAAAAGGGTACATAATGAAAAATGGTATTTTTGCGTAACAATACAATTTTTTAACGAGGTTATACTAAAATAATATTTTTTGTTGCTGTGTTTGTTTGAACACGCTTATAAATGGACTCCTGATTTCTATTAAAAAACTTTTTGTTTTATGTGTTACGATTAAAACATCAACTAGTAATTAATAATTTATTTGTTACATTTTAAGTCATAGTCTTATTAAATTTATGATTCACACGTAATAATTATATTACTGACAAAATTAGTATAATATTATCAAGTAGTTAATTTATGAATCAACCTTTAGTATACTATGTTAAAATTGCATCAATAACTAGATATTAAAACCTGTTTGAGGGATAACATTTTTGAAGCGTAGTTTGCTTTCATTTGCGAAGCTTTTGATGATTATTTACTGTGATTAAATTAAGTATGGGTTTATTGAGTTCCGCAACCGAACAAGGAAACTGCGTAAATAATAAAAACATTGCCTGAACTTTCAAATATTAAAACTAAGACTAGATTTTAGTGTTAAAATAAGTAACTTTTAATGAATGCAGATTAAAAATAATTATATATTTATTGTCATCATTTGAACGTAGTCAAATAATTTTTTTTTTTTTTTAAAGACAATTCACACCAATTGACCTAGTCCCATGCTAAGCTGGTGAAGCTTGTGTTATGGGTACTAGGCAACGGATATACATACATATTATAGATAGATAGACATATAAATACATATTTAAACACCCAAGACCTAAGCACAACACCAAATGCTCATCACATCGATGTTCGTCTCAGCCGGGGATCGAACCCGGGACCCATGGATTCGCAGTCAGGGGTACTAACCACTAGACCAATGAGTCGTCAATAATTCAAATAATTGCAAATGAATTAGTTTTATTCTATCCACATATATTTTGATGTAGTACTAGTTTAACGGCTCACGATTTAAATTAAATATCATGATTTCGTGTAATTTTCGAAAATATACATTTGCTTGATTTTAAATCAAAGGCATGGAACGGACAAAAAGAACTGGCGAGAAACTCTCCATAATTTCTTTTAATCTTCATCCATATGAAATATTTAAAAAAATAACATATTCTCAATTACAATGAAGTACCGAGTTAAATACGGTTTAAAATGGATTTAATAATCAGAAGTTATTAATAAAATTACCGTGAATTTTTAATAAACTCAACGGGAAAACAATTTAAACAGCTCAATCACAGTTTTCTCGATTTTTATCCTCTTGGTTGGTACGGTTTGGAATAATGCGATGAAGTCAGTATGTTAATTTATATGTTATTATGTTGTGTTAGCCTTATGCTGTAATGTTGCTTACATTGACCGTCGTACATGACCGCAATATTTTCTTTATAATGACACTTTCTTGTAACAATAATAAACATTTTAGAAGTCCACTGCTACTATTTCCCAGATACGGGAAGGTAAAAACTCGCTCTGAAATAAGTTATATTTTTGCAACCGTTCACGGTTCTGATTTTATACCAGTGTGTGAGATTAAAGCTAAATTTAATGCTTGTGTGTATTTGTTAATTTTTTTAAAGCTTTGCATTACTGTTGCATTTTCTGTATCTGAGCAACTGCTTATTGTTCATTAATTTAGTATCAATAAGTTTATTAATAAGTAAGATTAATAAAGAAAGATAAATTTAATTACTTTGATTTGTAGAACCTGACGTTGTTTAAGATTTCTAGTTAAAGTCACCACACCATACGTCCGTCAAATATAATAAATTTGATTTCACTTAGGAATTGAATATTGTCAATATAACTGTTTTAAAAGCATATAGCAACTTTACGATGTTCAGCAAGAGAAGATAATTTAAAAACTTTAATAGAGTTATACAAATATGTAATACTTTATAACATATAAGTAAGTATATAATACTGATAATAAATTATAATAACGTAAATAATAAAAACAGTGGACTGTGGAAATTATAAGGCTATTTTGATTGACGTAGGAAAGAAGTTGAACGAACTATAATATTTCTCCTTTCAATCATCATCGAAGTCGCTGGTGTACCTTCGATTGTGCACCAATGAACTTTTTAGTCTATGTACGCACCTAACACTCGCTCGTACGAGGTTTTCAGGAGGAAATCTAATTATCGGTGACATGTGTCAGACAGAAGGTCGATCACCTACTAGTCTATGGAATAAAAATTGTCTTAGAAACGGATTCAATCTGAGGTCAAGACATGGTCCTCGCGCCACTAGATTATTTAATTTAGTTAAATTAAATGTTGTAAGTTTTTAGTCGTCGCATCTTGGGACTTTATCTTACACTGAGCCTTATTTGTCCTCATCTTTTGCTGTATTAGGTATAATATTATGTGCGAATAATGGTGATAGTGTTCACACACCCTTTTTCTTTTATTATGAAATGTTGAAAAAGAGCATACAAAAACATCGAAAAGCTATTACATAGTTCAATAACAGTGACAGAGTGCAGGCAGATTCCGTTTTTCCGTTTAAACGGAAAATCAGGAAAGTAAGCGGATATTTTGTTATCAATGGACATTAAACTGCTCTTTAAGGGGAAAAAAGAGTTTTTTTTAAATGAATAAAAGTTATGTTAATAGACAATACTAAACTGCTCTTTGTTACTGCAACTATTCTATAAACTCAAAAGGTTATGTATGATAGATTAACTGTTCTCTGACGTTACAACTACTGAACATATTAAAATAGCACTACTAGGTAGAGCACAGTTTATTTAATTCTAAGCAAATGCAGCAAGGATTGTTTTATACTTGTAGATTACTCGTAAACAAACTGAATTTACCGGAACGGAAATTGACTTTATTTGCTTTTATCTATTATATGAGATAATACTTATATAAATAGCACAAGTAAAAAAACTTATTATTATCGTTAATTACAATTGTTTAGTACCTGACTAAAATATTTGTATGCATTCTAAGTATTTTAGTGATTAAAAAAGTAGTAATTATGTCAATTATATTTTGTTCTTTTTTTTTTAAGTTTTTTTGGGTTTTTTTGGGTTTAAAGAAGTATGAATTATAAAAAACTTAATTAAATTTGAGACTTGGTAAATTTAGATAAAACATATTTTTATCTAAACTTCGCCCTATATTGTCATTAATATGCCATAGATATTGTATTACTAATTATAAATGAAAATGACAAATTGTATCAATTAGAAAATTAATTATACATTTCATAACTGATAGTACAAATGAGTTTCAACTCATTAGTAAACACCTTTAAACGTTCGTAAATTGATATTAATTAGTAATGTTTTATTAGCACTCTGCCTAGTAACGATATTTATGAATAACGACGACGACGCAACCTCGAAGCAGCTTTTGAATTTTGGTACTGCGCTTAACTGCGTCACGGCTCAAATATTAATGTAAAACGGTATGAGATTTTTCCGTAAATAATTACTCTAAAAGTACAGTCTTGACGAAAAAGTTAGTTTTTAGTGAATATTTTTGTTCAGAAATATATTTTTTAAAACAGCTAAATTAGTTTTTGGAAATTGAATAGAAGCTTATCTTATTAATTACAGTAGTTAAACGAAATTGTAGTTCTGTTTATTTTGATATAGAGCATATTTCGCAAGGCAAGAACAGAATCGAATCGAGAAACAAATCAACTCAAACTCAAAATAACTTTATTCATATAGGTAACCAAGTACATAGAAAATATGTTAAATTTATATTTACTATATGTTAAATTTATATTTCGCAAGTCAAGTTTGTAGAGAAGGCAAGAAGAACTGGCAAGAAACTCTCCGCCACTCTTTTTAATTGACAAGTTTTGAGTCATACAAATTGTTTGTAAGGCAGAGCATCTATAAATATTTGAACTGGAGCTTAATTGATTAATTTACGTTTAATGAGAGTTTTGAATTTATTTAGTGATAATTCTCTAATTTCGCTTGGGAGTTTGTAGTAAAAACGAATACAATTTTCATATAAGGAGTGTTTTATCTTCTGGAGCCTGGTTGGTCGTTTAGATTAGTTCTGTTTCGAGTATAATACTGATGAAAGTCACCATGTGTTTTAAAATCGTTTAAATTTTTTTTGTACATGCAATAAGGCTTCAAAAATATATTGACCAGTTAGTGTCATAATATTTAATTAATTAAACTTATTCCGCACCGACTCCCTCGGGGAAACGCAACAAATACCCCGATCAGCCAAAACAAGAGTTGGGAAATGTGTTGCATGTTCTAGATGAACATGTATAGTTAAAATATGCGCTGGCCTATTTAAAATATTTGAACGTCAAAATGGCAATTTGGGAACGTAGCAAGTATTCTTCAAACCGCAAACTACACATGTTTATTTTCTGACAGAAAAACGACACGTAGACACACTCGAGTGGGCAAAACAATGTCTAAGAATGATACCTTGGTATTTTTAATACTCTGTTGTGAAAATATTCTTGTATGAATGGTCATACTTCACTTGGTCGCACGCTGGATCAAGAAAAACTGCTTCCGTTTGGAAGATATCTGTTACTGCTATTTGCTATTGTGATTTATTATTTACAAGAAAATCAATTAAGATATTATAGGAAGACACTGCGAAACTTATGTGCACAGTATAATTAGCAAATATAGGGAGAAAGTGCACAAACGAATAATTTCAAAGTTATTTTAGGGATATTTAAGACATTTTGCCGTGCCTCCCCTATCTAAAACCAAATAATTCCCTAACAAATTCAACTTGTCCTTCAGGTAAATAGTCAAAAGTCGGAAAACGAAACCACGACCTTTCTACACTTATACAGTCGAATCTTCTTCTGGTTTGATCCCTGGTTTATAAAGGGAAATTAAATTAACAAAGGCTCAAAAGCATTACTAAATAAACAGAGTAACCGAATACAAAATTTCATTTACATTATTGTTTATAGTACGTGCTGTTTATGAGCATTTTTCACGCTTCAGAGTAAACTGCGTTCTGACTAAAAGGGTACGTTAACTGCATTGACTTCTACATTCTCTGTGGTATTTAAATGCAGAAATAGCTTTATAGGTGAATTTAATTATTAACTAACGAGTATGTTTATTACTACTGGTTTATAACTGGATTTTGTTGTATAAAATTGTCTCTTTAACTCCTAGTTCAAGTACTAGTAGAAAGATGAGCATAATTTAATTAAAAATATCTTATTAAGTCTGGGTTTGTATCACGTTTACCATGGGTACAAGGGAATCATTCAGACTTGAATCTTAGTACTACTACTTCTGTACGGCAACTGCATTAGAATTTTGACAGTGTGAGCCATAGTTCGCGCGTTCTCATTTCTAAATTTTACTCTTAAACTCACCCTAAGGTACCATTCATAGTTCGTGCGTCTCTCTTTCTAATCTGAAGACCAGTATCCACGGTAACAATACAATAATTCGTCCACGTTTTAAAGTAAGGCCGAAGCCTAATCAGATAGTCGGAAACTCAAGTGCATAGAATTACTTTATACAACAACAATAAATGACAATACACAATAGTGATCCGGTTGATTTGTTCACGTTTAGTTAGAGCTTTGAAAATCACGTTATATTTAAATATAATTTTATTTATTGTATTTTATTTAAGTGAAACTTCTTTAGGTGAATGAGGATAAAATGTGAATTACTTTATAGAAATTCTATTTTTAAAATTAATATTTCGTTAAGAGAATTTATGAAATATTAGTATTTTATGTTTTATGCAGAATAATTAATTAAAAACTCAAAAAACTAATTGTAAATTAAAATGCCACTTCTTTGATTATCTAAGAAATAAATTTAAACAATTAAATTTATTTCTAACTTTACTCTACTAGTATTAATTTTTGAAACTTAATATTTCAATGACAATTGAATTCATTAAATGCCTATCATATCTTCTTTTTCCCTCACTCTAAGTCTCGGAAATCTAAATACTAAGATTTGTATAAATATGAACAAGAGTTAAAAATTATTTTGCCAAAGAAGTTTCACTTCTGACATGTGTACTTTGTACGCACGCACTTTTTTTATTTAATTATTAACACTTTGTTGCAAATATACAGAAACATGGTACTATTAAAATACTTAAATAAAATGGAGGGCAACTGGCGGCCTAAACGCTTTCGAGCGATCTCTTCCAAGCAGAAAGAAAAATCTGGCTCTGCTGCTGGGTTGACTTTAGGGATGAGATTCGCACGCTTTCCGTTGAGTTAAGAATCCGTATAAACAATCGCATTTATTTATAATCACTTAATTAGAAAATAAGGAAAGGAAATTAAAGAAATAAAAATCCTTATAAATCTGAAAAAATTATGTAAAGTATCATTAGACCTCGAGTAGTCACGTTAAAATAACAATGTTATATAAACAAGTGATTATTTTTATTATCCTATTAAGATATTATTTGAACGTTGTGTTTGTAATTTAAGAGATTAATTTAGAGTAAATATGGTTCGTGTATATTGCTAGTTAGATTTTGTGTACTTCACGTTGGGGGACCAAGGATAAATAGACAAGATCTACCTTTTCACTCGTTACTGTATTGAAAAAAAGCTATGGCACTACAACCTTTTAGGTCTGGGTCTCAAATTTCTGTGTCCGTTTCGTGATCATATTTGCTAATAGGCAAATTTGTGATCAGCTGTCTGTGCCTGACACACAACGTTGACTTTTTGGGTCTAAGGCATGTCGATTTCCTCGCGATATTTCCTTCACCGTACGAGTGATTGTTAATGCGCATACTCAAACTATCTTTATTCATATAGGTAAACAAGTACACTTATGAACGTCAGAAAGAAGTTAAATTAATTTTTAATTTACATTTACTACCAGTTCGCAAGTCAAGGGCGTAGAGCGGGTAAGTAGAACTAGCAAAAAACTTTCCGCCAATCTTTTTAAGTATTGGGTCATAGTTCATACAAATTGTTTGAACTGGAGCAAATCAATCCCAAGGATTAGGATCATTTAAGTATTCGTCAAATTTATAAAAAGCTTTATTGATTAACTAGTGGACCCCACAGACGTTGTCCTGCATGATATTTAAAGCGATTAGGATATTAAGCAAAGTATGAAAGTACCGACTGCAGTGCCATCTGCCGGGCTGATTTGTGAATCTAAACCATTCCCAGATCCCCTTGAACACACACAAAAAATTTCATCAAAATCGGTCCAGTCGTTTGAGAGAAGTTCAGTGACATACACACTCACAGAAGAATTATATATATAAAGATTTACGTTTAACGAGGGCTTTGAATTTATTTAGTGATAATTCTCTAATTTCCCTTGGGAGTTTGTTGTAAAAACGAATATATAGATAGAAAGTCCATTGATGCACAGTCGGGTTTCGAACCTACAGAAGAGCGTTGCACGCTAAAACCTCTAGACCAAAGTTCATGCTGCTCCGGAATAAACTGACTGAACCCCAGGAGGTGACAGGAAGGGTAATATAAAACTGTCAAACCGACCTTGTACACAGACTACTCGCGTGACAATAATACAAAATTACAGACTATTGTTATTTTTATTGTGTAGGATGATTTAGGAAATAGCTTCGTATTGGCCTTGATTGTTGTTATTATTTCCTATACATTTCACACTAATTAAACCCAACGTCCTAGCTTAAGAATCTTTTTACACTAACTAAAACTACTAGGCTTGTTGTATTACAAAAATTATACTTTCTCTACGCTGCACCTTATTTTAGAAAGAAAATAAAAATTATTATTTTATGAAAGCACACACAGAAATACAAAAACACCCTCACTTTAACCAAAATAGGCTGAAGTGAGCTTTAATTACCAACTAACTGTTGTGGTCTCTGGCAGAATGACCAGCCCTGGAGAACTCGTCTGCTCCACAGCATAATGCTACCACAACACACACACATCACATCAAAACACACTTTTAATTTACATTATTCCTTTTTTTCCAAATTTTTTGATTTTTTCTTTTTTAATTATTATTATTATGTTGTGTGTTTCATTAGTATTATAAATGTTATGTTATGTTAATTTTATGTACAAGCAAATCACTGCTTTTGCAGTGGGCCACACCACTGATTTATACACAGGTTTATTTTTCGTGTTTTCTTTTTGTAGGCTCATGCTTCCGTACTCTATGAGAATTGTTTAATAATCTGTGGGAATCTTGAGATTTAAAATTCAAAATATTTACAAATTTATGCAAAACTTTTCTTTTATAGACGGTATGAAGTGTGGTTAAACGTTGATGCAACTTTATTTCTAATTCTGCTAAAATTGGTGTACAGTTCTGTAAGCCTCCAACAATGCATGTCTACCTTTTTGGTAAGAAAATATATATTCCTTGAAATCTGTGTTTTCAATTACAGTAGTAATTGTAATATAATAGGTTTTATAAAGTACTGTAGTATTTAAGAAAATGCAAAAATCCGATAATTTGACAATCATAATAACTGACCCGGCGAACTTCGTACCGCCTAACAGTCAATACATATCAATGAATGTCAATACAGATTTGCTGGATGGTTTTATGAAATCGAATGAATACGAAATAAATATTAAGATCACTACTATCACCGAATAGCTATACTCAACATTACAATGTTGTATTGCCTTGTTTGTTAATTATTTAAGTAGATTAATAGTTATTCCTTACTTAACTTACACAAAACACATTATCCCAATATTGTGGATTATCGATTCAAAACCTTTATTTAAATAGGGTTTTTTCTGAGGCTAGCCTCAGTACTAGTACTCACTTTATCTTAAATATTTGACAGTTTCGAAATCCATAAACATTTTGTATTGGATTTTTCTTCTTTGTTTTATTTTTTTCGTAAACTTTCCAAAGTTTTTTTACAGTTATTGGGCAGGGAGACGATTACAACAAAAAACCATGAATATCGGTCCAGCCGTTCTCGAATAAACCTGAATTTGTTTTATATATTAAGATTTATGATAGTAAAAGAGATATAAATATTATGGCTAAATAATAGAAAATTTTCAGGGTCTCCGTGTGACAACGATTATCGGTTCGCTGGGAACATGTGCGGGTGCCTGGCTGAAGGTATTGTCTGTGCCACAAGATATGTTCTGGGTTGGTTTCACAGGCCAGACAATAGTGGCCATATCACAGGTGTTCATTTTGAATGTACCACCTCGACTAGCTGCAGTTTGGTTTGGAGCTGACCAGGTTTCATCTGCCTGCAGTATAGGAGTTTTTGGAAATCAGGTAAATAGCTTTTTGTGTAGCAGATAATGATCATAATTTATGGATCTTCTAACTTAGGTTTCTACATATGTTTCAATGGAAATTTGTTTTAATAGCCAAGTAGATGATCAGCCTTTGGTGCCTTACACACGTCAAGCAATTTAATTTTTAATTGCACACATAGAAAGAAAAACACATTGGACAGTCGTTGAACCCACTGCCCGAAGGTTGAGAATTCGCGCTTAACCACTAAGTGAAAAGTATCTGACGAATATTGATATTAATACAATTTCTTTGAAAAAGTATTCCATAAAAATTATTACTTTTATTACTGCTGTACAAATTATTTATTTACGATTAGCATGAAATGAAAATATAATTATTACAATAAACTTACGATACTACTAAAAGTCAACGTCCGTTACACAAACACATCTTTGCTTACATTTTTATAACATGACAAAAAATATATAATTTTTACAAAGTAAATAAACACTAGACAGTGTTTATGTTTGTCTTTTATGTCACATATTTTTTGTTCATAAAATAACAATGTTTTATGAAGAATATTAGCGTGCCTGAAGCGTGGTGATAACACCTTATATACTCTGTAAATATACTGTTGCGGGCAATTTTCTGCTCCAACCTCAATTACGCTATTTATCCTACGTATGCTCAGTAGTACGATGTTTAGGTTTATTATAACAAAAAATATCTTAGTACTTAGTAATTATGCTGTCGATTAACGCTTTTATTTTATATCCACCCAACTAGTAGATAAAGAAATTGCATTCATTCGACAACTGTTATATATAAATGTATTATTTGGAAATAGAAATCCAATTGAAAGATTTTATCACGAATACGTGATTCAAATGTTTAAAAAAATTATAATGTATATAAGTCTAAATTGACTATATGTGGACGTAGGTTTATATCTTGTCGAGAAGACACAAGTCATTAGCTTAATCAATTATAATAATGCCGAAATATTTCATGTTAAGAAAGAAATATTATGAAATATAGCAAGTTTGTAGTTAATAATTTTTTAAGTCTCCAAGCATATTTCTAACATACATTAAATTTAATATTTTGTCATTATCGCGTTTAACTTTGCCGTTAATACTTATATGAATAAGAATTAAGACCGTAAGTCTTTCAAGCAAAACTTAGTACAATACTTCCCACCTCTTCATGTCACAAAGGAATGGAATGGAATGTGACGAGTTACCGTCGTTTTTATTAGACAATGCTATAATAGAGGTTTGAGTAACAAAACTGTGCGATTGCTGGAGGAAGTAATCAATTTGATACGAGGGGACTGTGATTCTGATCACTTGATCCACACTCGTATATTTCGTTGCTGAGGAATTATTGCGGGGATATTGTTTGTGTACTGGAATCATTCTGGAATGCTGGAGCTTATTCGATGAATTCTGGATTTCTGATGATAGTTGTTTTAGCTTGAAACGTTTATGTATATGAGAAATTTTAGTTTTAAAATAATTTTTATTTTAGCGCAATTTTATTCAATATAGCTTTTTTATATAGCAGATTTCAGATGAACAGAAAAACACACAGACACAGAAATATGTCTAGCATAGCATTATGATATTATATTGGAGTTTACGAGATGAATATGTCATAGAAATAAAATTCTAAAACTTGTTTCAATTTATTCAACATATAATAATAATAAGTATATATTTAAGATAACTCTATATGGTTTTTTTTCACATATTATCTTTAACTTAACCTAGCTTATAAATACAATAAAAGAACAATAAAAATAAAATAACTAACCTTAAAATATAATAACTAAAAACACCATTAACACTATTTGTTAGTGTTTCAATTAACTTTATTGAAATACTAACAAACATCAAGAGTTTTGTGTTAAGAAATAGTAATAAATTAACTAGTTTTAATTTTAAATCATCAGCAATTTTTAACATGCTTGACAACTTTCGCAGCTAGACAGGATAGTTGCAAACTATTTTAAAATTTGGTCCCAAGTTACTGTTTGTTTCTGGGTTGGCTTCAAGATTTCTGCATGATATTTGTTTAAACATAAAAACTAAATTATATATTTATTTAAAAACATGATTGTCCTATAACCCCTAGATGGGGCAGAGGGCGTCCAAAGTGAGTCTCCATCGCGTTCGGTGTTGAACCTTGCACCTTGCTCAAAGTTTGTCCAGCTCTCTTTTCCTCATCTGCAATGCATCTTCTTTGCAGATTTCAATCAAGCGCCTGCTTGGGGATATAATTGGAATCTCTTTGGAGTGTATGGCCTATCCATTTCCACTTGATTTGCTTTATTTATTCAAAGGCTTACCGTAACATTAAATAAATTAAAATAATTTTCAAAGTTACAGTTTTTCAGCATTTCTAACGAAAGTTTAATTTTAAAGGTACTTACTGTATTTTGGTAAAATGCGGTTTCATTTTGAAGCTTTGAAAAGTAAATATAAAACAAATTATTTTCAACTTTAACAGAAAAATATGTAAAAACAGAAAAATTAAATGTTAATATTTAGGACGCGTTAATGAACGGTCTGTAAACATAGTGTTACGTGTGTATATTTCTATATGTAAATTTTGACTTTGCCAGTACAATACATAAAACCTTTGCACACATTGTGAAAAAAAATCTTAGCATACCTAAAAGTATGTTTGGAATAATGTAAGAATGTTCCACTATGTAGTACTAGGTGCCCACTGAAGTATTTTTGAACCAATTCGACTTAGAGTCCTTTAAGTAAAGAGCGTGTCAATTCTTAAAACGCCGGCAACCCACTCGCGAGCCCTATGGCAGTGAGAGTGTACATGGGCGGCGGTATCACTTAACATCAGGTAAGCATTTGGCCCCTTTTCTATTAAAAAAAATGTAGGAATCACTGGAAAACCTCTTTTTAAAAGACGGCTTTACGGATTTAAATACACTCTCACATGCAAATTGTATGAAAGCTTTGAAAAGCCACCCATTAGTTTCAATATTGAACTATTCCGACTAGATTATTCACTCCGTCAGCGTTCTAATTGTCTCTGAACAAATGTAGATTTCTATATTAGCGGATTTACCCACCCACCCACATTTGATTTTACGCTCTTGGCATTTAATGGGAATTCAATCAGGCAGAATTGAGCGCGTTTTATGAAGTGCTTTATGTAGAATAGTGTGATTCAGTTCAGATCAAACGGGATATAAATTAAATAGCCATTAAATATAGTCACAATATAACAATACACGATATAGCAGTGAGATATACGGATGGGTCAAATCTCTCTGCTCCTCAAAGATCTGCCTGAACACACAAGCCTAAAGTAAGCGCCGTCAATTCGGCTTGAAAAACCTTTCTCTTCACTCTTCGTATCGTCATCTGCTTAATCTTTATTTCCATTCCGTCCAAGCGGCGCCTTCTCCTTTACTTTTGCTGCCGTCCATATAGATTTGTGTTCCGCCGTGTCTTCCGATTAACAAATACCTTATATATAAATAGAAAACTTGCGACAGTTTTAAATATTTACGCGATCACAATAGTTTTCATCTCGATGATCGAACCGTAACTAAATAACTCCAAAGTAATAAATTAAATTTGCTAATTAATTAAGCATAGTTATTACTCCCCGAACGTTTTAAAACCGGAACACTAATTGGCGTAAATCACACTGAAAGGTGAATAAATGTACATTTTTAATTCAATAGCGAGTGGTTTTCCGTGGTATATAAACAACTATATATATAAATTTGCCTGGTGTTATCTGACCAATCCAAATTTTTGTATTTAAATTACTATGTTTTCATAGATATTCGCTAAAGAACTTAATTAAATTTAATATTATTTGCTTACACAGTTTCAATTATGAAAAATTATTGAAAATTAAGGGAAAATGTTTCAGAGCTTCAGCCTAAATCTCACCGTTCTGTTGTCAATGAATTACTGAGCTTACTTGGGACCGTAATTTACACAAATTGAATGGAAGAGAGGGAAGTTGTTGGTAAATCTAAGGGCAAATGGGCCTTGAAAGCTATTTATACTAAGCTTAAATCTTAGTCTTGAAAATAATTATTTACGATATTAAGTTCTAAATGCGTCGGTTTCCAGTTTCTGTAGTTCTCGACTCGAATCATTTGATGTCTTTCCCTTTTTATGTTTCTCGTACAAGAGAACATTGGGGAATTGAACCCCACGCATAATCTGACCAAATCACGCCCCAGTTCTAATAAAGCGTGGATATAATTAAATTTTTATATTATTCGGAAATGGGAGCATACATATTCGTAGCTTTTTAAAGATCAAAGATTTGAATTTAACATTTCTAGAAAAGTGAGATTTTTAAATAAGGTCATTAGAATAATATTAAACGAAAAAATTCTATAATTCAGAATATTTTTTACGAATTCATGATTGAACATTTTTATTTTTAAACATTAAGCTAAACAGTATATGTTTGAATTATTGACACTTACATAGTGTACATGTGGAAAGTGTCTTATTTATAACATCTTTAATTAAATTTATTGTATTGTAGTTATTGTTAGAACGTTTAAATCATATACTATATACGTATATATATGATTTCAACGATAACGATATCGAAATCATATCAACATATTTTAAAATACTTTATATGAGTAATAAAATATTAACAATGGCATATTTTTACATTTATTCATCATTATAAATAAACGAGAACTATACTCAATATTTCATGTTTTAATATTTTTTACTTTGTCGTAAAATACAGATTTTTCTGCACAAAAAGTTCTCTTTACAATGTCTATATATTTATTTCGTTGTTATTTGTTTGTATTAGTTTTATACATGTTTTAATGTAGCGACTAGTGTCAGCTTAATGTGTGTGACTCTCAATCTTATGATCGCGAATTCAAATTCTGGCTGTGCATGTCTTAATCACAAAGCCTTCATAAATTTGCCAGTCAATTATAAAATTAATAGAAGTATTACGATAGAAATATTACGATTTGTGTGTCACAATTAATTTCGGAGCCTGAAAACAGACTCAAAAATATATGTATCCGATACTGATTAAAACGATGGCTGGCTCACACGCCGTGCCTGTGAACAGGTGCTGCATCCGGAAACTGGACTGCGATGATTCCGTTAAGTTTTGTAATTTAATACAAATAAAGAGCGGACCGTATCTTACTCCGTCTGGTTTCTTCTATTGATGTTTGCCATTCATTTGTCTATCATTTTGTATGATGATTTGATATTTTAAAAGAGTACCGAGAGTTTTTTACGCCGGCTTTTTCTCTCGGCCTACACCCTCTGTCTTCTTTACCGATGAGTAGGGATGTCTACCGATACAAATTTAATGACGGGGAATAAGTGATACCTGTATCTTATATTCGATAATAAACATATTTTTTTATTTTTGCTCGATTATGTCCTTTTCATATTTACTTCTTATTATTTTAGCTCGGTATCGCCCTGGGTTTTCTGCTACCACCCATCATAGTTCGCGCACAAGGTACAGTTGAGGAGATTGGCGAAGACTTCAAATTCATGTTCTATCTTGTAGCTGCAATCACCACAGTTCTCTCGGTGCTTATTGTACTATGTAAGTATATCATATAACTTGAATATTAATTATATATACTCTGAATTTTTAGTTCCGTAGAATTCTGACAGCTATCATTTTTTGACATGTCAGAGATTACAAACCTTTTTGGCCGGGCACATTTTTCAATTTCAATACGAGACCGAACATCTGAGTCTATACATACATTTTATTTGTTAGTGAATTTATCCATTTCATTAAGTGCGGTGCTCCACATTAAAAGTTACAAACAGTAAAAACGCACAAGTAAAGAAAACATTTTATAAGGTTGACTAAACCTAGAATTAAGAGGCGGTGATGCCAGCTAAAAAATAAAATTAATAAATGAAATTTAATTCGATATATTGTTCTTAATATTGAAATATTTGTTATTTTTGTATTAGGTGACTGGAGTAAGTGAATATTTAGATTTACCTTTTTGTAGGTAAAATATAAAAAATTCCTAGCATTTTATTTTTCATTGCCCTCAATTGGGTCAAATGTGTTCTTTATTCGGAGCAGAACGTTTTTAGTAGCAACAGTTACGAAATGTCAGAAATCTACGAAATGCAAAATCAGAGATTATTGTAAACCAAAGTTTACGCGAATATAATAATATTCCATTAAAGAGACGAAGGCACTTGCGAGCTTTCTGGCTGTGTGAGTGTCCATGAGAGCCTGTCATGAACCGGTGAACGAGTGTCATTTAACATCATATGAGCCTCCTGCCCTTGTTCTATTTAAAATACACTTAGATTAGAACATTACTTCTACGAAAATGTAAGAGCGTGCTCCTATTTCACCATGCCTAGTGCTAATAGAGGACAAATCTTTGTTTTTAATTTATTTTATTATTATTTATCACTTAAGATATCATGTGGAACATGGTGTAATGGTTGCAGCTCCTTACAAACGTTGTGTAAAACATAAAACTTGGTGATTAAAAAGTGTGGCGGAGAGTTTATTGCCAGTTCTTCTCTTCCGTTCTACGCCCTTGATTTGAAAACTGGCAGTAAATGTAAAATTAGAAGCATTTAATGTATGTTTCTTTTTTGACGTTCATAAGTGTAAATAGTGTTACCTATATGAATAAATGATTTATGACTTGACTTTGACATTTTGAGTGGTTTATTTTTACCGCTTCATATTTATGAACTATCTAATTATCTACCTATACATTTTGTTGTTAAATGTTTAGATTATTTGTCTTGGTTGTATGGAGGCTTTAAGCAGTAAAACGGCCCATTTACATATTTGGTCTTCTATTTTTTGTGAACAAAGTGTTATTATAATTTTTCTTACATACAATTTAGTCACACGAATAATGTTTGATTTCTATACCGCTGTGTTCACTCGTGCGGAGTTTGCAAACACATTGTTGCAGTTCTCTATACAATCATTTATTGTTAGTGATGTTTACGTATTGTTTATATTACTACTAAATCTTATCATGGAGATTATCGGGAAACTATTTATAATACAATTCCCGTTTCAGTTTTCAAAGCGGCCCCAGCATCTCCACCTTCAGCAGCAGCTGATCTTGGCGCGGCACTTGACTCCAACTTCCTGCAGTCACTAAAGAAATTAATGACCAACCGAAACTATATATTGTTGCTTATCTCCTACGGCCTCAATATCGGAGTCTTCTACGCTATTTCCACTCTGCTTAATGAGTTGGTTTTGAGATACTATCCGGTAAGTAAGAAAAATGTATTATTTTATTTATGTAATTAAACTTCGTTACCATAATATACAAAATCATATAAAAAAGCAGGTTACATAAGTTATTAGGCAACGGGCGGCCTTATCGCTAACAAGCGATTACTTCCAGGCAACCCTAATATGGAACAATAAATAAAGAAACACCTACAGAGGGTAATGTACAAGAAGTGCATAATTAATTAACAAAAAAAAGGGTGCGTGTACTTATGTACGCGCGTAAGAAGTTATACTTCTTTGGCATTATTTAAAAAAAAAATTAAAACTCCTTTATTTGTTTAAAAGGTAAATGACAAATGTCATGTCTGCGCTGCGAACTTCACGCATATTCTATTTCTTTTTACTTGTAGATTGTCTTATTCCTATCTCGCTCGCGCACGCTATAATCACACTGACAATTTTGTGTCTCAGGTGCGCGCGCATCGTAAAATTTCACTCTCATCAATTTTTCATAACGCGCCTAAAGAAGTATAACTTCAAAAACTCAAAATAGCTTGTAGTAACTAAGTAAAATCTAAAGAATAAATAATAATATGTATAAACAAAAATGTAAAAGCTAATCCAAAGGTTAATTGAGTCACAATTAATATACTCGTATAATATAAGTAGTAGCTACAAAACAGAAGAATTTTTTTATTACTATTTACAAATAACAAATGGTTTGATTTAAAGCTATTTAATTTCTTCCTTATCCATCGCTTCCAAGTCAAGCCTTTTAAACATTTATTTTATAATGTTGCTATCACTAAGCAGCTTATACGCACGCACCTCTACCGCTTCATCAAGTAGAAATCGTCGGTCCGTGCATCAGCAAACATTACAGTTAAGATTAAATTATTTAGGAAACATCGCAATTGAATTGCGTGTTGTTCCCATCAGAATGTAAGTGCGTGCTCCTATTTCACTATGCCTCCTGCTGATAGAGGACAAATCTTTGTTTTTAATTTATTTTAATATTATTAATTAACTATTAATTACTTAAGAAATCACGTGGAACATGGTGTAATGGTTGCAGCTCCTTACAAACATTGGGTAATACAAAAAACTTAGCTATTAAAAAGAGTGGCGGTCAGTTCTTCTATTTCGTCTATTTGAAAACTGGCAGTAAATGTTTTTAATTTGATATAATAATAATAATAAGAATTTTATTCGTTATCTCAAGGATTTTACAATAGCTGATAAGTGATTGGGACCTCCTTTTAAGCGCATAAGCACTTGTGTTAGGAGAACCGCTCTTCCATTAATAGGTGTACCAACTAATTATAATTTAATTTAACACGTATAGCTAAGCTAAGTATTACAATTTTACAATTTACTAAACATAATCTAAGGTTAAAATGTGAATAATGATATATGTGTGTATGTGTATGTGTGTGTGTGTGTTTGTGTGTTTATGAGAATGAATTTTCATGACTGATTGTAGAATTGACTAATTACTAGTGTATTATGATTCATGATTACCTACAAAGGCTTCAGTGTCTTCATAGCTAAATGTTTCTAGGATTTAAGTAGGAGTTTTAATTCATGTTTATCAATGTTATATATTTAATATTTTATTTAATTTATTATAAAGTTTAGCAGCTTGGCATTGAAATTGTCTCATAGCAAAACTGATTTAGATCTCTCAAAGGAGCAACAGTATATTTGGTCTTTTGTCAGTTTGCGACCATCATATTTAAGAGACTTGTGCAATCTTAAGGTAGTGAAAAAATGTACAGTTGCCTGACCGATAAGACACCACAAGAGGCATAAAGATCAGAGGTGGAAAATCTATAAGGTTAAACATCATTACTTTTAGTAAAATTCTTTGTGCCCTCTCCAATCCAGGAACTTCATCTTTGTAGCACCCCCAAACTGGGATACATACACTAAAATTGACTGAGCCAGCGATTGTATATTGTATTAGTAGATTTTTGTAGGATGTGCCTTAGAGTTTTAAATTCCAAATAACTTTGAATCCTACTTATAACTTGTTCTAGGTGCTCATGCCATGACATTCTTTGATCAACTACCACTCCTAGATATTTAGTGTGATGAACTTTATTTATATTTTAATGTACAGTTTACTCTGGTGCTACAGTTATTATTTTTATTTCTAGATCTGTTTGAGGTTGGGGCTATTGTATTTAGTGAAGAAAATGTATTAGTTTTACTTACTTTAATGATAATAAGTTTTCTTTAACCAGTTATCTATTTTGAAAGCCCTATTTCTGTATTGACACCGAGTCAATATTTTCCCAGTGAAGACAACAGCAGTGTATGCGTAGGAGTAGACTTTCCCACTATCAATTTTAAATCGCATAAGTTTTATTAATTAAAATAAGGTCGCCCAGAAACTACCTTGTGGACCCATATGTGACGTCAGATTGTTGCTGATTATTGACCTATTTTAACTGTTGCTTTCGTTCACTGAGTAATAGGAACAATGTGAGTGAATACCCCTAATACCAATTTCTATCTTGAAGAATAGGAAGAAACCGTATCAATGCCTTTTTTAAGTCGATAAAAACTTGATAATTTATTACTTTATCAACTTCATTAACAATATGACAAGATAGTGAGGTAACTGCATCTTCGGTTGACAGACCCTGTCTAAAACCGAATTGTGATCGAAAGTAGACTATACTTCTGGAGGTAGGTAATTAGTCTTTTATTAATTAATTTTTCAAGTACTTTTGATATGGAGTGAGAAGGAATTGGGGATAATTTGAAACATCTTCTCTGTTACATTCTTGTAACAGGTGTAATAATTGCTTGTTTTAGCAGGTGGAAACACTCCCTGTGAAGAGAGATTAACCAAATGAGTAATTATGGGAAACTACTCCCTATATATTTAAGAAACTTGGTGCTTATACCATCCCAGCCAGGAGCACTGTAGTTTTGAGACTCACAATAGTCAGGTATACTTCATGAGGGTCAGTTTCTAGAAGCACAAAAGACGAGACCTGGGAACATTGGGTCTAATCACATCTGTTCTATTATGTAATCTAACTGGAATTATCTCTTTAGCTAAGTTTTTACAATGTTTGAAAAATAATCTTTACCAAATTAACCGATTTTTGAGGAAAACATTTAAATTTAGTAATTCTAATTTTGGTTTTAGGTTGGTTAGATAAGTAGGTATTTATTTTCTTCACAAAGTTTTGGTTTTTTATACTCTTGGCAAGGTCTTCTTTTTATATTTAGTTTGACTTTCTTTATAAACTATTGCAGAAATTCCTATATCTCCTGTATTAATTTTAAAATTTCATTATGAGGATCAGCTCGATTTTGTTGATAGCATTTCTATTACGAATACATCTAACAATTCCTAAGGTAATCCATGGTTTAATAAGGTTCCCTATTCGGGATAGCTCTAGTGATATATTGATTGAATACACTCTTTAAAATAGATATTAATTTATTAGTTAAGATTATAGGGTTATTATATAAATTAGATCATTTATTTGCTGTTTTTAAATAACTTAAAGGCCTTCCATGTTGATTGAAGATTTAATTTTCGAGGTATTGTAATTCGACTTAGAGGTAGGATAGTTTTAAGAATAACATTTTGTGATCAGTAACTGTAGTATCAATAACGGTAATAGACGCACACGTACCTATGCACCTATCAAGTTTTAGTATGAAATGATCTATAATTGTACTCGATAGGAGTGTATGACCCGGGAGCAGGCCATGATGGTAGATATTGAGGTAATGTAATCGGTTCGAGCCTCCTGAGATTTTCACTGATTTTTGTATTAGATTTATTTATGTTCTGTTATTATAATTTATTTATTGTAAATTACTAAGTGACTATTTAATAATCTATAAAATTTTCAGTTAAGGTTAGAGGGAGCGATAAATAACAACATGGTATAGTTACCTACTTTGACTTTAAGAAATATTTTTAAATTTATTTCTTGAACATAGTTTTATGTTGATTTTATGTAGACAACTAGCCATACTAGATTTAGATGGTTAACGAAGTGAGTGTATATCATTTGGTAAGGTTGTATCTCGTAGTGTTATTACATCAGCTTGAAATTTGAATCCATAAAGTTATTAAAAATCATCAAAATTATTTAAATGCTTCTTAATTTTTATATATCTGAAATCAATTTTATTTTTTTTAAAATATAAAAAAAGTATTTTATTATTAATTCTAAATTTATCTGACTATCCTAAATGAGTAACCAGATACTTTCCGTAACTTCGATAAATTATAATTTATTGGGATAAAAATTATAACGAATTGAATAAATTTTATAATATTTATTTTGTAGATGAGCCATGAATAAAGTGAGATGATAGAATAGTTTTAATATATGTAGTTATATTAGTTAAATAGTATATGTATGTAAGGTTTTGACTATTGTTTTTAGAAAAAACTGTTTAATAATGGGATAACAAGAAAAAAATTTAAAAAAAGGACAATATTAAAGAGTCATCCTGATGAGGCTGTGTACTGTGATTGTTTTTGACCTTAATTAGGGGTGTTTTCATTCTTTCTTAGGTAAACAGTCCTAAGAATCAACAGAACTTGTAGTCTTTTGATTTAGCTAATCGAGCGAGAAAGTGTAGTCTAGGCCTTTAGTGAGTGTGAGAAAAACTGCAGTTTCTTCATTTGTAGTATCCAGATTTGTGTAGCTTTTCTTTATTTTTGATTTGTAGGTTTTAAAGATTTTATAAATCTATTTAAAATGAGATATAACTCAACAATTATTGAGTATTGTTTTATTAGAATCTCTTTTCCCTTTTAGCTGTATATGCTTTGATATCATCTTTTTAATACCGCTATTAGGGATTTTGATAAGCTTACAACCATGTTTATTAAGTCTTCCTTTGATTCTGTGGGTAGTTTTGGATATTTTTATTTCAATATTAGCCTTAGTTGTTCCCGTGAATTCCTAAGCTTGTCCTCTAAAATTATAATTTTTCTCGTCTTGTTTAAACGTACTTCAACTGTTCTATTTTCTTCCTAAGGTCTTCATTTGGATGAGAGGAATCAAGGCTACTTTCTATGTTGTATTACTCTCTCTATCTCTATTGGGAGACGTTATTTTTTAAGCTCTTTTGTTGTTCCGCAAACAATGACTTAATCATGCCTTTCATCTCTTTTTTAAAACTTAATAATTCATCCTCAAATCCATGCTCTCTAGCCCTTTTTGACGTTTTGAACATAGCTGTGTTATTGTACTAAGGTCTGTTGAAAAGTTTCCATTTTTACTTTGCTAGAAACACTTTTGATTTATTGCATAGGAGAGGTTGAACTTTTTGGCATCTTATAAATTCACTAATTGGGAAAACACAAAATTGAATATGAATTTAAATTGGGCAGACCCTTTTTTTTTCCGCTACCGCTTTCGCCTTTAAATTGACTAAGCGATTAATTAATATACTCAGAAGCTTTATTCTAGTGATCGGCGCGTACGAAAGTAAGCGTAGCTAGAAACTTTTGTTCACTGTTGTTGTCTTCTACCCGTAGTTAATTGACTTCTTGGTTATGGCTGGTACTTCACCAAATTTGGGACAAGATATTATATTTAATTTTATAAAATATTTTAGTAAGTTAACGTCTTATTTGTAGAAGAAATGATATTATTATATTATAATGATATGTATTCCTTTTTTGACGTTCATAAGTGTACATTGTGTTACCTATGAATAAATGATTTTGACTTTGAATAGTTAAGACCGAGACTAAGTGAACAACCACAGTAATGAGGTAATTAACAGTTACTTAGCTAGTTAATAACAATTTCAGGGTGCCAATGCGGATGCAGGAAGAATAGGTCTAGTGATAGTCGTGGCTGGTATGGTGGGTTCGGTGGTATGTGGCTACATACTTGACAAGACACATCGCTTCAAGGAGACGACACTGGCTGTTTACGCTGCCTCTGTCGTAGGAATGATAATCTTCACGTTCACGCTGGACTGTGGACAAATCGGTGTAGTTTATTTCAGTAGTATTATTCTTGGGTAAGATATGACTGGAATTTGTTTATCTAACTAGCTGCCCCCGCGAACATCGTTTCTCCTTCGTGTGATTTTACTTAGCCTACTTTTTTAGTACATACCAACATGGAACATTTTGCTATGCTACCCCAGAGACTGTTTGGTTTTCTGGAATGAAAACTTTATTAGAATTAGGTATTTCTGTGAATTTTCTCTATACAAACCTCAAGTCATAAGTATTTAATTAACAAATAAAAAATAGGGGTAGATGAAAATTAAGGGTTGTATGTATATAGAGAAAAATCACAGAAAACCCTTTTGATATGCATTGAACTTTATGACAGTTTCTTCATGACGGGCTACCTACCTGTTGGATTCGAGTTTGCATCGGAAGTGACATATCCTGAACCGGAAGGAACAACGTCGGGAATTTTGAATGCTTGTGTGCAGGTAAATACTTAAATATTAGTTATAAATTGAAAGGGTTGAACCATTTTTAATCGTATATAAATTTAAATTAGAGCCTATAAATAAATTTTTTATTGATATATATTATATGAGATCAAAGTTACAATTATATTATTGAAGTTCTTTAAAACTATCTTAGGCTGTGCTCACCCACCTAAATAAAATATTGTTTTACCGGGGATTGAATCCAGGTCTTCCAAGTTATGCGCCAAACTTGATAGGGAGTGATTTCTGTAAAGCAGCCACAACGTTGGTATAGTTTAGTATGTAATTTAAAACGAAAAACTAACAATTTTCAGTAGGAGACCTGAATAAGACTCTCGTATGTCAAATAGAATACGTTTAAGACACACGGGAGTTGCTTAGCCCTTATCTAATATATAAAATTCTCGTGTCGCGTTGTTAGTAGTTAAACTCCTCCGAAACGGCTTGACCGATTCTCATGAAATTTTGTGTGCATATTGGGTATGTCTGAGAATCGGACAACATCTATTTTTCATCCCTCTAACTGTTAAGGGTAGTCCACCCCTAAATTATTTTTTATTTTTATTTTTTTATGATACAGCATTAAAAATACATACAACCCCTAATTTTCACTCCTCTACGATCAACCCCTGTTTTTTATTATAAGTGATATACATGGCAATACAACGTTTGCCCGGTCAGCTAGTAGTAATATAATAATACTTTGTTATTGTCATTTCAGGTGTTTGGCATAATACTAACACTTCTCTTTGAATGGATGCTGGCTGAAGTTGGCGACCGTTGGGCAAACTTGACTTTGTGCGTTATTTTGGCAGTTGGAACAGTTATCACCGCGTGTATTCGATCTGACTTGAGACGTCAAGCCGCGCAAAATAAGGCTTAAGCTGTCAGTATTATATATTAATTTTACAAGCTTGAACGTATTTGTATTTGATTATGTATAATAGAAAAGATTGAAGGCTTGGAAATGTAGTTGTATAAAATCTTGATAAAGATGTAAAACTTGGGCGTGATAAAGTTATTTTTGTGTATATTTAAAATTCGATTTATTTAGATTGCAAATGATTACCTAATTAATATGCAGCTGTTCAGTTATAAACATTATCCGGATATGAAGACTTAGACGTAGACTAGGTACACCTTTTAATACAAAAGCTGTTTAGAGAACCTTCAAAACTTTCTTTTGCGAGCTAGCGAACTGTGGAATCGACTCTCGGTGGAGGTCTTACCTGAGAGACGCGACCTTTAACTATTCAAAGTTAGAGTGTACTCTTCCCTCAAAGGCCGGCAACGCACCAACTAAAAATCGGTGTCTATGGGCTGCGATGGCTGCCCTTTTTGGGCGTCCCGTAGGCGACTAGCCCCCATATTATATATGTCGGTCTATTATATATTACATACAGGACAATAAAATGGCCTTTTTTAATGTATTCAGCTAAAAGAACTATACCATGACAAATATTAATACTTTTTTTATATAAAGGAAAAAGCAAATTTTATTATAATTCTGAGAATTGTGAAATAAAGTTGTAATTTAGGCTATTTATCTACAGAACAAAGTGAAATAATATTTACAATACTTTAATTTAAAATGTGACACTTACTTACGACTTAACGTACAGTGCCCATATGTCAAAAATCCATAACGCTTTAGGAGGACCCCATACGAAGGTGATCACGGTCTCGATTTTGATTCTAACCTGCATCTTTTAACATAATTTAAGTTGAGTAGCAGTTGTAGGCAGCTCAGATATCCATAGCAAATTTTATAGTATTTTTAGAAAATCTTGGATCTTCAAATTTGATTGTAAATGTTTATACTGTTGTACACATCGAAATAACATTAAGTATAATTAAATTACACTTCACGATGACAATAAACACGTGTCTAAGTATACAAGGATAGTATTTTTCGATTAAAATTGAATATTTAGTGTTGTAGAAGTGATAATCGGTGTTATAATTAAGAAAATAAATAAGCAATTGCGATAATTCGCGTACAGATTTCATCACCGTATAATATTTATCGTATCTGTGGTTGAATAGTGCGCAGTCCTGTAAGGAGGATTAATTTTACAAACTTTTTAATAATAGTTACGGTATTATATGCGTTCGCTTTGGACCCATAAAATGTATGTTAAGTAATGAATTGTTAAAGCAAAACGATAATTTAATACTAAATGTATAGTTCTGAATATGAAACCAGTAGTTCGGCAAGATGAAATCTTCTATTTCTTTTAAAATTTTATGGTAGCTAATCGTCCCTACTAGGGACACCCCAGTTTTGTGGGTGACTAGATACTCTTCGTGGTTCATATACACGTGAAACTATATATGTCTTGTTCACTTAGTAGATAGTGAAATATGTATAGAAATTAATAAACAGGCTTAATCTCGGCCTGTATGTGTGTTTAGTTATTTAAATGTTTGGTGTAATTATTAAATCTATCGAGCGAACTCCGTACATAGTATAATAGTAAAATAAATCTTTATGTGGTCATGTAAAAAACTTAATATATTTTGATATAAATAAAGCTATGCCAAAGGTAACCGCTCAGCTATATATATAATATAAGAATAAATATCAACACGCAACATGAGTAGATTTAGCATGGCGATTATTACGATAGTGGTCAGTTTATTGGTTTCCACCAATTATATTATGCTTCTTAAATATTTAATAGAACGCATTCTTTGACGAGTGTGATATATATGTCGCAGCCAACTAGCTTAATAAGCCGTTCAATTAACAGCCTAGCCTCTTAACTAAACCGTTTAACTAGCGGCCTGAAAGATATGCAGCCAGTTCATAAAACAGCTAGGCAAATCTTATAGATTGATGACATTTTAATACTTGCCTAGCTTGATGACTGTTAATTTAAATTCAGCTCTCTGCCTCTCTCAAACTCGAAACAGATCTTTTCAAACTGTCAATTATGGCGTCGGAAAACCACAACTTTGATGGCGTTTTCCAAATTTTAATGAAAACCAACAAGAGTGTAGTGACAATAATAATGTGAATTTAGCTGAGACTGACTCAAGCTATTTAATTTTTAAAGAAATATTTTTTATGTCAGATGTTTCATCTTTTTTATTTCTGCCACATGGTCAGTCTATCGTACGAATGCCCTAAGCGTAAGCCAGCCAGTTTAATAAATATTGTTACAAACGCTACGGCTAAATATCTTTCAGGCCGCTAGTTTAACGGCGCTGTTTAGTTAAAAGGCTGGGCTGTTACTGAACGGCTTATTAAGCTAGTTGGCTGCGACATATAAATTACTTTACGCGAAATATAACTGAAATTTATAGTTGTACGTTATGTAATGATGAAAATCTGGCGTTTTCATTTAAAAAAGTATATTCGTTTTTTGTCAAGAAAGGCTTGTGATGATAGTTACAACAGGTTATGGCGTTCTCTGTGATCATATGCAGTATTAATATTATTTTATTTAAGTGTAGATTAAGTTAACTTTTATTAAAAAAATATAGCATTTATATGCATTTTTGTCACTTTTCATCCATTTGTTATAAAATTTTATATTAATTTTAGTATAATTGCCTGTATGTAACTCATTTAACATGGAGGCATATTGTTTTAAAAATGCATGCACTTCTTAATTTATGTAATTCGGCTGTACAAGATAATTATTTAAAATATTTCGTATTTATATGTGGAATTAAGTACCTTGTAATAATGTTTAAAACCTCTCTAGAGATAAGCGACGACATGGTTTTAGTACTTGGGATTTCCTTGAATAGTTCTATTCGCAATATACTTCGAGTCAATTGTGATAAAGTTTTTTCTTGTGCCGGACGAACCCATTGTGAAAATAAAACATGCTGTACAACCGTAGATCCTGTTCAATGCTTCATTAAGATGTTATCAACGTTTAAAATGTGTAAAGTATAATAAGTAGGGTAGATAACGCGTTTTATTAATTTCGTGAATTCGCAAAGCGTACGTAGAATAAAGAATTCGGAAATCTCTATTAGGTAATATTGAAACAGTTTCGACTTCTGACCCTTATTTTTGATTGATAAAATATACAAAGTACCTATTTATTAATTCATTAAATTTTCATAAAGAAGCATCAATGTCTTAGCGCGAATCAACATCAGAATCCGTTTTTGGCCTACGAGAGTTATAGTTTGTAAACTTGTAGAGTAGTATAATATCAGAATTATTAATTGTTCATTAACTTATAATTTATGTTAGATCCGTTTCCTTTTCTATAAGTTATTTATGCATGCATAATGTATGCTGAAATAGAAATAAGAATAATTATTAATAACTGCTGTAATGTTATATTATTGTAAATTGATATCAATAAATTGTTGCAATGTGTGCGTTTCGTTTTTAATACTTTATTAAAATAATATGCAAGTAACAAACCAGTGCCACTACAATCCTTACGCCGATTCATATGTCTATTTATTTTGATTTCTTTTTATAGGCAAGTAGCTGAGTGTCTGAAACATGAATTAATAATTTCATAGACTTTGAGAATTTGAAGAGACGGTTTCTAGGTTGAAAGTCGCTTAACTACTAAGCCAGCAACGTTAATTAAAATTGACAAAGGAAAAATAGACAAGAAAGACGAGACCTTCACTTCTCAATTTTTAACAACACAGCGTGTCTATGTTGAAAATAAAGAAAAAAATATATAACAAATTTTTCATTTTGTTCTCTTTATATTGTTACTAAAACACGTGCAAAAATTGTGATTCTATTATTTATTTAATGGCTATCAAGAAAATTATGTAGGTACATTGTTCTGTCACTGTTGTGTAGCGTTGTCTGAAATTTTAATAATTAAGGTTTCTACTTCAATAAAACTATGCATTGTAAATAGTACTATATTTGAGAAGTAATAGTGATAACTTAGTAATAAGAGTATTTTTTTCTTCCTAGTGGAAGAAATTTAATCTACATTGCAAAAAAAGTATATAAGTAATAAATTATTTACGGGCGACTTATTTCGAGTGAAACTGCAGGGCATAGTAGATTTATAAAAACAATGTTTTACAATTTTACGACATGAGACAAAGCACGACCTTCATCGCACAATGCCTTTATTAGATAAACTCAAATAACAAGTACGTAAGATTAATTTATCAATTGATGAATGGGATCAATATTTTATTTATCTATATTGCAAGGTAATTAGCCAATTTTCATTTATATACTCACTCGTACCTTTGTTTAATGCTTGTCAATAGAATAAAAACGCCTTATGTCAGGGCCTTAAGCAAATATTCTCATTATATAATTTCTTGTGGGTTTTTATCGGTTTAACAGGTTAAACCTTACAGCTAAGGTCATTAAATTCTGGTTAACTTTTGCGAGCAGAGGATCTGATATGAGTATGACTGAAGTATTATTGTTAAGTTAAGTGTAAACTTATCTACTCTAGAGTTCCGAGTAACTTACTCTTAGAGTAGATACAGATACCGGTAAACATCTTGAAATAAAGTCCTTGACTGCGATTTCTAGGGTTGGCGGGAGAGTTTTGCGCATCGCGGGACACGTTTGCGCAAACTTTCCCCCACTCCCTTGTTTAATGCTCAAGAAGTTTGCCAGTATCTTTACCTAACCTCCAGAGTAAGCCGAATCACGCGGGTTATCCTCAAACCAAAAAAGGACCACCTATCAAATAAAAAATAACCTAATAAATAATAACAAATATAGAAGAACCCGAATTAATATTTATTGTTAGATCTTGCTCAGTATGATTGCTGAAAGGCACTCGAATTTCGTGATTACGTAGTGTTCACGTAGACCAAACACAAACATACATACATAGAAGGAAAATCAGGCATAGAAAGCGTGCCGCGTGTTTAAACAATCATACTTAATAGATATTGCATATGCGCAAAATTAACAGACTATGATTGGACTTCAAGGGCTTTAATAGTATACGTATACCGTATATCTTGAAAGAAAAGGTTAATTTTTTCTCTTTAAATATATTTACATATGAAATAAATACGCTAATTGCTATCATAACGTTTAATGTGCGGGCTATATTACTATGAGAAGATTTTTTGCAATTATATATATTTAAGGTATGTTTTATTTATTCTAACAATTACTCAATTTAAGTTGACGTTACTCATGTGAGTGATATTGTGTTCAAGGTCAGAGGGTGTAAAACTTGAAAATAAGGAAAATTTAAAATGTAGTTAAACTCAGGTCGTCGCAAGGTGCAGAGGTAGCACAACACGTGCGGTTTTTCTTAAATAAAATTATTTAAAAACTTTAATAAAAAATTAACAATTATATCGTGAGAATTTTGTTTAGTTCAATTTAAGCAGAATGACGAATTCCACAAACATAGATATTATCGGGAGTGTTATGGATGGTGTGGACAGTGGAAGTCTGGAAGTAAAGAAATTCCCTATAGAATACAGGGTGTATCCAATACGATGGCTGGTTCTCTTCATATTCGTTTTGTACTCTGCCAGTAACTCTATGCAATGGATTCAGTACACCATCATACAAGACACGGTAGTAAAGTACTATGGGGTGCCAGAAATCGCAGTCTACTGGACTTCTATGATCTACATGCTCGCTTATATCCCTTTAATCTTTCCTGCTAGTTATCTTCTAGATAGAACGGTAAGAATAACAATTGAATTAAATATATAATTATTCTCGCAATTTGCGATTCCCGTAATTCTAGAATTTCTGTGTCTTCCGTTATTCTCTGAATTAAATTTTTGGCAAGGTATGAAAACTAAGAAACTGAAGTAAAATTATTCAGAGTTTTACAGTTGAGTCTGAGTTTTAAATTCTTAAATAATTATCTTCCTTAATCCATACAAATGTAATATATTCTATATATGTATATCAGACCATTGCCTCACTGCGCCTTGCAAATCAAAACATTTATTCCCTGTTTGTCAAAAACCAGATTGAATAATTTTTTTTTCAAAATGGAAACATAATTTATTCATACGAACTAGATTATAACTTTATTAGTAATCATAACCATCAAATATATTTTAATAGTTTACAATTTTCTAATCCTACATAGTAATAAAAAAACCGGTGGGGTGACCGGTACTATCTTCCAGACGCCAACTTAAATCTTTATTTAGCGTCTGTGCTGTGCCACGGCCCAAGAGTCTCTACTCCAAAGGGAACAGAATCGAAGTTGGAGGAAAGACTTTTATATTTGAGCCATTAGCCGTTTTATTTATTCATATAGATTACAAAACTTAAAATTTAATTATGTGAATTTTTTAAATTTAAATAATTTTTTTGAAAATGAATCCGTGTATCTTTAAGTAATGTAAATTATTTAAACATAATATGTTCACCACCTGAACAAATTTTTTTGTAACGCTAATCACGACAAAATTAAAAATATTTTACATTTTAAAAATGTTGTCTAGTTACAAAGAAATTACATATAAGGTAGCCATTACACTGTTCCATTGGTTATTTGCATACAACTTTGTGATATATTGTGAATAAATCGTTACATTGCGAATTAAACGGCCTACTCTAGGTCTTCTAAATAACGGAATAGATTTTTGTGGTAAACTTTATGTGATTTGAAGTGTGTGAAGTGTTTGTTTTGTCTTATGTGTTGTGAAGATGTTAGTCTTATGACACAAAACAATTTTTTAAATGGCAGATAAATATAGATAGTGCTAATTCTCTCCATATTATTACATCCTAAACGATTTGACCTTGCTTTGAATACACTTTTTTATGGCGCTGTTAGCCTAAATCGTTCTTCCGTGTTTTTTAATTGCAAGATAAGTTAATCCTAATCTTTTTATTATTATCTGGTTATTACGTTTTCTTACTTATACATATTATAAATAGCAAACACATTACAATAGGATTGAGAAGAATTTAAAACCATTCAAATTATTTTATTATGTTTAGTATTGGTAACATCAAATTAAACATTTACCCGCCGAAATGGTTTTCTACGCAAGATGGCGTCGCACCAACCCTTATGATGTACCATGCCAGTTAACACGTAAACAAACGTTAAATGTTTTTCGGGTTATCATTCTTAAATTACACAGTCATACATTATATTTCGATCAAAAAACAAGTCACGGTAGAAATTAAATTCCAAAACAGTATTAGGATTCGACTGGTCAAATAGCCTATTATAGAAATAGGCTATTTTAGGAGACAAGGCGAACTGTGAACTATTTAGTAAGTATTTTATAGATTTATTGCTCTAAATATTTAAGTTGTACATCTTATTGAATTATTTATTGATTCTCCTACCCCAAAGGGCTTAAAGCCCAAAAAGGCGCCACCTCATTAACAGAGGCTATTCTGCCTCTTTGCGCTTTCGCTTAGTATCGGGGCCCTTACTACAAGTAAGTAATTTCAGAGAGAGACAAAAAGCGATCCCAATCTTAATTATAAGTTTTTGTAACGCGCAATTCCAAGCGCCACGGATATTTAAAAAATATATCAATGATGTATACAAAAACGTTGGGGTCGGGCTCGGTATTTTTATCGCAATTGGAAGTGAGAGGGTTCGGGTAAATAAGATTGCGGACAAATACTTTATTTTCATTAAAAATAGACAGATCATAGTAAAACTTTCTATACGCAATCGTCGCGTGCATATTACCTAAAAATTATTTAATATAGTAAAATTAAAAAAATTTGAACGATGTCTAACATTTCATTCAATATTTTTTCTTTATAACTCTCTTGAATCTTGAAATATAAATAACGAGATAAAACAGTTCCCTTAAGGAACAAAAGTCACAAAAATATGTTTTATAAAAACAGTCCAACATACTTTAAGCAGGAAGTATGTATTGTCAATTTATAGAACAATTGCTATTTTTGTATGATTACATATAGCTCCGTAATGAGGTTTCCTGTTCAAAATGTAATTAGTTTTTTATCACATGTAACCACACCTTAATAAGACTCGAGAATAGTAATTAGTTTCTCGGTTTAAATTATTGCAATATAAAATGATGTACTTCTTAGGTATCACCCGTAACCTTTTTATTTCAGCCACCATAAAAAAAAGTGTGTAATCTAACAAAGAACGCTTTACAAAATAATACTAGCCTTCAGAATATTCTGGACACTTAGACTTCAAGCTTCGGTGCTTGTGTGTCCTCAACAGTAACAACTATAGACGTACTTTATATATATATGACGGAGTCGTTAAGAGGTATATATTAAAGAGCAAGGACTCACAGAAACAAGGGCAGGGTCTAAATAATGATGCAGGAAGGTCAACGATTACGTGTGAAGAAAGGAAGGTAGTAAACGAAGGGCAGTAACTAACAATGAACGAATATGAACATTGTCGTCTAAAGTCAGGAAAGCAGAGATAGGTTTTCGTTTTTCGTTTAGTTCGAGGATTTCGGTCAACGAGTCAACGTACCGAACGTTGACAAAGACTTCCATGCCTCCTTAACACACACGTAATAGAAACAAATAAAACATAATTAGGTATTATTATAAACAAAAGGACTTACTAACTTTTGTCAGTGAACTATCAATGTACTCACGGACAAATGAAATTTCATTAACTGTTATATAATAGGTGAAAATAAAAAAAATATTAAAATTACAACAATAATAGATTTTCAGAAAATATAATTTTTATTCCAGAATCTTCGAGTAACAATACTAATAGGTTCGTTTGGAAACTGCGTGGGCGCCTGGGTGAAAGTCATCTCAGTTCGCCAGGATTTGTTCTGGCTTAGCTTTCTGGGGCAAACTGTGTGCGCATTTGCTCAAGCCTTTGTTCTAAGCATACCGTCACGATTGGCTGCTGTCTGGTTTGGTGCTGGTCAGGTTTCTTCTGCTTGCAGCATAGGGGTGTTTGGTAATCAGGTAATTACAGCTTACAAGATGTTTTTTCCACCAATTATCTCCATTATTTACTTAATACAGTTAATGCAACGGTGCTGTCTTCAATAAAAAAAATAGTCTGTAAATCATAGCAACTGACTAAAATAAAATTAATATTAGGTCCTTACATATGAAATTGGCGTTTTGTATGGGAGGAACAAAAAGTCGAATATTTTTAAATATAATATATTTAATTAATCAAAGTATGAACCATTGTTTTCTATGCACTTTTGCCATCTCATAGGTAGTTCATTGATCCCTTTACTAAAAAAAAACAGTCGGACGGGAATCAATAAAATCTGTGAAGGCGATTTGGACACCCCATCAGAAATTTAAATTTTTTCCCTTGCAAGAAGTTGTCCAAATTTCGAAAAAAAGGGTAATCTGTTGGAGCAAGGTCCGGGGAGTACGGAGGATGTCTTAGACATTCCAATTGAAGCTCTTCTAATTTGGTAGCCGTCTGTTGTGCAGTGTGTGGTCTAGCGTTGTCGTGAAGTAGCAGTGGTGTGGAGCGATTGACCAGCCTAGGTTGTTTAGCCACTAGCTTTTCCATCATGGTTTGCAATTGCTGACAATAGACATCAGCCGTAATAGAGAAAACTGCAATGAACAATACCGGCACTAGTCCACCAAACGCTTACAAGTAACTTTTTTAGCAGGATTTGGCTGGCTGGCCAGGATCCAACCATTGCGCTGAGCGCTTTCGATTATCGTAAAGAATCCATTTTTCATCACAGGTAATGATTCGGTTTAAAATACCTTCATTATTGTGCCGGTTCAGTATTGTAACGCAGCAGTCGACGCGCGTTTGCCGGTTTGCTTCAGTCAATTCGTGAGGTACCCATCTTTCAAGCTTTTTAATCTTCCCAATTTGCTTCAAGTGAATTAAAAAAGTTTTATCACTAACACCGCAGCCTGCAGTTAACTCGGACGTGGTTTGCGATGGATCCGCTTCCACAATAGCCTTCAATACTTCATTATCAGCTTGGATCTCAGGCCGTCCACGGGGCTTGTTCAGCAGGTTGAAATTTCCAGAACGGAAACGTTGGAACCAAAAACGAACTGTGTTTTCTTTTGCAACATGACCGCCATACACATCATTCACCCTTCGAGTCGTTTCCGCAGCACTAGTGCCACGGCGGAACTCGTACTCGTAAATAATGCGATACTTTAAGTTTTCCATTTTGTAAAATGAGTGACGCAAACAGAAAAAACAGAAGAAAAAAACAAATGAATGACGGTCATCGAAGCACAAGTGCATGAGTAAATAGCTGTACAAATTTGAATTTGGAATTCCTTACCAAAGAGGAGAACATCGCGATTAAAGTGGCCAGTACGAAATACGCCAACTTCATTTGTAAGGACCTAATATATAATATGTTTATTATGGAATATAAGATACAGGTATCACTTATTCCACGTCATTAAATTTGAATAGGTAGACATCCCTACTCATCGGCAAAGAAGACAGAGGGTGTAGGCCGAGAGAAAAAGCCGGCGTAAAAAACTACGTTACTTAGTAACGCTGTATAATCTGGATTCCGGGTTCCAGGCGAACAATTGCTAGACACGAACATGACTTAAAAAGCATCAATGAAAGACTGAAATCGATATATCCCATTTAAAACCTATTTCAGCTAGGTACCGCTGTGGGATTCCTGATAACCCCAATGATAGTCCGCGCACAAGGTTCTATGGAGCAAATAGGAGAAGATTTCAAATTTCTCTTCTACCTTGTCGCTGGCTTCACTACTTTACTGTTTGTGCTCATTATCTTATGTAAGTACTAGCTGCCCCCGCGAACTTTGTTTCTCTTTAATGTGATTTTACTTAGCCTACCTTTTTTGTACATACCAACATGGAACATTTTGCTATGCTACCCCAGTGACTGTTCGGTTTTCTGGAATGAAAACTTTTTAGGTCTTTCTGTGAATTATAAAATCTGTATAAACCTCAGAGTTCAAGTCATAAGACAATTAATTAACAAATAAAAAATAGGGGTTGATCGTAGAGGGAACGAAAATTAAGGGTTGTATATATTTTTGTATGCTGTATCAAAAAATTTAAAAATAAAAGAAAAATTAGGGGTGAATTAACATTTAGGGGTTTGAAAGATAAATAGTAGTCGATTCTCAGACTTACTGAATATGCATACAACATTTCATAAGAATCGGTCGAGCCGTTGCGGAGGAGTATGAGAACTAACAATGTGACACGAGAATTTTATATATTAGATATAATTTATATAATATGTTTTAGACTTATGATGAGATGAAACTATGGAACAGTTTCAATAAATTTTACATACTAGCTGACGCGGTAAACGTCGTTTGATTAAATAAAATATTTATCAGTTAGGAACGAGTTTGATTACATACACCGATTATACTGGGTGGTGCAAAAGTAAAGACCCTATTTTGTTCAGCTATAACATTTTTTCTAAATTAGAAAACTAGATTTAGTTTTTTTTAAATGTATATTTGTGCCATTAAATTTCGTACAATTAGGATTTAAAGATGATGTCTTTTAAATGGTGACCTCCAGAGTTGATGCACATTTGAGCCCTATTTATGACATTTTGCATAACTTGCCGTAATACTTCGCGCTATGTTCCTTATTTCTTGATGAATGTTTTATTTTAGAGCTGCGAGAGTCTGTGGCTTGTTCACATACACCCGAGATTTCAAAAAACCCCAAAGAAAGAAGTCTGGAGTCGTCAGATCGGGTGATCTTGCAGGAAATCGTCGACGAAATTCACGTTGTGTTTTTATCTCTGATGAATTATTCTTTAAGAACATTGACACGATTATTCCACATATTTACATTTGTTCACTACACAATTTTCAACACCAGAATGAAAACTATCGTCATATAAAAAAAATAAACAAATTTTCTTTAGTGCCATTACTTTTGCGCCACCCGTTATAAGGATGACCGCGGCTTGATATAAGTAGGTACCTCAATTTTATTTTGGTAGTTTCAATACTATTTTTATATATTCGTATTTTGAAAACTATTCATCATAATACAAAAAAATAAGTGACTAAATTGATGCATGCGATTCTGTCATTCCGTGACAGTTATTATATTTTCCACTCCACAGTCTTTAAAGCAGCACCAGCCACACCACCTTCAGCAGCAGCAGACCAGGAATTAGCAATTGACTCAAACTTCCTCAAATCTTTGAAGAATTTACTGACGAATCGAAACTACTTGCTGTTACTAATCTCTTATGGCATAAATGTTGGTGTGTTCTATGCTATTTCGACGCTACTGAATGAATTGGTATTGAGGTATTACGTGGTAAGTACATTATGTTTGGTTAAAGAAAAATTTAAATAATATTTAAATTATATAAAACTTTAATAAATATGGCCTGTCCTACGTATTTCTTCATCAGTTCAATAAAGAAACAATTACGGTATATTCTGGCTTAAAATGATAATAAAACTTTTTCCTTATGTAAGGAGACATAAGCTCCATACTTACTATAAAAATTAAAATAAATCAGTAGCGCTAACCTTTTTTTAGGTCTGAGCCTCAGATTTCTGTATCTGTTTCATGATCATTTGTAAAACTAATAGACAAGTAGATGATCATCCTCCTGTGCCTGACACACGCCGTCGACTTTTTGGGTCTAAGGCAAGCCGGTTTCCTCAAAATGTTTTCCTTCACCGTTCGAGCAAATGTTAAATGCGCATATAGAAAGAAAGCCCATTGGCACAGCCGAGGATCGAACCTACGACCTCAGGGATGAAGTTCGCACGCTGAAGCCACTAGGCCAACACTGCTCTACCGTACATACTATAACTTTTTTATTTGATTATACTATAAAGTGTGTTTTTATGTAAATTAATGCTAATGTTGGTATTTTATTTCAGGGAGCAAATGAAGACGCAGGTAGAATAGGCGTCGTGATTGTGGTAGCAGGAATGGTTGGGTCTGTTGTTTGTGGGGTCATCATTGACAAGACTCACTGGTTTAAGGAGACCGCACTTGCCGTATATGCTGCGTCAACCATCGGAATGGTCATTTTTACCTTTACTTTGAACTGTGGATACATCAGTGTTGTGTACTCCAGTGGCATTTTGCTTGGGTTAGTCAGAAGTGTTTTTTGTAAAACGAATGTTCATATTGTTTACACTATTTGTAAGGGTTAAATATTTAATCCAGTGGTGTTACAACTCTATATGCACCTCAGCCTCAGATGGCAATGCGTTTGATGCAGTCCATAGACACATTTCCAGAAGGCTCGCAAGTGCGTGGCCTTTTAATAGGTGGTACCTACTCTTTTTTCTTAAAAATACGAATAGGTTTGTAAATACTTCAGTGGGCAGTTAGATCCACGTATAGGTGGTGAGCGGCAAAAAGTGCCTTAAAATCGCTCAATTATGAAACGGCAAAAAGGTTCGACGATCGATGATGGTACAGACACAATCACAGTTTTTACTGATGTAATCAACATAAAACTTCCTTTCTAAATGTCCTAACTATTAATATAACTTAAAATTGTTTCTGCTGTTAAAATTAAATGTAACTTCCATTACAGATTCTTCATGACAGGATACTTACCGGTCGGATTCGAATTTGCTTCAGAAGTCACTTACCCTGAACCCGAGGGAACAACGTCCGGTCTACTTAATGCTGGTGTTCAGGTTTGTAGCGTAATTATTATTAATAACTCTTCTTATAGATAGATTTAATAAACCTTCTTTAACAAAAAAATAATATATAATAAAGTTTTAATCCTGTCCATTATTTATTCAAGATGGGCCAGTTTTTATTTAAGGTTACACTGCTCAGCCAATTTAATTTTGTCCGCCGAGCCATGAGAAGGATTACATAATAATATGTACATACATGTTTGGTTTAGACATGAGGTTTCGATATCGAAAATACCAGTCGTATTTATTACGATACAGAGTGTTTGACGAATGTGTGGATAGTAAGCAATGGTTAATCGATCATAGTTAAAGTCTAAAAAATATTTTCAGGTCTTTGGTATCGTTTTAACCCTGCTCTTCCAATGGATGCTAGGCACAGTTGGGGACCGATGGGCGAATGTGACCATGTGTGCTATTCTCGTTCTTGGTACTGTCCTTACAGCTGTCATACAGTCAGACTTACGACGTCAAGCTGCAGAAAAGAAAGAGCCGAAATAGGACTTCACTTCAAGCAATATTATACAAATGTTAAGTGCATTACTAGAGATGTGCTGATACTCGTTGATTAGTTATAATCAGTAGAAAGAGTTTGAGAATCAGATTGTTCGGTTAAAGATGGGATATTATTGTGTCGGACGTCGGTGAACTAGAAAAGTAATAAATACAGCTGTACTCGATAAACCGCATCTTAATCAACTGTGTAATGTTTAATTATGTATTATTATTGCGTATTCTGTAACTGTATTTAAGTTTTTGTTTTGCGCTAGCGCAGTAAGATTTTGTATGCAAATATACACTAATACTTGCCTAAACTATATTTATCGAAGTTAATTTTTTTAAGTTTAGTTTTAAGTGTTTGTTTGTTGGATGAAGTAGTTCCTTAAAAAATTGTTATTTATTTGAAAGAACGGCATTTTTTAGGTTTCGATTTTCGAATACATTATACGAATAAAGCTTTAAAATACTTTACTACGTTAAATAAATGAATTAATTTATATGTTTAGAGAATTTGGCGAAGTTTGTTTATCTAAAAACAAATGGAAACCGGCTTGTGGAATAACCACTTTTTTGATAAAATCGACATTTATTTTTGACAACAAAGATTAAAAAAAAGCAAAATTATTTTGTGTAGGCAGTATATTTTTTTTCGAAATGTACATAATATTTACGTTTAATTAGATTTATAAATCTCTGATACTATCCTGTTTTCGTCGCAATGGTTACGGTTATTTTATTTAATTGGTAAATTGTTTACTTTAACTTGTCTTCGATAATTGTATGATAAAATATTTTACTGTGATTTTAAATTATTAATTAATATATTATATATATATATATATAAATGTATTACAATCGTAGATATTTTATTTTTTAAACAATAATTACTTGCCAGTACCTACTCATAAATTAAGTAAAAGATGTTTAAAACACAATCGCGATCCCTGGCATTGGCCCTGGCTGAGACCTCTAGACCAGTCTTTAGTTGTTGTAGATTTAAATTTTCTCTGTGTAGGTAAGTCTATAACAATATTGTAATAATAATCACCTCTGACCTCACTACATTGGCAATAATAGGCGGAATATGATGTGCGGATCCGAGGATTTTCCACAAATAACTCTAAATTAAAGTACTTAATGCCAAATGCATTGCGCGCCTAGTGTAGATATACCCAATTAAGCTATGTAACAGTATCAAAAATATAGTGTTAGTGAGAGTAATAATTTGCATAAAACTTTGCTATGGAGTAAGGGAGCGTTCAAGTATTACGTCACGCAATTTTTGAAGATTATTGACACACACACACATTTTACAAGAGTAAGTTTTGATCGAAACATATACTCGTATATTGAGGATTCTTTAAATTATGATATGCGTAATTGGAATTTTTAAACTGTAATTTTTATTATTTAACATTTGTAAAATAATTATAAATGACTTTAATAATAAAAAAATTGGTGGTTAATCTTGTCATATTGTCAGAGCATGTGCCATATACACTATAGCATAACCTGTGGCTATAACTTTCAAACCTTATAGTCTGTGGTACTTTTTCTCTTTTCAGTTGCTATGGCGCCAGATTTAGATTTTTCTTTCAAACAATAAATTATGTAGTTACTAGTTAGATTTGTGTAATGCAATGTAAATTATAATTGTATTCAATTATTAAGATCTAAGAAAAATCACTGTTTTTAGTTATGTAGGTCCCGCGTGTCATAAGTTTCGAAATTAATAAAATTACGCTTATGAAATGTTAAAGTTGTTAAATGGCAAGAAGGTTTGCTTTTTCACAATATGAATAATGCCCAAGAAGAAGTCGGAAACGACATGTGTAAAAACCACACTGGAAGATCCGAAAAGGGTAAAATATTGTGTATTTCTAGTAAAATATTCCTTTTACAAACTTTGCATGGATAGTCCGTTATTATCTTATTTGCAGATTTTTACAGGATTTGTCCTTCAAAATTAAGTAAGCGTGAGCTAGAAGACATGTACTTTGCTCTTGTCGAAAATAACATGGATCTCAAAAAAACTTCAAATGGGCAGCGGGAACAGATCAAACTTTTGAACACTAAAGTCCAGAGGATGATGGCTCAGCGACCCACTACCACTAGGGAGCTAAAGGAATGCTGCATCAATAATAAAGCTATTATAAATGAGCAAAAGGATGTGTATGTATATTTTGTTAATATGCTTTTTTACTGTTATATTTACTGTATGTTTTAAATCAAAGTTACAGCTAAATGGAATTTTTACCTTACATACCTTATTCTTTTAAATATTATTCAAAATATTTAAGGATTCTCCAACAAAAACTTTATTTTTGGTGTTCTTAATTACATTAAATAACATTTATGGTATTGTTTAAATTCACAAGACACTTATTAACTGATGTTCCTCTGCTAATATTTCTTATTATTACAGCATAGCTGATCTGAAAAAAAGTAATGATCGCTTAACAGAAAGAATTCGCTTGCTTAACATGAGACTTTGCTCTGCAAAGCAGTTTCTCAAAAAAGGCCAATTACCAAATAGTGCCCGATGCCCAAAATGTTGCAATGGTGTGCCTGTATCTATTAAGTAAGTATTCATATGTGTATATTTAAAATACTACCTTAATAGATAATGCATGTGGTAACCTAGAGGACCTGAGCATGATTTCTGACAATAACTTATAAGTTAACAGGTACAGATGAGATATGTTTGAGGTCTTCCATGTCATCTCAAATTCAATTACAACAGACATATGTTAGATTGATTGTTTATTAAAATTAGGAATCCTAATGTTACAGTGGTTCTTAACTGAGTTAATTACATAAAGAAGAAATTTAATAATTCAAAATGTTGTTTTTGGTTTTATATATTTGCGGAAAGCCATTAAACTTTTGTCTGTGATTTCAGAAATTCATCCACCACCGGTCTTATCACAGAACATGTTGAACCCAGTGTTAAATCTGCAAATGCATCCTGCCAATACCTTGCAAAGTAGGTAATGTTATTTATTTGTAGTAAGAATTAAATTAATTAAAGTAAAAATTATTAACTTACGAAGCGCATTCATGCTATTTCTACTTTGCCATAATAGCAAAGTGTTGGTATAAAGAATATATATCCTCGTTTTGATTGCTGGTGAAACTGTTCTTTGTTTCTCATTTCCTGGTTATTTTTTTGAACCCGAAACTGAAATTAAGCTAGTATGTAGGCTGTTCACATAGTTTCTTTAAAAACATATCTATCATATGTACTCAAGATAAGTTACGTGACGCCTACGGTATCGGGTCGATTGTCGATAGGAGTGCAAGTATATTAAATTGAAAGCCAAAATTTTCCACGTCGTGATATTACCTCCTTAAAATTGTGTAATGTAATAAGAATTAAATCTCGAAAAAAACAAATGAAATTTAATTACCAAAATTTTCCACGTCGCGATATTACCTCCTTAAAATTGTGTAATGTAATAAGAATTAAATCTCAAAAAAAACAAATGAAATTTAATTAGTTTTTATGTTTATATTTTTTCAGAAAGTTGTTTACGCTTGTTGTTATTCCTATCAAATTTTTTCGTTTGTTTATTTGTGTATACGTGGTATAAACATCACAGTGTGTAATAATTTTTTGCTAATAAATAGTCCTTTCAGTGTTACTTCACCGACACCCGGATCTTCTGCAAGAGAACAGTGGGTACTTACTTTTTTATTTGTTAGTTTGAAAATAATTTTAAGTTTATAAAGATATTCAAGCCATATTTATTTTTCCTAGCGAATTAACATAAATGTGCTATTGAATTGATGTTTCGTGACTATCATCGTAACTAGTCTAAGAGCTATGACTCCAACGTATCTTTTAAAATACCAGAATTCCATTAGATTTGTAGAATGTATGTCCGAAAGGTGACTGTCTATTTGATCAATGAAGTAGATGCAAAAGTGTATCTTATTGAACTTACTACAAAGACCTATGAACAATAGATCTTCATATACTTAATTGCTAGAAAGAAATCTAAAGTAGTAATTAAATATTTAGGCCAGAGGCTCCAGATAAAACAAATGAATTGTGCGATCAGAACAAATGCCGCACTGCAATGGAGGAGCTTAAACAGAAAACATTATCGCTACAAGAGGTAAAATATTTAAGAATGTTTTTGATAGCTTGCTTATTTTGTGTTTTATTTTAGGAAGTATAATTTAATTTATTTCCGGTTTATAGGTCAGCGGTAAGCTTTCACTTACGTATAACAGAATGTGCTATTTTAAATAAAAAATATGCTGTTGGGTTTTATTGTTAGTGAATTAATTGATAACCTTATCAAGAAAAAATCCGTGGCTAGTACATGTTCTACCTATCACATATCTGTAGACTGTAATAGATATCTTGGACATCATGTTTTTGTTGCTCTCATACTGACCATGATAAATTTTCCCTTATTTGTAATCCTAGAGTTTCTAGAACTAAAAGTCTTAAACGTATTTACCTACGGCTCGCATCTAATGCAAATGTGAATAGCTATTACAATTTAATTACTAACATTAATGAACATATTGATATATTTCACAGTCTTTCTACTAACCGTAATTTTGTTTAATACTCTTTTAATGAGGTTTAAGTTAAGATTTAATTTAAATTTTTACTGTTTGCCTGTGCATGTATGTTGTTGTAGAACTTATAAATAAATATTGCAAATAATGTAAAATTTTGCAATTGTAAAATCATTTTTTTAATTCAAAATATAGAATATAGTTTGTATATAACTCGCGCTTTTATTAGAGTATTATCGTAGGAAGAATTACCTTTTAAGATGCTTTTGGCGAAATATTACAGGAGCTATCGCAAACGCACGAAGAATATGCGTCGCGTATAAAAAAGTTGGAAGATGAAATGACGCGTCTCAATACTGAGAACGTACGCGTACGTTCGGAGTCTACGTCTAGCGAACATCGTATGGAACGACAAAGTGGGGAGATTTCAGATTTATTGCAAAGGTTGAGGAAGTGCGAGGCCCAATGTGGTAAATATTAATAATTATAAGTTTTTAGCTTAGCTTATTCTTTTTTTATTATTGGCTTATTTCTTGAAACATTAAATATGTTAAAAAATAATTATTGTGCAATTTTTTTTAATAGAGCAATGGCGTTATTGCTAAGTTATTTTTAAAAGGCAAAAAAAATACCCCAATTTATAATTAGCTAATTAAATGTAGATAACTTTTATTTGACACAAAGACCACGAAAACATTCATTTGTATGTGTTTAAGGCAATTTGTGTTTTTGAGTAAACTTTTTGTGGTCAGTATATATATGTAAATTATGGGTTATTTAATACCAAATTATGAATAAATAGAATGCAATTTTTGACCCATCCCTTAGGGTGAACCCATCCTCATCCCTTAGGGAATAAATAAGCAAAATCTTTTGAATTGTTGTTTAATTTTTTATTTCAGAGCATTTGACAGTCCAATTAAAGATAGAGAGAAGTCGGTCGGCGGAACTAGAGATGCAATCGAAGGCTTTGGATATGTCGTCCGCAATAGCTACGGCTGTTGAACAACACCTAGCCGGATTAAATGTGAGATATATTTTTTTAGTTCTTGACGCGACAATTTATCCAATAAATCTATGAACGCCGGCTGCACGCACGAAAAAGCATCAGGGACTCATCGTTCCCGTTACACTCATTTGACCCGTTACACTCATTGTCCCGTTACACTCATTGTCCCGTTACACTCATTGTCCCGTTTCGCCAATTGTACGCTTGCGGCGCATCTATCTCTCTTCCACTCAATTGGCCTATGCGTCCCAGGATGGACTTCATTGTATCATACAAAATAGTGATAATTCAAAATGGATTTATTTAAGGAATTTTTATTTTATGTATTACAGTTAAAAAAGGAGGAAGTGGATACAAAAGTAAAACGCGATATGTCAGCTCAAAGTATCGACAACAGTTCTATGGTAAGTACAAAAGCGATCTTTTTATCCCTAGTAGAGCATGTGCACTGGTGGAAAATATGTTAAGAATATTACAACGATTTTCTTTGAAATATTTTTTATTTATTTCTTGTATAAGGCTATGTTCACATGTAACGCGCGTTAACGCGCGATCAAATTTGAAGAGAGTTCAGATGATGAGCGCTAATGCGCGTTGCGAGAGTACTCGTCAGTCTAGTTCGGTAGAACGTAGAAAATGGACGTGGAAGAGGCTATTATTTTGTGGTTATATTATAAAGAAAAATATAGAAAAAGAAAACGTACACGTGTCAACAACAAACGTGGGTTCATCCAATTTTGAAAAATAGACCCAGTTTGTTATAAATATAATTACGAAAATTAACAAAATTACATGCGATCGCGATGAAAGCGCGCGCTTAACTGAACAGCATACGGATATTACATTAATATCAAAGCGCGCGATCACCTGCGTCTAGAGACTTTTTCGCGCTCATGTGAACAGTTGTATGAAAATACCACAATGTCTAGTCGCGCGATTTGAAAACGCGCGTCAAGTTTTTGCCATCTGAACATAGCCTTACTGTATATAATCATATACTCGCGCTCCGCGTCTCGAGTAACTCAATATTTTTATAAATTACCCACATTGGTTCGCGTTTATATGAATGTGGATATTTCGGGAGGCCCTTTGGGCCCTCCAGAAAAATAGTGAAATGGACACGAACAGTGCAACTGTCAATAATAAAAACAAAAGTTACTATAAATTAGCTAGTGTAAGTGAACTTTCCCCGGACAAAGAAGGACAATACGCAGTTACTTGTTGGCACTGCGCAAAAATTAACCTAATTAAAAAATTCCATGAATGGCAAGGACTCCAAAGTAAGATTAAAACATTAACTTGTAGATTTTGTAAAAGAGAAGTGCCGTGAAATGTTTTATAAAAACTTCAGTAAATATTTCAAACGGACACTTAGTGAACAGCGTAAATGAAATAAATATATATTCGTGTAATATAAATTTCTGCAAAATAAATAAAACAGACTGTCGCAAGTGCAACGGGCAGTTAAATGTTAAGTACATGCCAATTATAGACTTGAAAGTGAAGAGAACGTACCTGTAATGCGGTAAGTGAACAAAATAGTATCGTAGAGAGGTACCCAGGACCCGAAGTAAAGGGCTGAGCATGTGTGTGGGTGACCACCCTACTCGCCGGACACCGCGTTACATTTGGTGGCGCGATTTCTGAGACGGCGCCCGGCAGAGTAACCACTGGTGCCACGAAAACAAAACTAAGGAAGCGAACTTTCACGGAGCTCGAATGTCACCCTCGTTGCGCGCGAAGAATGACATATGATACGCCTTTTGCTGACCCCTCGACTCAGTTTGGCCACGCGACAGCGCGGGTGGGCGCAGCCCGACCACCAACTCGAAGCCCAGCATAACAACAAGCAACCGTTTTTCCTCGCTCTCCACCGAAGAGGAGCACAAAGACGAAATCGAAAGAGAAAATGACTATGCGTCATTCACCTCACCCAAACGCAAGAAGAGAAAGAGAGGTGCCGTTACTCCCAACTCGACAGGACCCAGCGACAACCGAGAGTGATCACATCATCCACTCACATCCCCGACATAATCATAACAGATGTCAAGAAAATCAACGATCCGGAATACCTTAACAAAATTAGAAAAATAACCACAGACATGGAGCAAGATACGCTATGGCTGGTAACAAGAGGACCATCACAATCCGCGTTTACACCGCGGACACAAGGAAAATAATTATAGAAGAGTTAAGTAAACTTGAGGGCTCCGCTTTGTGGAGGTCCCCAAAGCCCAGCAGACCCATCAGACAAAGGTTGTGCTCATCACGAACATCTACGATGAGACGAATGACTCATGCCTTGAGGAAATGGAGAGGTATTGGTGAGACCGATCAAAATGAGAACAATTAAGGGTAACCTACAATTGTTTATCTTTGATGGTGCCCACACATACGATGAAATCGCCACGCTTATGAAGACAACAAAGCATGCGTATTTGGAGCCTTCAGCATGAAACCTCAAGAATACAAAGACGACCCCAGGAGAGTAGTACAATGTAAGAAATGTTTCCTCTTCACGATGCGAATGGCGTGTCACGGTGAGAAGAAACACCCCACCTTCATAATTCAAAACGAAGAAGGCATAGATATAGAAATATGCACAGCATGCAAAAACCAGGCCATGGGGCCAACCAAGCCAAATGCGAAAAGTTCAGAAGGCAGTGAACCGTCAACTGGCACAAACGAAGAAAAAGAAAGGAAAAAGAGAGATGAGAGAATGCATACGCAGCACTGAAATACCGACAGGAAAACTTTCGTATATGAACATAACCTCAAATTCACAATTTCCACCGCTCCCAAGCAGGCGCCCCAATCACAATCACAGAACCAGCCAACAAGCAACTGGATGAACGCACAGAAAACAAAGAAACCAGCATGAAACCCTAGAGCAAGAGCTACAAACAACCATGAAACAAATATTACATCAGCTTCAGCTCCAACATGAAATTTAATAAAAATTCTCAACAAATAATCCAAGAAATCAATATCATAAGTTGCGCATATTGCACCTTAATGCGCAAGGCTAAAAGTAAATTCCTCGACTAAAATTTTAGCTGGCCGTTACAAACCTCACATAATCGTATCAAGAATTCGGGTGGATTTTACCAAAATCCACATGAATCTTATAAACTACGATAAGATTACGCACTCGATCGCGTCGCATCTAACTACAGCCATGTACGTGATGCGAGGACTACGCTGGAGTCAGACCGACGTAACCCCAGGTACTGAAGAAAGAGACCGCCTCATCGAAGGCGTCGCTATCAACCTCACTTATGATCACTTGACCGGAGATTCCCTGAAAATTAAGGGGATATACATACCGCACAGATCAGAGCACTTCGATGCTGCAACGCTTAATGATGAGCTAGAAGACATTATAACCGAAGCTCCAAATATCACCATAGGGGATCTCAACCTTAAAATGACCGCACTCAACCAGACGAGAGACGAAGGGGCGGGAATACTAGTCCGCGACCTCTGTAAATCCGACGTCTGCACCATACACCACACTTGCCTACCCTCGCGACCAAACAGTGCGGGCTATGGCATCCTCGATGCAGCCATCTTTTCACACGATGCGCAAGCTTTTGACACCATAACATGCCGACAAATAACACCGGTTGGCTCCGATCATATGCCCTGGCTACTAGACCTAACATAGTAGTGGACAGAGAGAAAACACTGGTAAGAAATACTCGCGCTATTGCAAACAATGAAGAAATCAGACAACAATTCCAACAAACCCTTTGGAATAAAACAACGCACCTACCAAAAGAAATCATAACCGACGCACAATGCGAATTATATATACTTAAACTAGAAAAAGCCATCACAGAAACTTTGGATGAGTATGCGCCACTACATGAAAACAACAGAAGAGGTCAACTCCCAAAGAGATTAATGAATTAATTACCAAAAGAAACCAAGCTAAACGTAAAGCATGGCGACTGCGTTTCAACCATAACAGAATAACGGAACAAAAAAGAATCTACAATAGTTTGAAACGCCAGGTCCAACAGGCGCTCGTGGAATATAGCAGCGAAAAATGGACACGGATAATAAATGATCCACAAAACAACAGAACCCAGATGTGGCGAATTCAACGCAACCTAAAGGCTCCAGTACAGAGACTCCCTCAATTGAGGGTTGCAACAGTGAGAAAGAAACCATCGACGCACTGGTTGACGCGGCGATCGTCACCGAAGCTGAAATAAACAACGAAGATAAAAGCACAGAGAAGACCACACCGTTCCAGCCTCTCGATCCTACCTCCATAGAGGAAATCAAATTCGCGTGAGACGCTTTAAGAATAAGAAGGCCTGGCCCAGACAAAATCAAAGCAGACGCCCTCAACTCGGTGGCAATTCTTTCCTCACCAGGTACAAAGTGATAGTGACTACCTGTTACTGACGGACTCGATTCCGGTCGCTGGGGGTTAAAATGTAACGTGGACAAAACGGAGTGTGCTATGTTCACTCACAAGAAAAAGTACCGCAGAACCATCCGAATTAAAGAGGACATAATTGAATATAAAAGAAGCATCAAATATCTGGGCGTACACTTCGACAAGACAATGAGCATGGGCAAACAGACGGATCAGTCGTGCAGAAGGCGCGACGGGCTCGTGGACTGGCCCCTATCAAGGATGGCAGCCAAAACGGATATGACTGTTAAACTTGCAGTAATACAGGCCTGCCTACTTCCTATTTTGATTATGGCGTAGTACAATTGCTCTCAGTTACAGTAAGAGCAATTTACTAAAAATTGAACGCCAATATGAATGGTCTCAAAACCAGCGGACAATTCCCAAGACGCCTAGAAACCTCGATACTTGGGATATGCTAGATTGGGATCCATGGCATCTCCGTGACAAGACCTAAACGAGGATATGCTGGTCACTCGTGAGATGAATCGAGGATCTAGAGACTCCTGGTGGAGCCTACCTCGGATACGGACAGCACAACCCCCTACTAACTAACACTAGATTAGGTGAAAAGATTATGTATCAAAAAAGACAGGAGTCGGTGCTCAGCAAGGAACGACTGCTCCGTCCCCATAAATTATAATTAGCTGTAAGTAGGATAAGACAATATATAACAACATTATAAATTTATTCTGTACAATTTAACAAGCTCACAGCACACACTGCACGACACTTATATAGATCTCTTGAGACAAACATATGTAGTCTGTAAGTAGCTGACACACCCACAGGCCGAATACACCATCGACCTGTGGACATAATGTAACATAAGAACTAGGGAAATAAACATATTTCTATTCTATTCTATTCCTTACAGTATATAATTTGGAGCTTTACAGTCCGACCGCCTTTCTGGCTCATTTGGGCAATGCTTCAAAGTAAAAAAATCATTTAATCATATAGGTAACATATGTACACTTATAACTCGTCAATAAAGAAATACATATTTTTACTTCGATAATTGTACTAACACTAACAATATTTTGATGGTAAGGCATATAATACATAGATGTAATACTATATTGCGATAAGGAAGAAAAATCTCACCACGCACCATACTTTCTACATACGTATTGGTAAATATATCGATTTTTCAGTATCATTGCCAGTTCCAACTAATAGTTCCCAATAATTCTATTTCATCTCAAACGGACAAAGTATCAGAAGCGAGTTCGGAAAAATTTATTAATCGACCTTCAGATGATTCAGGGTACACTGATAATAGCAATGCTTCTTGTGAGGTTAGTTTTTTTAACTGACATCATATAATTAAAATATCTAAGCCTAATCTATAAGATGGCTTCTAAATAAAAAAAAATGTGTGCGTGTACTAGTGTACACACGTAAGAAGTGAAACTTCTTTATGACCTTATTTTTCGAAAAATGATCTACTATATGCAACTTTACAGAAATTGGTTAAATAAAGTTAAATTAGATAAAGTTTAACAAAAGGCTTTTATTATCATAGATATGAATACAAATATCTTAATTTTTTACCTTGTTGTTGTTACTACTAAGATTATTACAGAATTTCATTAATTGTAATAGAATTATTACTACAATTGTTATCGTTATAAATGACTTCGAATCACCCGTGTTAGGGACAAGAAAAATATACGCGTAACCGAAAAATCTGACGGTAAATTTTTTTCCAACCCCGATAAAGAAGTTTCACTTCAAAAAATACATATAAATATAGAAAGGTTATAATTTATTAAATATTTCTTATGATTATACTGATATCGATAAAATAAATAAAAGCGAGAAGCGGATACCTCCAATTGTTTAAAAAGTAGAACATACTGCTTCCTTAAAGGCCGGCAACGCATTTACAAAAATGGGCGTCCATGAGCTCCTCTTTATCCCTTTATTACAAAAATAACCTATAAAAATATTATTATTTTAAAGTTTAGCTTGTGAATATAATTTCTTTGAATTAAATTTTTATTTGTGCCTAGGAAACCTAATACCCGTTTATACTAAGTAAAACGTTTGTATTATAGGAGTCAACCAAAAAGGATATCAAAGTCGTGAATGAAATTTCCGCTCTTCAAGAGCAGTTGGACAACTTGAAACAGTCGCTTGTGAGTCCAATTCCATACAGATTGACAATTTCATTATTTAGAGTTTTTGTAAATTAAATGATATTTTAATATCCACCTATTGTTTTATGCCTCATAGGGTAAAGGTACGATTCCACCAGTGTGCTGATCTGTGCGCCACAGTACTGCACAGCGTAGGGCACAAGTGTAATTTTAACACAACTGTGCACTTGTGTGCGTGCACACGGTACAAGTAGTGGACTCGTGTCGACACACGCGCGCACACTCGTTCGCTAACTCATTCTTGCTTCATTTATGGACCAAAGCGAACACATTTAATTGTGCACGCACTATGCCAAGTAATTTTTTGACCAAGAATATATTACAAAGCACAACGTTTTCCTGCCCGTCCATATTAGCAACTGTCGGCAGAAAATATTTTCAGTGAACAAGCGTGGAACACTGTGCACGCACAAAAGTTACACACGGCATTGCCGGTGGAGATTGAAGCCAAACGCGATACGCGCTTAGTATGTGTTCTGCTATTGTTTTGCACAAAATGTTTGTAAACAAATGTGCCGCAAACTATTTTGGTAGAATCGTACCTAAGATTAACATTCGAGAAATAGTGCTACTGACTCATATATGTCAAAAACCTTGATTTGACATACGAAATTATTATCTGAGTGTTAAGTTAAGGAGTCAAGTTAAGAAATTTATTTTTGAAGTGAAACTTCTTTTAGCAGATGAGGGTACATTTTTTACGGATGAAACGCAATAATAATAATATTAGTGTCACGAAGATTTGCAGCGTTTTGTCGAAGAAAAGGGTGAGAACGATTGAGACCGTGTGAAAAAGGATGAACGTAGCATGAACCAAATAGGCATGGAGCGAGAGTAGGGAGCAAGCAAGTACGAATGATTGAGTGGGAGAGTGAGAGAGAACGTCGCATCACGCACCGTGCATTGGAGCGAGAGGTGGGAGAGAGCTATAGTGAGAAAGATTGAGAGAGAGAGAGTTTAAAACTTTTAATTTTAACTTAGTTTTACATTGTATAAATAGGAACAAGACTTTTACCAAAATTCAAGAATTAGTTTACCAAAGAAGTTTCTGACATGTGTACTTTGTACGCACGCACTTTTTTGAGATAATAATTGTTTTACTTAGGGAGAAAATCGCGACATTGATTTTGACGAATCCATTTTACTAAGAAGAAAGTCTTGTTTGGAAAGACCATCATGCAGTAAAAAAGATGACTTTACAAAGTAAGTGTTTTAATAACGGATTAAATTATAGGGAATAAAAGTAGTTTCATTATTTAATTAAGTGCGAATATCTCAAATCTACTACACCGATTTTGATAAAACTTGGGCCTGTATTCTAGAATTTGATTGACGTCAAAGTTAATCCATTATCTCTGTATGAAGTTTGACATATTTGACAGCGTTAAAGACGAGATAGTTGACTTGATACGAATTATAATATTATGGCCTTATAGTTTAACTTGATTAAATGAAAGATTTTCGAGAAATTTCTGAAAGTAAAAAATTTGATCATTAAACTAAATTATTATCCAACTACAAGGTTAAAACTGATTACTTTTTTAAGTTAAAAATAAAGCTAAAAGTTAAATTTTCAGTCCACCGGTGCCCGGTGATCGCGATTTTCTTATAAGGACAAATCGACTTAATTCTTTCAAAAGCACACAAGAATGGTGCAAGGACTATGACAGAAGTGATGCAGGTTCTTCTATCTGTGATAATCGTTCATTATCTGATATAAAAGATAAAGAAAAATGCAATTCTGATAAAGAAAACTATACGATTGAACAGAATTGTGAAAAAGACATTTTTAATAACAAAGATGTACCTAAACTCGATTTAAGCGACGTTAACGAATCTAGCGAAGGAAACAAAACATATAGAAAAGATGATGATGAAAAAAACGCTGATAAACCAAACGATAGTTTTCACTTCACAAAAGAAATGATAACTAAAATTGATGGTAAACTTGTCTCTAAACCGTTTCATGAGATAGATAGAAAAGCATCGATTGATGACTTTCAAAAAGAGAGAGATAATTATAAAGAAAATAATAATTTGACAGGTCTATCGAATATAAAGAAAACTTCGATATCACAAATCGAATCTACGGAAATTGATAGGCAGTTTGTGTCGACCGGTGTTGATCCTATAGAGTTGCCTTTGGATAGGTTTAAAGAGACTGGTGTTCATACTGATGAGACAGCATTGTCCTTATTAGAGAAGAATCGCCTTGGTAAGTGTACTTTCTTTTTTATTTAAAAAAATATTTCTGCTTGAAAAGGTTATAAGTGCATATTTCTAAGATAAACCAACGAAAAGTCTATTTTGTATTGTATATTAGACATGCGTGGTCAAATTATAAAACGTGGATTAAAGTTAGAGGTGTGCTGTTACCATGGTTACGATGTTGTTCTATATAAAATTAAAGTCTTTTATTTAGTTTTAACGCAAACTTTTATACATAGCTAATAAATTTTAAATAATATATATATTATGGGGGCTAGAACCCCTATCTATGTATCTGTTAATAAATTCGATAATAAGATAGAGACAATAGATTTTTCGAAGAGCTCTGCCTCGTGGGGTATTGGAACTTAACAGACAAAAACCCATTTGACAAGCTTTCGTATAGTAAACCATACTAAATGTTGTAACTTTTTCTATTATCATTCTTTATATTTTTAAGGAATTTTAATTCTATATTCGACACTACTGTATGTTTTAATTTTAATAAATAAATACACAAAATTTTGTTGTGATTAGAAATATGTGAGCAATCAGTCCGCGTGTGCACTTGTCCGGAGTCCGCCCGTCGTGGTACGTCAATGTTCCGTTCGTGTAGTGGTTCACTTCGCTTCACAACCACGACCTCTAACAGCAAGTTTCGGAAGTGTAATTGTGCCGATAATTTATCTCTGGAAATGAAAGGTTTTGAATTAACTTACTTATATTAAAAGGTGTATGTTAGCTTAAGAAAGCTTAATTTGTTAGCATTCTATTTAGATTGAATCGATATTGGCGCCTCGTCGTTCGGCTTATTTCTTAATTAAATATTATTTTTTAAATTATTAATCGCTTCCCCGGGGAACAAAGTCGTAAAAGCAAAATCTATTTTAATCAGGAAAATAAAATAATGTAATTCTGTTATTACTAGGATACTATGTACATTGTACATTACATATACAAATATGTATATATTTATATATATCAAATGAAGGCTAGGTTTTTCCTATTTGTCGATTTAAACATTTTATTATGTATTAAGTATAAATAGTTAAAAGTTACTAAATACATATACTCGTACATTACAGTAATTTGACAAACAGTGAAACATAATTATGGACACAGTAACCGCACATTACGACGGTAATTTTGACGAATGTCTAGAACGTAATAATTTATTACCACTCTTTTGGCGGGAATATTATAGTCCATTGAAAAGTTACATTTGGGGTTGTGTTTTTTAGAGGACGCAATTTTATTTATGGAACATGTAGGGGGTCAATACAAGCTTAACTCCAAGTTTGTGGGGTTGGGTGCTTGTCCCCGGCGGCGATCTTGGTAAAGGAGTCGGTCAAAAACTACGTTTTTGGCTATATCTCCTAAACTATCCATCGTACATAAAACTTGTAAAGACACATTTTGTAGCAAATCGCTGTGTCTACGATTATGTCTATATAACTTTTTATCATAAATCCAAAATTTAAAAAGTTATAAATAAAAAAGTGATAGCTTGCTACCATTCTAATAACTGATTGATAATATCCAAGATCCATATCCAAGATCGAAGATCCAAGTCGAAGATTACCATATCAGCAAGTTGTCTGTGGAATAGGCCTACTAGGAATACCAATAAGTAAAATTGTAGGAATAAAAAAAATATTTGGAAAATTTGTTTAAAATAAACGAGAGATCTTAAAAGTAAGGTAAAACTGCTGTTTTGATCGGCTTGTCATGAGCATTGACGCACCTAGTCAACTTTAGAAATAGAAAATATTTTCACTTTTTACTTATAACTTTTTGAATTTTGGATTTATGATAAAAGTTACACAGACATAATTTAGGCACAGCGATTTGTACAAAATGTGTCTTTACAAGTTTTATGTAATGATATTTAGAGATATAGCAAAAACGTGTTTTGACCCCTTTTCCAAGATGGTGGAAAGGGTGGCGACCACAAACTTTTTTTACTTTAACGACCCTCTACACATCAAAAAAATAAAATTCTCCTAAAAAAAGGTAAGGCTAAAATTAAATTTTGGACTATTATGACTTTGCTGAAACAGAGATATATTATTACTAGTCTTTATTTGTTTTTGTAAAGTATCGCATTAACTTTTATGATAATTTAGTAGAATTCCAATCTAAACTAAAACTATATTTATGGTTGTTGCTCACTATTAAAAAGGTATTATGCACTAAATAATTTCCGTAGAATAAAGATATCCTCGTATGTTTTTCTTATATAATTTATTGCGAAAATACTAAAGTCTGAAGTCAAAAATGAGGAAATATTGTTTACGACTTAGTTTCCCGGGGCAAGCGATTTAAAATTTTGCAATACACTTTGTATAAAATATATGTTTCGCCTTAAAGCGATTAATAATAATTTTTAACGGTTTCATTATACAGCGATTTACATTTTTTCAGGTGTTAAAGATTCCCAAACTTATGTTCGTAAACCATCAACGCCACACGGTACATTTGTTCTACAGGGTGAGGCAATATTGGACACGATGTCACCCAACACAACAGGCTGTGAAGTATCCTCTTTGACGGATTTACCTTCGGAAAGAGAAGGTATTTTATTTCGATCTACGTGTATGTTATTTAAAATTAAAAATTAAAAAAAACAGATACCAAATGGTTTTTTTTTCCAAATCAATCTTTTGTGTAATCCAAATTAATACGTTTTTAATCAGATGATAAATAACTTTATATTTTAATTAGCCATGATTTTTTATTAATTTAATTTATTTTTAATTTAAATTATAAAAGTGTAAAGTTTCAATTTTTTTTTCTTTTATCAGCGAGGTGATACGTTCTGCACCTGACATATGTTAATACTATTAATTTAATATAATACGCTATATATGTGATATACTCTACTTGTTGATTGAGCATATATAATGAAAACTGTCGATATACATACATACCTTCTGAGGTTTTGTATTCTACATATTTTCGAATTCTCTCAATTTCAGCTGTAAGTGCGCAAACGTCTCTAGGTGAAGATAAGGGCACATATACACAAAGCGACGAAACGCCACGCTCAACTACGGACTACGGGTCGCTCAGTGAAGGCGAAGTACCGATTTCTGGACGTAAGTTTTGAAGTTTTTATATCTTCTATATAAAGCTAGATAGCCAAATTGTAATATATAATCATTTTTAGAAAAACAACCGGTCCATAAACAGGTGAATGATTAACTGAGATTCTATATAACCTTTATATATAATTGCAATAAAAATAAAGACTTCAATAGTTTTAAGGAGTAGTTATTTTTTAATTCATAATGTCATTAACATTTAAATCGAATCTCTTAAAAATATATACTTTCTGTGCACATACAAAACACAAAGTGAAATGAAAGATGTCAAACAAAACTAATATTAATTTTCTACAAATTTCAAATTGATTCATTAAAATAACTACAAATAAATAAAATTCTATATTACAGGAAACTATATTTTTTAATTTAGAAAATAAGCTCTTATAAGCTGTAGACCAATTTTCCACGAACTCGGTATTCTGACAGTACCAAGTTTGTATATATTTGAAGCAGTTATGACTGTCAATAAGCATCCACAATTATTTAAAACGTACAAAGAAACATGCTTGTGTATACCGAGGGATCCAACACGGCTGCGGGTGCCTGCATGTTGCACCGCGCTATACTCCAAAAATTGTTACGCCATGGCTGTGAGAATATTTAATCACCTTCCTAAAAATTATAGATCGCTGCCATGTAATGTTTTCAAAGGGAAGGTGATTAGGTTTTTGGTGCTTTTATAGCGTGACCGAATATTTTAGAACATAGGTTTAACAATTACTTATAAATGACTTGACTTCTTATTATGCTTTGGGCTATTTAAATATGCTGATTGTGCGGCGGATTTTGTACACATCTTGGCAAATAAAGTTTAACAATTACTTATGTAAATGACTTGTATGCTTCATTATTTTATTTTTTTCTTTTTTATTATTCTTCTTTCTAAAAAATGACATATTTCAAATGAACCGTTTAAGTTTAAAGTCCCCGAATGTTTCCGCTGAAGTCGTGGATAAATTTAAAATGAAGGACGTTTGATCTTGGCAAATAAATAGCCGCATCCGAATGGTGGTAGTTTATTTATTTTTTTTTTTATTTATATTTATATAAATTTCAGGTAAACGGCCTTCGATTGGTGAAGCGCCTCCTGATGTCAATTTGCGACGTCGGTAAGTTTCGCATTTATATTTGCATACGTAAAAACTGCGTAGATTTTAAGGCATTTTCCTGTGCCCTTAACCTGTTGTTTAACGGCCTTTGTTACTTTGCAAACAAATTCTGTTGTATTTTCATTGTTAAGCTATTGCATAGATTTTATCGCGGGCTTTGAGCGCGGCGACCGAATCAAGAAATTCCGTAACGAAAATAAACCTAACACGATGACGTAATATTGGCGCGGTCAATACGCGTTAGAGCGGGACAGAACGTATACTGCGTCTCGCATCACTCTGGCTTGATCGGTGACGTAGCGCAGGTGCGTTAGAGTGGGACAGAACGCATGCTGCGTATTCACATCTCTCTGACTTGGTAGAGTGGTAGATTGAATTAATATCAAAGAAAGAACTGGAACTAATATCAAAGAATAAAAATACTGCATAGATAAAAAAATAAAAAAATAAATAATTATAATTGCATAATTAATAAAAATGCTATGCAATAGCTTAACCGTGTCAGTCCCCGAGTGCCACACGGTTTTTTTATTTTCAATGCACCTAAATAATGTCTATTTTGAAGTCATGATTTGCGCCATGATTTTGTGACATTTACGTCTAGTAAGAGATAATGGACAACTCTTGAGTTAGGTGAAAAGTGTGTTAAATATGTTTTGTTTTGCACGTTTTGCATGAAAATATTGTATCCATGGTAACATGTAAAGCATATTATATTAAGCCTAGATGGGCCTTTTAAATCCTACTAAAGTATTGTTCTAATTAAAATTATTATGTCTAAGTATACAGCCACCAGTCACTATGTTTTGGGGGGTAGAATAATTTTCAGCGACAAGCCTACCCTCACTTTCTAGTGTACTTTTTTTCTAGTCTTTGTAGTCTGAATTAGTATTTTAATTTTACAATTTTTTTTAAAATATATTTTTAGAGATACATCGACTTCAGAAAAAATGGAGGACACATTGCGTGCGATCAGCGAAGAGTTGTCGAGATGTAGGCATTTGTTACAGATGCAATCCTCACACGAGGTAATTGACTATTAATTGGTGCTAAAAATGTATTCTCATAGAAAACAATTACTTTTTAATATTAAATTGTGAATAAATATTTTGTATACTTAACAGTAGGTATTGTAGGTAGTTGAAATATTGTGTTTCTAATTTTTATCTAATTTTAATAAATTTTTTATTATTATACAAGCAATAATGCATTTACAATAATGTTAGAACCGAGGTTCGAGACCTGGCTGGTCAGTAGTTCATTCCTTATGCGCAATAACTCGCGCATTATCTTTTAATGAGATAACTCTTACCCTACCTTAATCTTAGATTCCAAGCCGAACTCTTTGTTTTTTTCTCTTTACATAGAAAAATAATTTATATTTTAAATTGTGACTGTTAAATAATAAACAAATAATTTGCAATATTAATTGAGATGTAAGATATCCTATCTTTTAAGTTAGATGAAACTGCAATTGATGCAAATTTGATTGAAATCGGTTCATGGTATCAAGATGATTACTGTCGAACTAGCACAGCTGCGATTTATATACCACGACTGTTCTCTTTCCGCAGAGACTAATTCGTATTCATTCAAGTACAAATTTCTGAAACACATTTACCAAGTTTCGCAATTTTGACAGCGCTGAAATCTTGATACATGTTTTGGAACGAGCTTAAGAGTTTTGCTACGTATGACATTTTCTGTGATGCCAGAAAATAAATTAGTAGACCAGAAGAGTCTGGCTTGCATGGCGTACAAAAGTTGTATAGTGATTCTTTTACCGTCCTGTTTAATGGTATATGCACGACTCAGTTTATATATCTGGTACGCTGCTTATAATTTTACAAAAGTCACACTAGAGTAGTTCTACGATTCGTATTTGAGAAAATGGATATGGGAACTGAGAATTTTGAGATAATATTTTGTATATAGTAACGTAGTTTAGTAATAATTGTACATGCACCTATATAAATATTATGTAGTTAGAAAATATGAGATAAATAAATGTATTTTTAAATAAATGTAGTATGATTTATATTTTATTTTACAATCAATATTTATATAAATCGTCATAAATATGGTAAATACCCGATGAACTAAATCAAAAAGGGCTCTCTTAAGTTGGCGGGGGGAAATTAATTTTTTTTGCACTTTTTTTTGGCTCTATCAACTGTTCGTTAACTGTTCTTCATTGTACTATCCAACATTTTTTTTGTTCGTTTTTTTTTTATTATAAAAAAATTGACCCTCAATTTGGCACGAACTATAGATATTTTGATATATTTTTTTTTTCTAATAGTTTAGAACTATTCAATAACTGTTCGTTCAAAATAAACAACTGTTCGGCTTTCATTATCCTGTAAATTAATATTAAATAACTTTTTTTTATAAATCTTAATTAAATGTTATTGCGCATGCGCAGTATCAATGCGCATAGTTCTCATAAATTATGCGCGGCCTATTTGAATTCCATTCAAAGAGACAACACAACAATAACAGCAGCAACAACAAAATCATCATCATCACCCGGTATTTACTTTCATTTATATTTTGTTATTTTATACAAACAAAATGAACTCTTTCTTAACATCTAAAGTCGTATTTCTTGTACTTATCCATTCTTTTAACATTCCTGATTAAATATATTGATTGAGAAAAATAGAAAAGGATTAGTCCCATGCAAACTATATATTAGGTCCTTACATATGAAATTGGCGTTTTGTATGGGAGGAACAAAAAGTCGAATATTTTTAAATATAATATATTTAATTAATCAAAGTATGAACCATTGTTTTCTATGCACTTTTGCCATCTCATAGGTAGTTCATTGATCCCTTTACTAAAAAAACCAGTCGGACGGGAATCAATAAAATCTGTGAAGGCGATTTGGACTGCCCCATCAGAGTTAAATTTTTTCCCTTGCAAGAAGTTGTCCAAATTTCGAAAAAATGTTAATCTGTTGGAGCAAGGTCCGGGGAGTACGGAGGACGTCTTAGACATTGCAATTGAAGCTTTTCTAATTTGGTAGCCGTCTGTTGTGCAGTGTGTGGTCTAGCGTTGTCGTGAAGTAGCAGTGGCGTGGAGCGATTGACCAGCCTAGGTTGTTAAGCCGCTAGCTTTTCCATCATGGTTTGCAATTGCTGACAATAGACATCAGCCGTAATAGTCTGGCCAGATTTGAGAAAACTGCAATGAACAATACCGGCACTAGTCCACCAAACGCTTACAAGTAACTTTTTTGGGGTTAATTTTCGCTTGGGGCAGGATTTGGCTGGCTGGCCAGGATCCAACCATGGCGCTGAGCGCTTCCGATTATCGTAAAGAATCCATTTTTCATCACAGGTAATAATTCGGTTTAAAATACCTTCATTACTGTCCCGGTTCAGTAATGTAACGCAGCAGTCGACGCGCGTTTGCCGGTTTGCTTCAGTCAATTCGTGAGGTACCCATCTTTCAAGCTTTTTAATCTTCCCAATTTGCTTCAAGTGAATTAAAACAGTTTTATTACTAACACCGCAGCCTGCAGCTAACTCGGACGTGGTTTGCGATGGATTCGCTTCCACAATAGCCTTCAATACTTCATTATCAACTTGGGTCTCAGGCCGTCCACGGGGCTTGTTCTGCAGGTCGAAATTTCCAGAACGAAAACGTTGGAACCAAAAACGAACTGTGTTTTCTTTTGCAACATGACCGCCATACACATCATTCATCCTTCGAGTCGTTTCCGCTGCACTAGTGCCACGGCGGAACTCGTACTCGTAAATAATGAGATACTTTAAGTTTTCCATTTTGTAAAATGAGTGACGCAAACAGAAAAAAACAAATGAATGACGGTCATCGAAGCACAAATACATGAGTAAATAGCTGTACAAATTTTAATTTGGAATTCTTAACCAAAGAGGAGATATTTGAGGTCAAAGTGGCCAAAACGTAAAACGCCAATTTCATATGTAAGGACCTAATATTTATATATTGATACAATATATTCTAGAACCAATTTCTTTTTCATTCTCAGTCAATATTTTTAATTATTCATTTAAGATGATAATATAATTTCATTTTCGAATACGAAAACTTTAAAAAAAAAATTCTGTACTACTTACGTTATAAGTTGACTTAGGCCGTGGCCCCATGTCTACGGCACGGCACCGGCTACCGTGCAACGGCACGGCGCCGTCGCCGTGACACGGTACGACGCCGTGCCGCACCACGGTGCCGCGGGCGATGTGCGCGGGGGGCAATTCTCAGTCGATATTTCGCAGGTGGCGGTGGTGGTTTTCTGAACACGTATTGTTTTTGTAAACGAGGTGCTAATTTGGTAAATAGTTGTTCAAAACTTGTTATGGTCATTCTAAAATATTCAAAAAATTTCTCATTCCCACATATTTTTAGGGCTTCATATTTCCTTTTGAAATGACCTCCATCTTGGTTCATTGTAAGAATATATGGATTTACCCAAAATTTCCTCTGTTTCTGTTTTTTTTTCATTCGTCGTCTTAGTAACATCAGGAGAATAATTTCGTGATCCATATCCAGATAACCACGTCCGAGTACAACAACTGCGAAATATCGACTGAGAATTGCCCCCCGCGCACATCGCCCGCGGCACCGTGGTGCGGCACGGCGCCGTGCCGTTGCACGGTAGCCGGTGCCGTGCCGTAGACATGGGGCCACGGCCTTAGATTTTTACTTCAAAATTAATATCTGTTGGAGGCAGATAATGTGGCTGCAGAAGTACTCGCAACTTCTCTGCTATTTTTTTCACTGTCAGACAGATTTGTCAGACCTGTTTTTGTTCCTTAATTTAAAACTATTGAGTTTTTTGTGGATTCACTGACTTAGGGTTTCAAATCTAAAATAATCAGTACACTTCATTAATACAATAATTCTGATATTAATATTAACATTTATTTATAAAATTAAATATTTGTTAAACTTATAAGACCAATGATTAAACGATATCTAGCTTCGATGTATATTATTTTTTACTCATTTATTTAAATAAAATAACTAAATTATATCACAATCAGTAGATATTTGACAATGTCTTGAATTTTTGTAACAAATTAGTTTCAAAAAATTAGTTTTGTAACAAATTAGTTTTATTCCGAATTAAAAACTGGCCTTTAATGATTAAAATTTCAAACGTAGATAAACTATTTTATAATAAATGTATAATATTGTTGTAACTGACAATTAATTAAAACTGACCAAGCAATTTTAAGTAAAAAATTGTGGAAGCACGTGGTCCCAAAATTACCAAAGAAATATGTCATAGTTGCTTCACGAAATTTATTTTGGAATAAATCACTGAAGAGTTTCATTAATAAAAAATTAATGAAATACATTCCTTTGTCTACAAAAAATAATAATATATTTTTCATTAAATTTGCGAAAGTAAATAAAAAAGAGTATTATGCTACAATATTGTTATATCAATATTATCAACATTTCATACTAACTTTCTCAGAAGAAACGATGAATGTTTGTTTAAAAACTGTAATCAATCACTTTTAGTTAAATAAAACAATATTTTTTTTAAATAATACTTATGTATAAAGTGGAGTATTTTGTTTATTATCTCTCCATACTCCACATATATCCACGTCATGGTTAAAATCGAGAAACTATTAATTAATATGAATTTTCACGAGAGCGATAATCAATGCGCAATAACATTTAATTAAGATTTATAAAAAAAAGTTAATTATTATTAAATTACAGGATAATGAAAGCCGAACAGTTGTTTATTTTGAACGAACAGTTATTGAATAGTTCTAAACTATTAGAAAAAAAACTATCAAAATATCTATAGTTCGTGCCAAATTGAGGGTAAATTTTTTATAATTAAAAAAAAAAAAACGAACAAAAATTTCTTTTGATAGAACAATGAAGAACAGTTAACGAACAGTTGATAGAGCCAAAAAAAAGTGCAAAAAATGTGCCAACTTAAGAATCATATCAAAAAGTCGTGAATTTGTAGATCTATTAATATTGGCAAATCGGCTTCCCTTAGACTTCTTTTAGACACAAAAGTCAACGAGTGTCAGATACAGACTACACTACTTGCCTATTAAGAAAAATACTAATGTCTACAATTTCGTCTTCAGCGCTGTTAAATCTAGCCAACTTCATACAGAAGAAATGGTTTGTTTGATAGCCCCTGAAAATAGATTTATGTTTGATTGAAATTCTAGAGTACGAACCTAAGCATATACAGAAATCTGAATCTAAATTTGTCTAATTGTTACATGCTTTGAATAGTACGTTAACAAACGTATGCCAGTATTTATTACTAATTAAATGTTCATTAAACAGTCCTCGAAAACACCGCAAGACGCAACTTGTATGACAGAGTCAATTGACATCCCGAAACCTGATCAAAATCGTCCGAATTCCAGCCCTAATAATCGAATCAATCAAAAGAGAATATCAACTTTGATACTCGCGACTTTGGGTCAAATACTCAAGGCCTGGATAATCGCAATGGCAACCAAACTGGCTTTGATATTCGTGGTAGCGAAATGTTGACTCGGAAAAGTGGGCTGATCCTTCGTAAATGCGACGCGAACGAGCGCGTTGGAGGTATATCTGCTAAATGCGTGTTCACTCTACACGTTGGGACTGTTATCTTGTCTGATCAGGTTTATTTTATTTTTTTGTTTATCTTGTAAGAAAAATAGCCAACTTCCAGGATTCGAATTTACCAGAATATTTCAAATCCTTCAAAAATCTATGGTTAATAATAATGAATATAGTCTATGTTCTTCAGAGTTATTGTACCATTCTTATGGTTGTATATATTTGAAATTGGTCCAGGCGTTTATGAGTTTATTTGTTACAAAAATACAAAAATACAAATATTTCCTCTGTGACGAATAATATTTTTTTGTTAGTTTTTGTTTTTAATTTTATTATTGTTATTATTTGTAACCACAAATACAAAGAGTCTAATTTCCACTATTTTTGCATATTTATAGAACACCCAGTCTTTATTTTCAATCTCTAAGTTGCTTAAGTAACCGTTAAATATTAATAAACGATTCTAAGTAGTGCTGCTTTTTAATGGTTTGATCTATATACACCTGATATCATTGATATAATGTACGCTTATAGTATGTTAGTAGTACGCTTAATCATGATGTAAACAATACTAAACAATTTATTTCTATATCAATTAGGCAGTGATAAGCTCCCGTGGCAAAGCGTTAGCGTTAACTTGGCGATTCTACGATCAGCCACCGAGTATGACCCATCAGCTCGCAGGACGAGTGATGCATTTTGACTTCTCACTGGAGTATGACACACGGCTATCTCAGAACTTTCTAGATTATCTCAAACATGTAAGTTTTTTTACCCTTTTCCCTTGTTATATAGTATATTAAATGACATATATAGTCATATTAAATATTACGTTATGTTTTTCTTATGCTGTTTAATATATGTATGATAACAATAATTTATCATTTGTCATTGTTTTATCACAAAAGATAAATATAAAAAGAATTTTAGAATAATAACTGGCGACAGTTTCATCATTTGTTAAATACAGATTGATATATTAAATACAACATAAAACTCACTACTGCCAGTTAAATATAACAAACAGCAATATGGCGTTGTACCTATGAAAACGCAAATTAATAGTTTTCTTAAATCAGAACCGGAATGTATATTTTTGAAAGGTTTTGTTGTGCAAGACGACATTATTCCATATTTGTTTTATACCTACCACTATAATCATAATCCAGTGCTACATCCCTAATGGTTATTGGTTCTTGGGCTCAGATTGCATCATCTTTGATCATTTTTATTTCATAGACAAGTAGATCAGCCTTCTGTCTGACACATGCCTTCGATTATTCCATTAGAGACGTACCGTTTTTTTCGTTTGGCGTACGAACATGCTCGAACGGTGCACGTTGAAGCCGCTAAAGCTAAAAGCCGCACTGCTGTCCTATAATAATCTTGCTTATTGGTATAGACTCTCTATTGATGAATTGTTCCCTGAGCATGTGCGTTTCTGTACGAATAAGACCTTAACTTAGGCATGCCGTTGAGCCTTGTGCGCATTTTTAAGTTTTGTATACGTTTCATGACGTACAACTTGCAAGCGTACCAACGTCCGAGTTCGTCGCAGTTCGAGCGCGTTTTAGAGTTGAGTCGGTAAAACGGCTGCGTAATGAAAAGTTTCTTAGTGAATAGTTTTTTGCTAGGATGAGATGCCAATTATTGTATGTGAGATAGACAATCAAAAAAAGCCCTTCGCGAGCTGCCTTCTGCCATTGCGTGACGCGTTGTTGCACACGAATAGAAGAGTCGATATGTCGTTGGCCCTGGTATTTCTTTTTTCCTTATTCCTTAACAGTTTAAATTTTAATATAGTAAATGTAATTTCAAAAATAAAATAGTTTTCAAATACGGCTTATTGTTTACATAGGTTTCCTTATAAATACACTCAGGAACCGTGAGGATATCCATATATCAAAAATGACTGAACCTATTTGATGAAATTTGATCCGAATGTTGAAATATACCTCACCTAAAAAGTAGGTATCATCACGATATGAATAAGTTTCCGTGAAATTTGTACCCAACAAATGCAGTATCGAAATTTCCCACACGCTAGGAAACACTTGTCAGACTGATGACGTCTTTTATCTACTCGGTTTAAAATTAAAAGAATAAAGATATATAGATATTTTTGGTATTTATAAGACACTGAATGTAGATTTCCAGTACTGGTATTAAGAATAAGGAGGCATCGATGAATAGCTTTACAATGAACGAGGAGTTGGGGGTGTTAGATGTGTGGTGTATGCTGCGGGTACCACCCAGCATGATGGGAGTCATCAATGACGTCATCTCACAGGTAAAAATACATTTATTATCTTAATAAATAACATAGCCAATTAATTGAAATTAAATTACTCTTATGGGTAGGAGTCTCATCTGATGTTAAGTGATGACGCCGCCCATCGACACTCAATGCCAGAGCGCTCGTAAGTGAGTTGCCGGCCCTTTATGAATTGGTACGCTCTTTTCTTGAAGGAATAGATTACTAGATTAGTTCACTACTTACAATGGGTTAGGGCGTAGTTAATGCATTCCAATAATAATTTTGTCAAACAAATACAACCCTTTTGATATATTGGTGAGAATCATGCGCCGAATGTTATTTTTTCTTACTAAATTTCATATTATTATTATATCAATCTTGAAAACGATTATTACCTCTGATCAGACCATCGCAAGTTTCCATCATCACCCGTCATCCATGGAGAGGATAGTTGATGATGATCACTCGGATTTTCACCTGGATCAGGACCTCAACCTGCGTAGAACGAGTAAAACACAACTAACAGAATCGGTATGTCACGAAAGTTTAAAGAGGTTCATAGCTTCACTTTAGAATAATTCATAAAACATAACAGTTAAATTCATAAAACAACAGTTTACTTTATTAACTATTTTAAAGTAAAGCTATGAACCTCTGATTTTATAGATCGGGTGCTCGTACGCGTACAAATGATTACGATGTACGCGTCGGTGTTGCGGAATATATTTTTTTCAATATATGTATAATGACTCAAACACAATCACCAAAAAAAAACACTTAGACATTTAGCCCTGGTTTCTGAATGCGGCGTAAATTAAAGAAAAATTAATCAATAGAGAAAATATTATTGAAGTGAAACTTCTTTATCGGGGTTGGAAAAAAATTTAGTGTAACATTTTTGCGTTACGCGTCACATTTTTCCGTTACGCGCCATGTTGCTTTTTGAAGTCAAACTTCTTTATCGGCGTTAAAATATGACATATAGTATGTTTTTGACTTTGAAGTTTGACAACGGATTACATTTTCGACTTGAAATTTGCTAATCGCAATTTGCAGCAATTAATTTGTAAATTGTATGCTAGGCAGAGTGTATCAAAATTTACTGTGTTTAAAGAAATAGTTTCTAATAAGGTCATAAAGAAGTTTCACTTCTTACGTGTGTACACCTAGTACACGCACACATTTTATTTATTTATTATAATTAATAAAATTAGAGCATTGATGGCCTAGTGGCTTCAGCAACACCCATCTTTGAGGTCGTAGGTTCGATCCTCGGCTATCCCAAGGTACTTTCTATGTGCTCATTTAACATTCGATCGAACGGTGAAAGGAAATATCGTTAGAAAACCGGCCTACATTAGTCCCAAACAGTCGACGGCGTGTGTCAGGCACAGGAGGCTCATCACCTACTTGCCTATTAGATTGTCAAGTCATCATGAAACAGATTCAGAAATCTGAGGCCTAAGAAGGTTGTAGCGCCACTTATTTATTTCAGTAGTTAAGTTATACTATGTTTTTTTTCTCAGAAATATTCATACGATTCAGAAAATATTTACGACATAATGAACTCCAAGAAATGGCGGAGATCGAGTAAGAGTTAATTCTTGTTTAAATTTAATTTGAATTCGCTCAATTCTAATAACTTTAATTACTAATTAAGGTGCTTTAAAACATGCGGACGGACTTCACAAGAAGTCGGTGACTATTCTGCAAAAAGTACCGCGAAGACCAACATCTTTGCCGACTTCACAGCTAATTGTGAGTAGTCGTAATCATTTATCATCAAATTTAGCCCAAATAAATCGATTTCACCTTTCAAAATAGCATTATAATTGTTTTCCTAAAGGAGTTGGCAGTTCTCCGCGGTTCCTGAGATACCTCACTTGCTTCATCTACTTTCGTGACATACATTTCGTGAAACATATAGTTTATGGGTACTTTTAACTTGTCCCAGCTAGGTCTTCCCAAACCGACTACACCACCCACGATTGGCTTGTATATCCTAATTGTTAACTGTTTCTCATTCATCTGTTCTACATGGCCACCTGACCATTCCCATTCGTATCGTTGTCATTACGTCTTTCTCTAACCCACTGTTCACGTATCTCACTATTACTTATCCTATTTCGCAATGTTACACCACACATACTTCTGAACGCTCTCATATCACGGTTTTTATTCTACTTTCATTATTTCTCTTAGTAAGAAATCTATTAATATTAATATTTTATTTTTTTGACCCAACAATATGAATTCGAATTAGCGGCCTTAAAAACTCATAATTTTGAATCGTTATTGGAAGTTACGGATCCAATAACGATTCACAATAATGAGTTTTTGTTTCTCGCAACCTCAAGCAACACAAAAACTACATCGAAAATGTATACAAAAACGTAGGCATCGATATCGCTGCCGCTATACCGTGTGTAGACTTTACTGTGTTAAGGTAGTGTGGAATACTTCAATTCTTTACGGAAGTGAAACTTAGGCGCATGAGGTAATATTAATAATAATATTAGCGTCACGAAGATGTGCAGCGTTTTTTTTCGAAGAAAAGGGAGAGATCGATTGAGACCGATTGAGAGAAAGAGAGAGAGTGAGAAGGGCGAATTACCTTATAGAAATTCTATTTTTAAAATTAAAATTTCGTATATAGAATTTATGAAATATTAGTATTTTATATTTTTAGCAAAATAATTTATTGAAATCTCACATGATGCATCGTAAATTAAAATGCCACGCGTTTTTATTATCTAAGAAATAAATTAAAAAAAAAAAATTTATAATTTGTATTACTACTTTTCGACACTTAATATTTTAACGAAATTTAAATTCATTAAATTCCTGAGATATCTTCCTTTTTCCCTCCCTTTAAGTCTCGGAAATCTAAAGTTTTAGATTGGTATAAATATGAACAAGACTTAAAAATTAGTTTTCCGAAGAAGTTTCACTTCTGACATGTGTACTTTATACGCACGCACTTTTTTTTAAAACCTATTCCTTTATTTCCTAGGGAAAACTATCAGATGATAATAACACCTTGGATATAACGATTCTTTGGCTAGCGTTAAACGAAGAGTGTCGAGCGATGAACGATCCAATTGTCAAGCGTATATATGTAGCTTTCGCATTTCTGGGCAAAGCCGGTGCGGATATGGAAACGCCTAGTAGTTTGCCAAAGCCGAGGAATTTTATGGATAAATGCCATTTTAATTTTAGGAAATGTAAGTTTATTAAGCTGAATGTCAAAAGTATTTTTTGTTTCAGATGATTTCTGTAAAGTAGCCATACATTGTTAATTATTTTCGTTTGTATGTTTATTACTTGTACGTACAAATTTTGCATTACTTGCATTTCATTGTACTAGGGTAGCATGAATATGACCGTTAAGCGAGGCCCGTAAAAAGGATGTTGAATTACTAGACCACTCTGCCACCCTCGGCCCAGGGTGTACATACATCCTAAACTTTATAGTCTCTTTTCCAAGCTTTGATGCCTTCTGAATGCCTTGGAAATTCCACCATTGCCGCCATGTACGGTTTAAGCACTCGCCCGGTACCGTACCACCCTATTAAATGCAGAGAACAAATTTAAATGTATAGAAATAATCTTGCGCTCTGATCGGGAGTCGAACCCGATATCCGTCGCCTAGCAAACAGCTTATAAGACCGCTAGGCTATGAGGCCCTTGAATTCCTAATCATTTAGGGTTCTCGTCCGTTGTATTAATTTGGATAAAGTATTACGAAAAAATATGAAAAAATCGTTATCAGTATCCTTTAATAGAATACTAAATCCTTCAAATAATATTAAAACTACATAAGTAGTATAGTAGTAGAAACAGAGCTACTATGTGGCCTTTCACTTAAGCCTACGCCGTAGCGCTTTGCTACGATCGTGTGCAAATTGTACATGTCATATTATTCTACTGAGTTTTCATTTATTTCTTAAACAACAATTAATAAAAAAATAAAGGACACACAGTACGCATTGAACTTCTTAAAACTAAAGATTTTAGAAAAAAAGAAATCATTTATAACCATTTTAAATTTTAGCCTTTGCGATAAACGAAAGCGACGTGGTGGTAGTGGGGCAAATGGCACATCACCGCCAGGATAACACCACGTCTCCTGACCCAAAGGATTGTATTATCTTTTCCATCATCAGCGAACCACCTGAAGATCCACTCGGATTGGAGAGCTGTGAGGATATCGGGTATTTTTAATTTATATGATCATAAAATAATTAACAAATTGTTTGGCCTTCATTCACCTTTACCTGTTAGTTATTTAATGTCTCGTGTAGCTGTAGATTTTATTATGATATTTTTTTTTAATTTGTTTAATGAAATAAGAAAAAAATACAAAAATCCCTGCAACTTTCTATAAAAATATCGGTAAATTATGAATTGTATCGTTATATTTAACTAAACTTTACCTGTTATGTCTTTTAGCTACGCCTACCTGTATCTCGGCGATGCATTATCTTCAAATGGCAACACTTACACTGAGGTGCTGCCTATCCGGACTACGGACGAGGCCTATGTGTGTGGCCGATTAGCTGTAAGGGTCGACGGGCTGGCAGTCATACGGGCCTGTGTCGAACGAACACGCTCGTCCAAGTAGATCCAGTGAGTTATGACACCCTGGTACTTTTTAATAGATGCATTGATTTCTCCGTGTTCGCATTTTTAATCGACTCCAAATAGCTCAAAGGTTTGTTGTCAAATTAAATATAAATAAATAATTTAATAATTAATTAATATTTGATGTATGTATGTCTTTGTGTCTATTTATATTTTATAGGATAATAAAACTAATGTCGATGTATCACCCTATTCGTAATAGATCCAGTAAGCTATGACACTCTAGTCATAGCCTACTATGACTACACATAGGTACTATGCTCTTATTGGTTCCATTTTATGTGACGAAGAAAACATCAAATCTCAAGTAATGTCACTTAGTTTTGCCATCCTGGTACTTTTTGTTCGTTAGGTTAGATTTTGACAGTTATATTTGATTAATATGTGTAATAATTTAATGTTAAAAAACATAACGATGGTTACGTTATATTTAAACTTAATATGAAAACGCTTTTAAAGTAATTTTTAAACGGTAAAATAAATATAAAATTCCGCAAAGCGGAATAAATAAACTGGGCTGGTGTAAATTATTGTTTGATAATAAATTGTATACACATTAGAAATTTCGTAGCTTTACCGTGGTAATGAATAATTGTCGTTCAGGCAATAATTGATTTTGATTTTGCTTATTTTCAATACTGATATTTATACTTGGTACACCTTTTTAAAGAGTTTTTTGCTTACAAATGAACATGAAATTTTACACAAAGAATATAAAAAACGCAAGGCGACCACTAGTAGTAGACACGCATTTTTGCTTTTAAATGAATACCAAACAGAAATTATTAAGATTTATAAATTACATTAAATTTTAATAATATAATAATTTATTTGGACGAATCAATCACACATCAATCCGTATGTAGTAGGACAGTTATAGTGGTGTGACCGAGAGCGACGGACGCGCGCCCGCGGCTTGTACATGTAATAAAACCCTTGTAACCCCCTCCCTACACGTGACAGTGTTTACACGCGAGTGACAGTGAAGTTACACTACAGTTTACACGTGTATATTCAAGATATTTATTAATTTTTTTAATACACCTCGGTCGGCCTGTAAATACAAAACTTTTGACACAACACAATTGTAGTTCGCATCCTGTTTCGCAAACATTTGTTGTTAATAGACAGTAAAATTATCGCTTTTACATTATTATATGGTTTGGAAATAGCCAGCTTCAATATTACGCAAATAGAAAGTACACAAACCAAGTTTCTATTAACGGGTAGATTAACCGTCTCTATAATTGTATCTGAGTCTGTCGTCGTGTCTTTATACAAGATTAATGTCGACATTAACGATTACAGCATTTATATTTAGTGTTGTGTTGCTGGGGGATTTTATTAGTTTACCAACATTATCAGTATATGACTTAGCAAATTCTCAAGATTAACACAGTTGAGTTATATACGTCCTTAAACATCTTGTTTTGTTTCAAGATCTCACGATACAAATTTCGATTTTTGCTATTCTACGAGAATTGCAGAACAGCAAAATTCAATTTGACAAATTATTTATGTGGAAGCAGCTTATTAGAGATATTTGTTCCATTGCCTCACGTAATGCTATTTTTTAATATAATGAAAGAAGTATAGGCATTTTCCGACGAAGCCAATTGGTCGGCGAAAAATCCAACGAGTGTAGGAGATGCTAAAACATTCTCGCTATATTTAAGCCAAGCTATTGAAATATTCGGCGAGAGTAGTCTGGATTTTATGTTTTTGTGAGGTTAGGCCTGTGGAGATCAGGTGTGATTTGTACTGGACCTCGTCGTCTTATTATCCAAGATTTATCGGTCAATCAATCTGCATGGGCGCAAGGCGTCCTTGCCCCAGTGCCGTGCCAAAGATGAAGACGAATTTAGAACGGTCTAGCTGCTCCGCTATGTGCAAACTATCTCTCTTCCGTCATTCAAAAATAACATCTATCACGATGTGATAAGAGTAACGATGTACGCACTCACTGTCTTTTACTTTCCTCTGTGAACTTTGAAGGAATTTAGGCCCTAATTAGTTTGGTCTAAGGTCGAAAGTTTTAAGTCTTGCGTTGACATTTCTGAAAAAATATCTGTTATTTTCGGTGGTTACAATTTGTTTGCTGTTACGTGAAACGTACGTACGTTTCTGTTTACAAAGGTCTCATTGTTTTTCGTTTGATTTTTAAAGTATTTGAAGTCTATTTACGTTGTCTGTTTGTGCAAGCAAAATTTACAATATACCTACTGATGTTTTGTGCACTATTTATAAATCCATTCAAGCGTTCTGCATTTTGAAGTATAAAGTGCGTTATACTAAATTAATTAAATACAGGAACATTACAATATTTAGACTTTAAATTGAATTAAAATTTAGATAGATAGATTTCATCTAAGGCCCTTACATTATGTACGTTCAATTACAGAATATTCTTCTTAATTATCTATCCTCAATTAAATACAAAGTTAGGTACGTTTAAACAGATTGGAGTAATGACCATGTTGAACGATTAATAGATAGTTGATCTTTATCGCTGTGAATCACATAGCTAATTTGTACGCGACGCCAAGATGACATTTTCTTTGACTTCAGTTGTCGATTGACGATTATTGGTGATTGGATTCTGCAGGGCACCTGTAGATGCTATTTATATGGACGAATTCCAAAATTAAATGAATGTCAAAACGAGTCTGGTGTTATATATCTATGTATATAAAAATAAATCCCTATTTCCCTTGGTCACGGCATCACGCGTGAACGGCTGGACCGATTTCGCTAATTATTTTTTTGTTGTGTTTGTTATTGTCAGGAGAAGGTTCTTGTGAAAGAAAAGATTTAGAAAATTGCGCGGAAATTAGAAATTTTAGAAAACTTAACCACCATACAATTCAAACTTTTTTGACGTAACCTTATGGCGTTTCACATAACATTGACAGAATGCGTGCTGCAAATATTGTCAAATTCACTAATTAGCCCAGCAGATGGCGCTGCAGTCGGTACTTTCATACTTGTTTAATATCCTAATCGCTTGAAATATTATGCAAGACAACGTCTGTCGGATCCGCTAGTAATTATAAGCGAAGTTATAATTAGTAAATTAGTGCAAATGAGTTTCGCGTCCTACGGACTACGTTTTCGGTTTTGTTGGCAAAAACAATAAAGATTTTATTTTGAGATTAAGCAATTAAAGTATTTTTGTTGAAAATTTGGTTTAATTACGAAATTTTATCTACATAGCATTAGTGGCTATAATAATAAAAAAATCATTTATTCGCAATTTTCAAAAATAACCTCACGATTTTAGAGTTCTGATCTTGTTCAATTGCATCCTGGAAAGATGCGTAAAAACATTATTTATATACAGAATATATAACTTTTAATAAACCCTTATAATGAAACTAAATATACTGCGAAATATAACGTAAGTAATTATAAACGTATTGGCAGATATAGAGTATTCATAAACAGGACGTCGTTGCGCAGTTCCGCCGCTAAAATAATTCGGAATCCGTTACAGATTTCTCCTTAAGTGACCTTGAATATTACCTTTTTATATTTTTATGGTAACCGTCTCGCGCATTGATATATATAATAACGGACTGGATAAAATTGTATATTAGCTTCTCTATTTATTAGTGATGAGCTTAAAAAATAAAATATCGGAGCAAAGGCGTTACTGTAAGCTGCATATATTATACATTGATCCGACATATAGTATAAAGTTATATAAAAATAGTAATTTCATTTCTAATATTGAAGGCTGTCTTTGTTTTTCGTAACTTGATTTTCTCGAATTTTATAATCGTACTAGCTGACCTGACAAACGTTGTTATGTATATTATTTCTAAGAAACATTGTTTTAGTTCAATAAAAATAACTATCTGCTATAATAAAAAATAGGGGTTGATTGTAGAGGGAAAACAAAAAAAATTGTCTAAAAATTAAAAACCCCTTATCACTTAAGGGTTTGAAAGATTGATAGTATTCTCAGACTAACTGAATATACATAAAAAAAATCATAAGAATCGGTCGAGCCGTTTCGAAGGAGTACGGTAACGAACATTGTGACACAAGAACTTTATATATATAGAGATTTCAACTTTTTTTTAAATATGCAGTGTTAATGTGCAGTGGAAGTTCTTCAGTGTCTAAACAAATCCGAAATCGTAACAATTATAGTTAAATTAAGATTATTATGCAAAACAGAAATAGGTTCGCCTCATTCTCCATTTGATTTAGAATGCCCTTTCACTAGTCTTTACAAATTTATTTTCGTTCTGTTAACACATTGTATGTGTCTTTCGTCACCTATTCTAGTGACCGTGAAATACTTCACTATGACGATTATGATGACTGATGAATGAAATGTGGTTCTGGATTTGGTTTTCTGAATGCCTAGATCAGTTCTTTGTTATTCTATGTTATGTGATTTTTGTGTGATAAGAAGTTTTACACTGAATAAGAGTACGGATCAAAGCGTTATTTCTAAAAAGTTGCTTTTATTTCATTCTAAATTCAAAATCTTTATTCATATAGGTAACACAATGTACACTTATGAACGTCAAAAAAAAGTACATGAAATGCTCCTAATTTTACATTTACTTCTAGATCTCAGTCAAGGGCGTAGAACGTAAGAGAAGAACTGGCAAACTCTCCGTCACTATTTTTAATCGCCAAGTTTTTGTTTTACACAACGTTTGTAAGGAGCTGCAACCATTACACCATGTACCACATGACATCTTAAGTAATTAATGATAATAAAATAAATTAAAAACAAAGATTTGTCCTCTATCAGCAGGAGGCATGGTGAAATAGGAGCACGCGCTTACATTCTCGTGGGAACAACTTTCACATTAAGGCAGAATACATTACATATACACGTTTACTGAACGACACTTTACAGGATTGATATCTAGTGTAAAGCATTAAAAATGTATTTGGAAGTTTATCGATAGAGATAAAAATAAAATTTATTAAATTTGGACTTTCGACAAACACCCCAAATGAATTTTTAATAGCTGTTTGGCGTATTATATCCATAATTTAGAGGCATTTGGCATGAGTCAGTTGGCAGAGGTTGCTCTGAATGTTTATCGCGTAATCAATCTCTGAGGTAAATACAAATAATTCCTTCGTAAATGTGTTCTTTGAGCCAAACCTGTATTTTTGGATGTTTGTGATGATTTGACCTTTAATTCTCTAACAATTTTATGGTAATAAATGTTAAAACTAGGTATGTAGTTGTTATAGTAAATTCTGAAGTAATTGTTATAACATACAGAAGTCTTTAAAAGTTTAGGAAATAAAATGATACTTAAGGAATCTTGTTTGTAAAATATTAATGAATTTGTTTACAAGAATACCGATTTATTGTATTATAGAAATAGCCCCCCCCCCCCCCCGGGAAAAAAAAAAGGGGGGGGGGGGAAAAAAAAAGAAGGGGGGGGCCCCCCCCCCCCCCCCCCCCCCGGGGGGGGGGGGGAACACCCCCCCCCCCCCCCCCCCCCAAACACCCAAAAAAAATTCCCCAAAAAAGGCCCGGCGTTTTTGGGAAATTTCTTGGGCATACACACTCACAGAAGAATTATATATATAAAGATGATGAGTTAACGATAAAGCTTATACTTTAAAAATCCCTTTATGAATAATGTATGGGTGGCATAATTACCCAAAACTCTATATATCTAGCTCAAATTGTCTATTTAACTCACAAATTTTGGAGAAGAACCAATATTCAAATGCGTTCAGTATTATTGTTTTAAAACAGATAACATTTATGTTTTTAAATTGCAAACAAGCAATAGTAATATATTTTAACCTAGTGGACTCGACAGACGTTGTCCTGATCCTGCGATTAGGATAGTAAATAAAATATGAAAGAACCGACTGCATCGGCATCTGCCGGGCTGATTTGCGAATTTTAACCATACAGGGCGCCACCCAAACGCATACAAATCATTTAAATCGATCCAGCCGTTTAAGAGTTCAGTGACATACACATGTTCAGTAAAATTATCTATATATATATAAAGATGTTTAATTATTTTCATTATGGCGTAAGTTATTTTGAAAATACTGTCTAATTAATCTAGTTTCAGAGATAATAACGCAAATAAAACATTGACGGAAATAATAAATATTATGTGGTTGATATAAAACTATCAACATGTAATAAAATTTCAAAATAGATCGCAACTCTGTTTAAGACGTTTTACGAAATAATTTAGTTTTATGTTATAAAACGTATAAAATAAATAAAAATCATTGAATGGCGCGTAATTAATCGACCAGGAAAAAAAATTATCTTTAAAACTGCGCAATAAGAGCCTTGGACAGATGGCGGTGGAGGTAGATAATCTGCTCCAGTTGATGGACCAGATGACCACCACGCCCGGCCACCACCACCACCGACCTATGAGAAGAGAAAGCATATAGTATAGCTACGTCTTTCTCACTCTCTGAGCAGTTTGTGTGAAGTTAAGCTTTAGATTCTCAGCCAATATATGTTTTATGTGAACAAATGGACTGCCAAAAAAAAAAAAATGGAAAAGCTTCATTTACGATGTTCAAACTGAATGTGACTCTCCCACAATTGCTAAAAGTAAATAATGTAATAAATTCGCATGTTTATATGTTAAGGGTGTATTTTTTTGTGTAGTCATGTAAACTGTGACACAATGGGAAAAAATTAATGGAACGGACAAAAAATTCGTCTATTCGGCACTACTCGAGATTTTTTAAATTTCTATTAAATGTACGTAGCACTTACCGTACGCTATAATTTTACACGAAAAATTATACGAATGTCATACCAAGCTACGTCTAGCAGCGATTTCTATTGAGTTCTACTTTTTTGTTGCTATGGATATTGAGTTAACTGTATGGATAATTTAGTTTAGTTTTTTCACGTTATTTGGGTATTTTGTTAGGGCATCAAATATCAATTAAAAAACGATATTGATTTTAAGTAAAGCAGTCTTGTAACGTTGTGAACCCTGGAACCGACAAACTCAGATATAATTATTAAGTCATAAATTTAGAATATGTGGCTACTGTATATGTAATATGTGGATAGTGTTTTGTTTTTAAAATGTAATAAAGTTTTATTATTCACATTAGCCGGTAGTGGGTATAGGAAACCAAAAATTCCATATTTGACGTATAAGATTAATTTATTAATTTTCGTGATACTCAGAACACAATTGACTTCGTACAAAATTATCTAAATCGAACATTGAAATCAACATGGATCCGAAACATTTATTCGTAACACGAGAAATCATGACCAAAGACGCCATAGGTCAGTTACATTTGATTAAAAATGTTGCTTCGTAGATGCTTAATATAGAATAATGTAGAGCTTTGTAGTTATTAATACAATTATGCTTTTATCGGATATTAATTATTTATAAATTATTAAAATAATTATAAGTAGATATTGTAATAATATAAAGTTCTTAAAAAAACTAATTTTATCAACAATATTTATTTTAGACTGAAAAGAACATTAGAACTAGAAAAAGAAAATGTTATAGTACGAAGTACATTATTATCGAGATCACTGAATGAGTCAAAATGTATTTATGATAATCAACAAATAAAATCAACCATACTTTTCATATTAGGCTTACACAAGGGAAACATTGTTTTATTAAACAAAAGTAACAACTGAAATAATATGATTTATTTATAACATTCTTTTGTTGTACGAAAAACATTTAAATATAGGTGGATTAGTCATAACATAATACGCATTTAACTAATATTAGATACATTTAAAAGCGATACACTCGCACACGATCGCTAATAAATTTGATGTTACTCAAAGCTTTTAGGCGGATATAAAAATAACCACTTTTAAATATTAAATTCATTACTAGACTTGATTAGATCATGTACACTTCAATTGCTATTAGTCATGGCTTTGTAGCTTAAAACTAAATAACAATAAACCGTAATAAATATGTCTAATGCTTAATTAGATAGTATGTTACAATAATTTAGATAGTATGTCAATTTAAATAAAAGATTCAGAGAAGTTTATTAAAAAGAGTTGACACAAAAATATCGAACTAATTTTAAACCTCTAATAGCTTTATTTAAATTGTATTCTAAACTCACGTAGATACTGACACTATACTGTTAAAACTTATTACACTGCCCCAAAACTTTCCAATTATCCTAAATAAAAAATAAAAATCCAATTAAGTTTACAATTTTCCCTTTTGGATTTCTTTGTTTAAATTATTAACAATAATCAGCTAGTTCCGGGCTCCTCTAAAATATCGGCATGTGACCTGTCTTTGCTTTCTGTTTTTGCTTTCTTCTTTTACTATGTGTCCGACCCATTGCCATTTCAGTCTTTTGCATCCTTTAATTTAGTTTTGTAACATTAAAAACAGTATACAATTAGCACGTCTAAACTTCTTCTAAAAATCTTTAAAAAATCGTTTAAAATTTCATTATGAAATTTTCTTATAATTTAGATTGAATTTATTAACTATGTCTTGTGCATAGATCATACAACTAATACATCGCATTTGTCTGTACTGTGTCGTTTTGTATAATTAATGTCTCGCGACGTTCTTCACGACTGTCTTAACTGCAACGCAAAATATGACTTTAATTTTAGTGTGTCCTTGCCCTTGATGTTTAACGAATGCGCTGTTGGTTTTCTATTTCTTCTTACTTTTTGAAAGCTTAAGTAATAAAATAAGTCATTCATTTTTTAAAACGATTCAAAGGGATTGTGGATCAAATAGATTGAGAAAAAATCACTTATAAATAACACTCTGTTTAAATAACACTTTTTTTAATAAACAACCTTTGGGTTAATTTTAGTTAATGATTGTGAATTGACAACAACATATCTAGTCTAATCACAAACAAGCGACGATCTATCTTGGACCAAACATTCAAATAGTTCAGTGCATTTTAATCCATCTCATTAATTAAAATTTAACTTTGACGATGATGGGCTAGATGGTATAACAGCCATCGGAATCAAGTGTCACCAAAATTAAATTTTCTAAAAGAAACAGTTTAAAATTTCAAAAATTGACCTCGTCACTTGGTTGTCATTGGTCTACAGACTCTAAAATTACTATCACATGACAGCAACAATCTGTGAGACCTGTCAATACATATACTATTTTTATATCTTTCTCTTCCTAAAAAGGCTGCTTCAGCTCTTGCATTAACCCCTTTACAGCCAGTTTATCCAAGCCTAATCTCTAACTCGCTTATACTCCCAAATTTAATACCCAAACCTCAAAAGTGAAGTGTAGTGTCCGTACACAGAATTCGGGGAGTGGTTAAGCCGGGAGAGCATACCGCGGCTGGTGCGTGCAGCCCGGAGGCTCAGCGAACGCGTCGCCCGGGCAGACACTCTACGACTCATCATGGAAGTGAGTACAAGATGTGTTTTTAAAGACTTCACCGGTACTCTGATAGTGTTAGCGATAGCGTTTTTTTCGTTTCGTAAATTCGCAATATCCGTACCGATGATGTCGCAACCTGTGGATACTAAAACTCCAAAGTAGGGTTATCTATCGTTATTGGCGCTGTCATAATGGAGCATATTGATCGATTTCTTAAGCCGGTCAGTCTTTGGTTTCTGACACACCTAAGAAATGTTAGTGTCTGGTTTAATGTCTAGGGGATGATACAATTTTTACTCAAACTAATATATAACGATACCGACTGGACCACAAGCTCGTTGGTCTAAAACGTTACTAAAAAATATGTATTTTTTTATATAACAAGACAAACACTTAGATTGCCAGAAGGCTCGCAAGGGCGTTACCGGTCTTTAAAGAATTGGCACGCTCTTTTCTTGAAGGAACTTAAGTCGATTTGAATCGGAATACTTCAGCTGGTTCCACAAAGTGTTGGTTCGCGGCAAAAACTGAATTAAAAATCGCTCGGTTGTGGAACGACTAATATGTTACGTAGGTAATATACATTACGTAACGTAACGTTAAGTTATCATTATGTACGTTTAATTGGTGGCTTAATTTTAGGTATGAAAATGATAAAAATATATTCTTTTACGATGGCTGAAATAAGACTTTAATACTGTAGCGGATCCTAAAGATTTACGATGCGAGAACTAAGGAATCTCTTTTATGTGGTTTATATATTGTCTGGATTAAGTTTTATAGCTTCTAAGATATCTTTAATTTTAAAAAAATCGATACCAGAAACTGTAATATTTAAATTTTTCGAAATGTTTCTGTGGTTTAGAATTTCTGTGCTTTTCTTAGAGTTGAATGGAAGATGATTTTTTTATTCAGGGAGAAAACCTGATGTTAGGTGATACCGCCGCCCACTCATATTGCCAAAAGGCTCGCAAGTACGTTGCCAGCCTTTTAAGATTTGGTACGCTCTTTTCTTCGACTTCGACTTACCTTATTTAATAGCTCAGACTGAGGAAAGCCCGAACAATTTCCACATCTTCACAATGATCGCAAATCACAGAGCACGTTCTAGTGTGTCTGTCTTTCATCAGATACCTCTAATTCTTCTAATTCTAGTCCTGGCCACAGATTGTATCCGTTTTTTTCGACATTATTATTTCATAAATAAGTATTTCATGACCACCTCAGTCAGAGATCGGGATTCTGTCTGACACATATCTATTGCATTTAAGACATGCCGGTATTCTCACGATGTATTTCTTCACCGTACAAGCGAGTATTAGATGCGCTCATAGATAGAAAGTCTATTGGTGCACAGCACATTATTCCATTTATAATTTCTCATGTGTTCAATGTATCTTGATTGCCAAATCATTATCTAAATCTGTTCATTCTTAGCAAATAATAATAATAATAATAATAATTAAGCCTCATTTATTCCTTGAAAAATTTACATAATAATATTTACAAAAAGTTACAAAATATACACACACACATAAAATACATACATATATATATATATATATATATATATATACAATTTGTTTTTCCAAGGACCTCTTATTGAGTATAGGCCTCCTCCAGTTGACTCCATCTCTCTCTGTTTTGAGCATTTTTCTCCCAATCCTCTCCACCAACTTTCTTAAGCTCGTCGGCCCACCGTGCAAGAGGGCGACCACGCTTTCTTTTTCCTGGTGGCCCTTTCCACTTTGTTACCCTTTTTGTCCATCTGCCATTATTCATTCGAGCGGTATGGCACTTAAGTTTTTTGCAATAGGACAGTGCATCAATAACCTTTGTTATGTTTCTTATTTGTGTACTTCTGATCTTGTCCTTCAGTTTTAAATTGAGTATACTGCGTTCCATTCCTCGTTGACAAGTTGTTATTTTTCTATTTGTGTTCGAGTCATATATCCATGATTGGCAACCGTAAGAGAGACATGGCAATATACACGCGTCTAAGACTTTCTTTTTTAAGTATATTGGTATCTCTGCCTTCAGTAGTTCTTTGTATCCCCAGAATTTGTTCCATGACATCCTAGTTCTCCTATCAACTTCGTCATGATGCCGTGAATTTTTAAAAGATATTTCCTTACCCAAATATATGTATTGTTGCACGTATTCTAAGGGGTATCCATTAATTTGGACAGGATCTTGTACGTGATTTGTCATTATTTTTGTTTTGTTTTTGTTTAATTCCAATCTTATTGCTCGGCTAATAGAACAGAGTTCGTTTATCATTTCCTCTAATTGTAGTGATGTTTCTGAGAATAAAACGATGTCATCAGCGAATCTTAAGTTGTTTAAGTAATTACCATCAATAATTATACCTTTATGTGTCCAATTAAGCTTTTGCATTATGCTTTGAAGTACTGTTATAAATATGGCAGGAGAAAGTGGGTCACCTTGTCTAACCCCTCTTTTAATGGGTATTTTGGGTCCCCTTTTTTCTAGTTTGATTCGGCTTACACTTTTTGAGTATATATCCTTAACTAGTTCAATCACTCCTGATGGTACCTTACATTCGTGGAGGGCATTCCACATACTGTTGTGAGAGATGGAATCGAAAGCTTTTGCGTAATCTATAAATGCCAGATATAGTGGTCTCTTTTTTTCTTTATACTTCTCAATAATTTGATCCACAACATAAATATGATCAATTGTTGAAAATCCTCGTCTGAAACCAGCTTGTTCTGTGGGCTGAAAATCCTGTATATGCGTGGAGATTTTGCTCTCTATGCATGAAGCAAATAATTTGTAGAGATTTGGTTGTAAGCTTATCGGTCTATAGTTAGCAATGTCTGTAGGATCACCTTTTTTATATAAAAGGATTATATCTGACTCTGGCCATGCATTAGGTATAGTTTTTACCTCAAGTATTTTATTAAAGAGTGTTGTTATAATTGGCGTTAATAACAATTTACCTTGGATTATGGCTTCGTTAGGTATTCCATCTAGACCACAAGACTTATCTGTTTTTAGCTTGTTTATCTTTCTTAGGATTTCAAGAGTATCAAATTTTTTAACTATTTCTGGTGAAGTAGGAAAACTGTGAATATTTGCATAATGATCACATGTATTTCGTTCCTCATATAATTTTTGGAAGTACTTTGTAGCAATATCAACTATCTTGTTTCTAGAAAACTCTTTTTTGTCAATTTCCTCTCCTTTCAGGCTTGGTATCCAGGTTTTAAGAGTATTTAGTTCCTTAAGGCCTTTCTTAACGCTACCTTTTTTAAGTAATTGTTTTTCCAGTGTCTGTAGTCTATGTGCCTCATATTCCCTTTTTATATTCTTGTGTACAGATTTATAAAGAAGTTCTTCGTTTTCACCTCGTGACAGCGGTTTTTTATGTTGCAATTCACTCCTTCTTTTTAACATATTTCTTGTATTATCTGAGATAATACGTCGTCGTTGAGTTTTTATGGTTTTTGCTGAATCTAGGCTTTTTAAAATAATTTGTTTTAATTTTTCGTAACAGGTTTCGACGTCATCCCAAATATTGAAACTGGTGTATTGCAGATTGTATTCTAAGCTGTCTAGGAAAACCTTTTCATTACATATTCTGGATACAAAATTTTTATTCGCACTATACTCAGCCCTACGCAGTTTTATTTTTTCCAATGTGAAAGTGCTTCTAATTAAGTTGTGATCACTTGGAAAATTAATATTACATATCACTTCAATATTAGTAAATTTATTTTTTCTATTTGACAATATGTAGTCTATCTGCGTCTTAGTCTTTTTGGGGGAAAGCCATGTCCATCTTTTTTAAAAATACTATTTATAAAGGTGAAGTTATTTTGTTGGGCAAAATTAACAAGACTTTCTCCTCTTTATTCCTTGTACCATAACAATATTGACCTATAATGCGTTCTTCAATTTTTTGTCGTTGACCGATACAAGCATTGAAGTCTCCCATAAGAATAACGATTTTATTGCTTTGATCAATAGCGTGTTGGAGTTGGTCGTAAAACAACGACATCTCTGTTTCATTGGCATCGCTAGTAGGAGAATATGCTTGAATTATTGAAATATGTGCGTCTACAAAAACTAAATTTAGGATGCATACCCGTTCTGAAATTGCTATAAAACTATCAAAATATGGTTTTAGATTTTTCCTTATCAGAAAACCGACGCCATATAACCCTTTAGTTTGGCCGTAGTGACAAAAAATATGTTCTTGGTCTTCCAATATCTTATATCCTATTCTTCGGATCTCAGAGAGCCCGATGATATCGTACTTTATTTTTGATATAGCTTCTTTAAACTCAATAAGTCTCTCATTTGAAAGAAGTGATCTTGCATTGTACGTGCCGATATAAATATTGGTGTTTATTTGACTTCGTTGCTTTGGCTCATTAGACTTTGGTAGGTTGGGTTTTGGTAGGTTTGGATTTGGTAGGTTGGGTTTTGGCTGGTTCGTTTGTTTCAATGTGAGTTTTAGAGATTTCTCTCGAGGGTTAGCTGGAGGGTTGCGGTCGTGTTTCCCCACGGAGACCGCTGTCCGGCTTGGGGAAATGTATTTTTTGTTGGTTGTTTGTATTTGTTCTTTGGTTTTATTTTTGTTTTGATTCCGGGGACCGCTGTGTACTAATTGTTATTGGTTTGGTGTTTCAGAAAAAGAATTTGGTCTGTAGCGTGTCATTTTTTCAAATGCATTGGTTACAATCATTTTCTTTGGCACCGTCTGCCTTGTACCTTCATAGCAGTCAGATTGCGTTGGTGTTTTAGATGGTGAGCGATGGTAGAGATTCTTAGCAAAATATGCATTTATTTATAGATTTGCTTTCTCGTAACGCCATCTGTTTAGAACTTTTCTATTTTCGTTATAACGCCATCTGTTGTCAAGGTTTTGCAACGAATAACGTTCTGAAGTTAGAATATTACGCAGTCAGGCTTAGCAGAACCATTTTGTTTGAGTTCAATACGCTATCACAAGATGGCGTTAGGCATTATTCTAGATCAATCTGCTTAATTTAATTTTGTGTAATATAATTATTTTGTTCTTTCTAAAAATTATATTTACAAATTTCAATGTTTTTATACTTACTGCTATTAAGAATTCTGACATTTCATAAGTGTTGCTACTAAAAAAGTTCTCCACCGAAAGAGGGACATATTTGGCTTATTTGGGGGCAATAAAAAAATGCTACGTATCTTTTATGATTTACCTTCAAAAAGATAAATCTAAATATTTACTTACTCAAGTGACCTAATACAAAAATAACAAATATTTCAATATCACGAATAATATATCGAATTAACTTTAATTACTTTATTTTATTATTTAGCTGGCATCACTGCTTAGTAATTCCAGGTTTAGTGAACCTTTTTTAAAAAATAAAATGTTATCTTTACTTGTGCGTTTTTTACTGTTTGTGATGAAAAGGAACGTAATTACCACTCGCCGTTAAACCACTTTTAATGTGGAGCACCGCACTTAAAAAAATGGATACATTAATTAACAATAAAATGTATGTATAGATGTTGAGACTCGTATTGAAATTGAATAATGTACCCGGCCATCACTGACATCTCAAAAAATGACACCTGTCAGAATTCTACTGAATTAAATATCTGAGTATAGTATACGACTGGTATTCACTTATCAATGTTAATCAAAACATGTATTTGAAGGAGTAAGAAAGTAAAGTACGTAAAATTATGTTATCAAAACATTATCGTAACGGGGTCTAAACTCGTAACAATTCGTCGTGATTAGCTCCCATAAATTAATTATTATTCACAAAAATGTTAACAATTCTTCTCTACATTTCTATTTGATTTCCGTCTCGTCATCTAATTACGCTAATTGCATGTTTATCCCCAAGTAATTAGGCGTATATTAGTCTGACCATATGACAGCTGATGGCGACGTGCTTGACAATACGTCACACTGATTGACAGATGCTAATTTTGTTTGAATCGAATGCAGTGTAGGCGGCATTGCGTCGAATACCGATGGCGTACTGTTATGTGAGCTTGAATGTTCTTATATAAAAATATTCAGACTTTAAAGGTCGGAATGATCTGGCGAGCCTTCTGGCAGTGAGGAGGGCCATATGTGACAGTTTTGTTCACATATACAGAGATTTGTACATTTTCTGTTGGCAAATAAAAATATTAATAAATAAATAAATACAAAGATTCGATTGTTCTGAGTAGCCAAATACTTTTTGAAGCAAGTATTTTAATATAATAGCTTGTGTTATACCGTTACGAGCAGTTTTGCTTGCAAATATAATATAGAATGCAATATTTTTAAACAGAAGCAACGATACAAACTAAAATTATAACGGGTTTGCCTAGAAAAATATTAAAGTATTTTTGGTTCATATTCAAAAAATATAGGTATCTAGTCGAAATATACCTTTTCATGGTACGTTCTTACTCTAACTAATCTTTCGACGACGAGACGAGATTGAGTTCAACGTCTTGGAATATTATTCATTTATTAACACTTCGTTGTTCAAAACAATCGTCATTACAATATAAAAATTTATCATAATTATATGTAAAGGAGGACAATTGGCGGCCTTATCGCTTTCGAGCGACCTCTTTCAGGCAACCACCGAGAAAATTAAAAAATGTATTAAATTAGATAAGGTAGGCAAGAAGTGCAAAAATACATGTACATATAGTTATTAAGAAATAAAAACAAAAAACAAACTACACGAATAAAGGATACATGAAAAATAAAAAGTAAAAAGTGTACATGAATCATAATAATTTAATTTAAGATCAGTCTCACGTCAGTTATTATTTTTTAAATCAGGACTCATCAATTATAAAACGAAGTGTGAGATACTGTCTAATAAACGTGTTAAGCGAATTGGATTAATTATTATTTATTCTATTGTTCTTACAAAGAAATACTTGTAATTTAGGGCCATGAATCAAATTTTTTAAAGACATTATATAATATTTATGTATAAAAAACATATTCACCTTGTATGTGCTACTTGGTTTGCGTGGAAATTTAGGCAAATACATTTTGAATTAAAATCCACTAACGTACAAAAAGTGGTTTAAAAATAAACCAGTTCCTACACGCTAACTAATCTATTTCCAGAAAAACACTCGCGGTTTTCTTTACGTCCCTAATGAAACGCTTGTGAGCGATTTAATGAAGTCGTTCTATTGATTTTTAAGTATCCGACCTGTTTCTCAGCTTGTAACGATTAATTTTATTGCCTGCTATTTGCGTCTACAGACATCGATTAAATACAAAAAAATGATGTAATAGGATCTTATATCTTATCTTTGATAGTTTGCAGATTTATGAATAACACGGGTCAACATGAAATTTGACTTTGATTGCAAAGCATTAAATTTCGGTAGTTTAGGTCGTAATAAGACGGAAAAAAAATATATGGCATGAAAAACTTTGCTTTTGTGCTTAGAAGACTGATTGAACGAAATTTTTAAAAATCTCGGATTTTAATTTTTGATTGAAAATAAAACTATTGAAATAAAAATGTTTATTATTTTTATTAAGTTTTACTATCAAATTAGCTTACAGAAAAGTGGAAAATAACTTAAAAGTGCACACTTTTACTTTTTCTTTTATGTTCATAGCTACTTTCTCTCAATAAACCCCAAATATAGTCGCCCATCATGTTTTCATTGTATTGGCCTTGATAGCGTTGTTCAAAATTCATGATGTCCTGATGGAAACATTCTCCTTGCTCTTCGGAATAGGCTCCCATATTGTTTTTAAATTTATCCAAATGAGCATGCAGCATATGTACTTTTAATGACATCCTGCAGCCCATGGCCTTAAAATTTGTAAGCATATCCTCAACCAACTTTTGGTAGTTTTCAGCTTTATTATTTCCTAAAAATCCAGAAACTACTGCTTTAAAACTGTTCCAACTTGCTTTTTGAGTACGATTCAGCAACGTTGGAAATTTTTTATCGGCGAAAATCTGTCTTATTTGCGGACCAACAAAAACCCCAGCTTTAACCTTTGCTTCCGATAACTTCGGAAAAAAATTTTAAATATCACAAAAGCAAACTTTATACCGAAAAAAGGTATTTTCTTTTCGTTTTTGTGCATAGCTAACTGGAAAATAATAGTATAAACTTTAGGACTAAGAACGAAAATTTTTTTGTAGAGTCGTGTAATTAATGTGTGTCTTGAGAATATTTACGCAGTGCGACTTTGCAAAAGCGACATTGAATGCATGAAAGCATATGCCTAAATATTACTTTTCAATTTTATTTAGGTAATTGTATCTTGTTAAGGTACACCTGTCGCACTGGTTAAATGTTAAGATAGTTATATTGTTCTCATAAATAAAAATGTATCGTAAAATTTATTTCTAAGTATTTTTTTTATTTATTTATTCCTTGAACTCTGAGAACGGTTTATATGGTGAGAAAAAAATTATAAATTGCACGGGAAAACCTAAAAATGGAAAAATTTCGTTGAATCTTTTCCGTTTAACCCTAAGATTCGTTCTTAGCGTTAAACGGAAAAGCGAATAGTATCTATGTGGTAACATAGCATAATGTTCCATGTGTTGGTATGAGGCTATTAAAAAAGGAGGATAATTAAAAAATCATATTAAGGGGAACGAAGTTCGCAGGGGCAGCTAGTAAAAGATATATTGTAGTCACAGAAAGCTGAAAGATAAAGTCAATAATATTGAAAATCTATACACATGTTTTAATTTAATTTTTCAAGCGTGATGTTTTCTTTTACTAGATACTGTAGTTTTTAAACATAAAGATCTTTTTGTTTGCAGTTGGGATTCAAACGACCACCAAATCCTTAGTGGTTACTAATATAAATCTGCATAAAATATATAAAAAAAATTACAACGCCCCGGTTAGAACTTTTGTACTGTGTCCACAATGTTGCTGAAGGTCGTCCGTCTCAACGGCAAAAATTATTCCAAACCAGGAAACAAACTTATAATATCATTTCCATAAATGCATCCAGCTGTTTGAAAACACTTTCAGCTCAGTATAAACACGAACCACTCGACACCTTTTGACAGTTGCATTATATTTTCAAATAAACTTCAGAAACGGGGCAATAACATGAACATTATATTGTTTTGATCCTACATTGAAGCGTTTAAGTTCATCTGTTGGGTATCAGTGATATTTCGGTTTAAATGTAGTGGCATTTCTGTTCACGGGAAAGTGTAAATTGTGGGTTTAATTTTGGCGTGAAATATGCTATATAATTATTACCTATTAAATCACTTTCACGCCAAAAAGGAAAGAGATGAAGCTCTCTCTACATATATATATATATATGATGAATGAAACTCAAATATGTTGCAAAAATGTTGTATTTTAAGAAACAACATTAAGAGTAGGTACTTGTAAATCAATTTTTTCCTATTTCTTTTATAATCAATTCAAAATGTACTAACAAAAAAAAACTTCGTATTCAAATTTAAATGACTCACATACATAGAAAAACAAAAACTAGCGTCTTTTCCACAGATTAAAAAAAAAATTATGGCTTTTTAAATCGCGGATTATAATAATTGTGATACAGACGTACCGCATAGCCAGTCTCATATGCCGTGTTAAGAAATGTTGTCCACACAATGATTGATATATTAAATGCTACATCTAACGAATAATTTATTTAATTCAATATA